>JAUNZM010001760.1:0-369981 GCA_033459285.1 Clamator glandarius
ATGCCGCAGGAGATACAGTAGGAGGAGATACAGCATGAGATGCAGAAGGACGAGGTGCAGCAGGAGATGAATCAGCAGGATATTCAGAATGAGTTGCAGAAGCAGGACATGGAGCAGCATGAGATGCAGCAGAAGGAGATGCAGCAGCAGGAGATGCAGCAGTAGCACATGCAGCAGTAGTAGATGCAGCAGGAGATGAATCAGGAGCTTCAGCAGCAGGATATGCAGAAGTAGGAGATGCAGCAGCAGAAGATGCAGCATAAGGATATACACCAGGAGATTCCATAGGAGATATAGGAGGAGGAGATGTAATAGGAAATGCAGCAGGAGGAAATGCAGCAACAGGAGATGCAGCAGAAGGAGATTCAGCAAGAAATGCAGCGCGTGATAGAGAACCAAGAGATGCAGCAGGAGATGCAGCCATAGGAGATGCAGCAGGATAGACATCAGGACAAGATGCAGCAGCAGGAGATGCGGGAGGATCTGAAGCAGCAGAAGCAGAAGGAGATGCGGCAGCAGGAGATTCAGCAGGAGGAGATGCAGCAGTATCACATTCAGCAGGAGATTCAGCAGCAGACACGGCAGGATATTCAGCAGCAGACACAGCAGGATATTCAGCAGCAGACACAGCAACAGGAGATGCAGCAAGAGCATTAGCAGGAGATGCATCAGCAGGAGATGCATCAGCAGATGCAGCAATATATGCAGCAGAAGGAGAGGCAGCAGCAGATGCAACAGCTGGAGGAGATGCTGCAGAAGGAGACGCTGCATGAGATGCAGCAGAAGGAGATGCAGCAGCATAACATACAGAAAGAGGTGGAGAGGTAGGAGACGCAGCAGCAGGAGATGCAGCAGCAGGAGATGCAGAAGAGGATGTAGCAGGAAATAAAAATTCAGCAGAAGATGCATTAGGAAGAGAAACTTCACCAGATGCAGCAGCACGAGATGCAGCAACAGATGAAGCAGGAAATGCACCAGGAGATACAGCAGCAGGAAATGCAGTCGCAGATGCATCAGCAGCAGATGCAGCAGAAGATGCAGTAGGAGCTGAAGCAGGAGCTGCAGCAGAAGGATATGCAGGAACAGGAGATGCAGAAGCAGGAGATTCAGCAGGAAACGCAGCAGGAGAACATTCATCAACAGGAGATTCAGCAGAAGATTCAGCAGGAAATGCAGCAGAAGATTAATCAACAGGAGATTCAGCAGCAAGAGATGCAGCAGGAGATGCATCAGAAGGAGATGCAACAGAAGGAGATGCAGCAGGAGATGCAGCCTAACGAGATGCAGTAGCAGATGCAGCAGGAGATACAGATTCAACTGGAGATGCAGTATGAAGAGAATCTTTAGAAGATTCAGCAGAATAAGGAGTAGCAGAAAGAGATACTGCAGGATATGTAGCAGGAGGGGTTGTAGAAGGAGATGCAGCTGGAAGGGATACAGCATAAGATGAAGCAGAAGGGGATGAATCAGCAGATGCAGCAGGCGATGCAGCAGGAGGAGATGCAGCAGGAGGAGATGCAGCAGCAGATGCAGCAGGAGATGCAGCAGCGAGAGATTCGGAAGGAAGAGATGCAGCAGGAGATTCAGCAGCAGGAGATGCAGAAGAAGATGCAGCAATAGATGCATATTCAGCAGGAAGAGTTGCTTCAGAAGGTACAGCTTCAGGAGATGCAGCAGGAGATTCAGAAGCAGATGCTGTAGGAGGAGAGGCAGGAGTAGATGATGCAGCAGACGCAGCAGCAGGAGATGCAGAAGCACAAGATTCAGTAGGAGATACAGCAGTATTAGATACAGCAGAGGATGCAGCAGCAAAATATGCAGAAGCAGGAGAAGCAGCAGGAGAGTCAGACGTAGAAAATACAGCAGCAGGAGATGCAGCAGCAGTGGATTCAATAGCAGAAGAAGCAGTTGAGATGAAGCAGGAGATGTAGCAAGACGCAATGCAGTTGGATATGCAGCAGCAGGAAATGGAGCAGCAGCAGACTCAGCGGGACATGCAGGAGCAGGAGATGCAGCAGCAGGAGATGCACTAGGAAGGGATAGAGCAGGAGATGCAGCAGAAGGGGATGAAGCAGCAGATGAAGCAGTAAAGGGTGCAGCAGGAGATGCAGCAGCAGGAGATACAGCAGCAATAGATGCAGCATTAGGAGGTACAGTAGCACGAGATGCAACAGCAGGTTCAACAGCCAAAGCAGCAGGATATGCAGCAGCAGGAGATTCAGCAGCAGGATATGCAGCAGCAGGAGATTCAGCAGCAGGAGATGTAGCAGGAGATGCTGCAGCAGGAGATGTAGCAGCAGATGCAGCAATAGATGCATATTCAACAGGAGATGCAGCAGGAAGAGATGCTTCAGCAGGTACAGATTCAGGAGATGCAGCAGGAGAGTCAAAAAGAGATGCTGTAGGAGGAGAGGCAGGAGTAGAGGATGCAGCAGATGCATCAGCAGGAGATACAGAAGCAGAAGGAGAAGATTCAGTAGGAGATGCAGCATTATTAGATACAGCAGGAGATGCAGAAGCAGAAGATGCAGCAGGAGATTGAGAAGAAGGAGATTCAGCACCAGGAGATACAGCAGGAGTGGATCCAGTAGCAGAAGATACAGGGGAGATGAACCAGGAGATGCAGCACCAGGAGATGCCGCAGCAGCGGATTCAGCAAGTCATGCAGCAGCAGGAGATGCAGAGAAAATGTTGTAGAGAAGAAGATGCAATAGCAGGAGATGAAGCAGGAGATGCATCCACAGAAGCATGAGCAGAGGATGCAGCAGGAGATGCAACAGCAGACGCATCAGCAGGACATGTGGCAGCAGAAGATAGAGCAGTAAATGAAGCAGCAGATGCACAAGAAAATTCACGAGGAGACTCAGCTGGATAAGATGTTGCAGCAGCAGATGCAGCAGAAGATGCAACATCTGGAGGTGAAGCAGTAGAAGGTGCAGCAAGATATGAAGAAGCAGATGCATTAGGTAATGCAGGAGCAGGAATTGCAGATGAATCAGCAGAAGATGCAGAAGAGAGAGATGTAGCAACAGAAGAGGCACGATGTGATTCAGCAGAAGATGTAGCAGGAGGAGATGCAGCAGGAGATGCAGTAGCAGGAGATTCTGCAAGAGATAGAGCAGCAGGAGATGCCTCAGGAGATGCAGCCGCAGGAGATGAAGGCTAAAATTCAGCAGGAGATACAGCAGGAGATGCACTATCAATGCAGGAGGAGATTTAGCTGGAGGAGATGCAGCTGTAGGAGAGGCAGCAAGAGGCAGGAGATGCAGCAGGAGATTCAGCAGCAGAAGATACAGCAGCAGGAGATTCAGAAGGAGATGCAGCAACAGGAGATTCAGCAGCAGGAGATACAGCAACAGCATATGCAGCAGTAGATTCCACAGTAAATACAGCAGCAGGAGATGCAGCCGGAGATGCAGCAGCAGCAGATGCAGGAGGAGATAGAGCAGTAGACACAGCAGTAGGAGATGCAGCAGCAGGAGATGCATATTCAGCAGGAGATGCAACAGGAGATGCAGCAGGAGATGCAGGAGGAGATGCATCAGCAGGAGGTGCAGAGAAGTAGATGCAGAGAAGAAGATGCAGCAGAAGGAGATATAGCAGGATATTAAGCCGCAGTAAATGTAGCAAGAGTTACAGCAGCATCAGATGCAACAGCAGGAGATGCAGCAGGAGATGTAGCAAGAGATGCAGCAGTAGATGAAGCAGCTGCAGATGCAGCAGCAGATTCCACAGATGCAGCAGTAGTAGATTCAGGAGTAGGGGATGCATCAGGAGATGCAGAAGCAGATGCAGCAGAAGATGCTGCAAGAGATTCCACAGCAGGAGATGCAGCAGCAGGAAATGCAGTACTATATATTGAAGCAGGAGATGCAGCAGCAGAAGCAGCAGCAGGAGATGCAACAGCAGGAGATGTAGCAGCAGAGATGTTGCAACAGATGTAGTAAGATGAGATGCAGCAGCAGGAGTCGCAGCAGCAGGATAGGCAGCAAGATGTGCATCATGAGAAATGCAGCAAGAGATGCACCAGGGGTTTCCACAGCAGGAGATTTAGCAGGAGATGAAGCAGGAGATGCAGCACCAAGAGATGCACCAGGAGATCAAGGAGCACGAGGAGATGCAACAGCAGGAGATTCAGCAGCAGGAGGTACAGCATGAGATGCAGCAGCAGATATGCAGCAGAAGATGCAGCAGCAAATAAAGTAACAGCAGATGAAGGAGCAGGAGATGCAGCATCAAATGCAGCAGCAGGAGTTGCAGCAGCAGGAAATTCAGCAGTGGATACAGAACTGAGATACTACATCAGGAGATGCAGGATGAGGAGATGCAGCAGGTAATGCAGAATCATATGCAGGAGGAGATGCATCAGCAGTAGGTGCAGCAGTGTACGTAGCAGCAGGACATGCAGCAGGAAATGCCTCTGATTCATCAGCAGGAGATGGAGCAGGAGATTCAGCAATTGATGAATCAGCAGAAGATGTAGTGGAAGATGAAGGAGATGGAGCAGGAGTAGATGCAGCATGAGGAGATTCAGCAGGATATTGAGCAGGAGTTGCAGCAAGAGATGAAGCATCAGGAGATGCAGCAGCAGGAAATGCAGCAGAATATACCGAAACAGGAGAGGCAGCAGGAGGAAATGCAGGAGGAGGTGCAGCAGGAGGAGATGCAGAAGCAGGAGATGCAGAGAAGGAGATGCAGCAGAAGGAGATACAGCAGGAGATTGAGCAGCAGTAAATGCAGCAAGAGTTCCAGCAGCAACAGTTGCAGCATCACATGCAGCAAGAGTTCCATCAAGTAGCAGGAGAGGCAGCAGCAGGAATTTTAGCAGGAGATGCAGCAGGACACGAAGCATCCCCTGCTGATGCATCTCCTGCTGCATATCCTCCTGCATCTCCTGCTGCTACATTTCCTGCTGAATCTGCTGCTGAATCTGCTGCGGCATCTACTGCTACTGCATCTGTTGCTGCTGCATCTCCTGCTGCATTTCCTGCTGGATGTCATAGAGCTTCTCTTGTTGCAGCATCTCCTGCTCATGCATATCCTGCTGAATATGCTGTTGAATCTGCTTCTACATTGGCTGCGTCTGCTCCTGCATCTGCTGCTGCTGCATCTGCTGCTGCTGCATCTGCTGCTGCATTTCCTGCTGGATGTCATAGAGATTCTCTTGTTGCTGCATCTCCTGCTGATTCATATCCTGATGTATCTCCTGCTGCTGCATCTTCTGCTGCTGGATCTCCAGCAGCTTCTCCTGCTGCTGCATCTGCTCCTGCATCTCCTGCTGCTGCATCTCCTGCTGCTGCATCTGCTGCTAATCCATCTCCTGCTGCTGCATCTCCTGCTGCTTCATCTGCTGCTGCATCTGCTGCTAATCCATCTCCTGCTGCTGCATCTCCTGCTGCATTTACTGCTGGATGTCATAGAGATTCTCTTGTTGCGGCACCTCCTGCTCATGCATATCCTGCTGAATATGCTGTTGAATCTGCTTCTACCTCGGCTGCATCTGCATGTCCTGCTGCTGCACACGTTAGAGTGTTCTCTTGAAGCGCTTTCATTGCAAGCCGCAAGGAATGACTAACAGAACGTTTTAGTAGAGGTTACTGAATTGTGACCTAAATCTGCCAATGAAGGCGCTTAAGGAAATGTGAGTAACTCCCGCATGGAAGATGCTAGAATTGAATGCTGATACTTCTAAATGTCCTCTATTATAGCGCTTTCACTGCAAGGCAAGACTCATAGATCTTTCAGTCTAGGCTTGTGTACTGTAATATCAGAATGGCTATTAAAGTGTCACTCAAAATTTCTGAGCGTTCAGCACAAATAAGGCAGGGAAGATGCTACCATCAAATGTTGGTTCTTGTTAGAGTCTTCTGTGGAAGTGCTTTCACAGCTAGCTGCAAAGCACGTCTAGCAGAAAGTTTTAGTATAAGGTACTGAATTAAGACCTAAGTGCACCTATTAAGGCGCTTTAGGAAAAGTGAGTATCTCTCACAGGGAAGATGCTAGCATGGAATGCTGCTGCTTCTGAAAGTCTTCTCTTATAGTGCTTTTACTGCAAAGCAAGACTTGTAGAACTTTCAGTCTAGTCTTGTGTACTGTAACAGCAGAATGGCTGTTAAATCACCAATTGATAATTTGAGAGAGTTAAGAACAAGTAACATAGTGAAGCTGCTACCATTTAATTCTGAGTCTCGTTTGAGTCTTCTCTGGAAACGCTTTCACTGCATGCTGCATAGTACGACACACAGTATGTTTTAGTATAGGGTAGAGAATTGTGACTTAACTGCGCCTATAAAGGCGCTTTAGGAAAAGTGAGTAAATCCTCAGGGAAGATGCTAGCATGGAATGCTGCTGTTTCTGAATGTCTTCTCTTAGAGCACTTTCACTGCAAAGCAAGACTTGTAGAACTTTCAGTCTAGGATTGTGTACTGTAAGATCAGAATGACTATTAAACCATCACTTCAAAGTTTCAGAACATTCAGCACAAGTTCAGCAAGGAAGCTCCTAATATGAAATTCCTGCTGTCGTTAGAGTCTTCTCTGGAGGCGCTTTAACTGCTAGCTGCAAAACACAACTAACAGAGTGTTTTAGTATAGGGTACTGAATTGTGACTTAACTACGCCTGTTAAAGCGCTTTAGGAAAAGTGAGTAATGCCCACAGGGAAGATGCTAACATGGAATTCTTTAGCTTCTGAATGTCTTCTTTTATAGCGCTTTCACTGCAGAGCAAGACTTGTACAAGTTTCAGTCTAGCCTTACGTACTGTATCAGCAGAATGGTTATTAAAGCGTCAATTCAAAATTTCATAGGTTGAAAACAAGTACCACAGGAAAGCTGCTACCATCAAATTCTGGCTCTCGTTTGAGTCTTCTTTGAAAGTACTTTTACTGCGACCTGCAAACCACGACAAACAGAACGTTTTAGTATATGGTACTGAATTGTGAGTTAACTGCGCCTATTAAGGCACTTTAGGAAAAGTGAGTATCTCCCGCAGGGAAGATGCTGCATGGAATGCTGCTGCTTCTGAATGTCTTCTCTTATAGCGCTTTCACTGCAAAGCAAGACTTGTAGAACTTTCAGTCTAGGCTTGTGTACTGTAACATCAGAATGGCTATTAAAGCAGAGATGCAGCAGAAGGATTTGCAGCAGCAGATGATGCATCAGGAAATTCCGGAAAAGATCCAGCAGCAGGAGATGGAGAATCAGGAGATGTAGCATGACATGCAGCTGTAGATGAATCAGTAGCAGATGCAGCAGCAGATGCAGGAGATGCAGCAGGAGGAGATGCAGTAGGAGATGCAGAAGCAGGATGTGCAGCAGCAGGATGTGCAGCAGGGGAAGCAGTAGCAGGAGTTTCAAAGATGAAGGATGAGAAGGAGCAGAAGGAGATGCAGCAGGTAATGCAGGCGCAGTAGATGGAACAAGAGATACAGCAGTATCAGATGCAGCAGCAGGAGATGCACCAGAAGGAGATGTAGCAGAAGATGCAGCAGTATGTGAAGCAGCAGCAGATGCAGGAGCAAATGCTGCAGATGCAGCAGGAAGAGATGCAGCAGGAAATGCTGAAGATGCAGCAGCAAGTGATGCATAAATACATGCATCAGGAGAAGTTTCATCAAAAGGAGATGGAGAAGGAGATGCAGCCACCAGAGATGCAGCAGGAGATTCAGCCGCAAGAGATGCAGCAGGAGAGCAGCATCATGAGATGAATCCGCTGATGCATCAGAAAAAGTTGCAGCAGGAGATACAGCAGTAGGAGATGCAGCAGAAGATGCAGCAGCAAGAGATGCAGGAGACGATCCAGCAGGAGTAGATACAGCAAAAGGAGATGTAGCAGGAAAAGCAGTAGTAGATGAATCAGCAGCAGATGCAGCAACAAATGCAGGAGATGCAGCAGGAGGAGCTGCAGCAGACGGAGATTCAGCTGAAGCAGATGCAGTGGCAGTTTTAGCAGCAGATTCAGCAGGAGATGCAACAAAATGAGATGCATCAGCAGGACATGCAGCAGAAAGAGACTCAGCAGGAGATTTAGCAGCAGAAGATGCAGCAGGAGATGCAGCAGGAAATGCAGCAGCAGGAGATGTAGCAGCAGGAAGAGCACCATCATGATATGCAGCAGGAGATGCAGCAGGAGATTCAGAAGAAGGAGATGCAGCAGGAGATACAGCATGATATGCAGAAGCATGAGATTCAGCAGCAGGAATGAAGTAGCCGGAGATGCATTCGAAGAACATACAGCATCAGGATATGCAGTAACAGATGCAGCAGCAAGAATTGCAGCAGGAGATGCATATTCAGCAGATGATTCAGTAGTATATTTAACAGGAGATGCAGCAGCAGGAGATTCAGGAGGAGATCCAGGAGGAGATGCAGCAGTAGATGAAGCAGCAGCAGATGCAGAAGGAGATACAGCATGAGATGCAGCTGCAGGAGATTCATCAGCAGGAATTACAGCAGCAGGGGATGAAGCAGCAGGAGATGCAGAACGAGATGAAGTAGGATATGCAGCTGCAAGAGATTCATCAGCAGGAATTACAGCAGCAGGGGATGAAGCAGCAGGAGATGCAGAACGAGATGTAGTAGGATATGCAGCTGCAAGAGATGCAGGTGCATGATACGCAACAGCATGAGATGCAGCGTCAAGAAATAAAGCAGGAGATGCAAGAGCAGGGGATGGAGCAGCAGATGCAGTAGCAGTAAATGTAGAATCGGCAGATGCAGCAGATGCAGCAGACCGAGCTGAAGCAGAAGATGCTGCAGCAGGAGGTTGCAGCAGCAGGAGATACATTTTGAGATGCGGCAGCTGGAGATGCAGCAGGCGATGCAGAAGAAAGGGGATACAGCAGCATTTGCAGTAGCAGGAGATGCAACAGGCTAAGCAACAGCAGGAGGTACAGAAGCAGGGGATTCAGCAGCAGATGCAGCAGCGAATTCAGCACCACATTTAACAGATGCAGCAACAGTATATGCGGTAGCAGGAGATGCATCAGCAATAGATGCAACAGCAGGATATGTAGTACCTGATGTAGCAGAAGATGCAGTAGCAGATGGAGCAGCAGGAGATGCATCTGCAGGTGATGCAACAGCAGCTCCTGCTTCTGCATCTGCTGCTGCTGCTGTACCTCCTGATGTATCTCCTGTGGCTACATTTCCTGCTGCATCTCCTCCTGTTGCATCTCCTCCTGTTGCATCTCCTCCTGTTGCATCTCCCGTTGCATCTCATCCTGCTGCATCTCCTGTTGCTGCATCTCCTTCCGCTGCATCTCAAGTTGCACCTCCTATTGAAGCATCTCCTGCTTCATCTCCTCTACTGCATATCCTGCTGCTGCATCTCGTTCTGCAGCTCCTGCTGCATCTCTTTGTGCATAACGTACTGCATCTCCTTGTGCATCACCTGCAGATTCATCTCCTGCTTAAGCATCTCCTGATGTATCTCCTGCTGCTGCATCCTCTCGTGCAGCATCTTCTGCTGAATCTCCTGTTGCATTTCCTGCTGCTGCAATCCCGGCTACTGAATCTCCTGCTGCACCTCCTCCTGCTGCATCTCCTGCTCACTCATCCACTGCTGCATCTCCTGCTACATCTCCTGATGCTCTATATCCTCCTGCTGGATCGTCTCCTGCATCAATTGCTGCTGCATCTTCTGCTGCATCTCCTACTGCTGCATTCTTCTGCTGCAACTCCTTCTGCTTCATTAGTGGATTCATCTCATGATGCTGCTCTCCTGCTGCATCTCCTGCTGCTGAATCTCCTGCTAATGCATACCCTGCTGAATGTACTTCTGCTTCATCTCCTGCTGCCGAATCTCCTTCTGGTGCATAGCCTGCTGCATCTACTTCTGCTTCATACCCTCCTGGATCACCTGCTGCTGCATCTGCTGCTGCTGCATCTGCTGCTTCTGCATCTTCTGCGTAATCTCCTGCTGCTGAATCTCCTACTGTATCTCTTGGTGCTGCATCTGCTGCTGAAGCATCTCCTACTGCAGCATCTCCTGGTGAATATCCTGCTTTATCTCCTGCTGCATTTCCATCTGCAGCATCTCCGGCTACATATTCCGCTACATCTCCTGCTGCAGCATCACCTGCTTCATCTCCTGCTGCATCACCTTCTGCATTTCCTGCTGATAGACCTCCTGCTTCATATACTGTTGCTGTGTCTCATGAGGGAGCATCTCCTGAGGCAGCATCTCCTGATGCTGCATCTCCTGCTTGATATGCATCTTCTACTGCTGCATCTCTTACTGAATCTACTTATGAATCTCCTGCTGCATCTCATGCTGCTGAAGCTCCTGCTGCTGCATCTCCGGCTACTGCATCTCCTGCTGCTTCATATATTGCTGCTTCATCTAATTCTGCTTTGTCTGCTGTTGCGTCTCCTACCCAACCTACTGCTGACGCATCTCCTCGTGACACATCTCCTTCTGCATCTCGTTCTGCTGCATCTTGTGCATTTCCTGCTGCTCTATCTTCCTGCTGCATCTCCTGCTGAATCTCCTGCTTCATATCTTTCTGATACATCTGCGGATACATCCTATGATAGTGCTCTCTTGCTGGATCTACTGCTGCTGAATCTCCTGCTGCTACAAACTCTGCTGCACCTACTGCTGCTGCATTTCCAGCTGCATATGCTGCTGCTCTATATCTCCTGCTGCTACATCTGCTAATTTCCTGATGCATCTTCTACCGCTGCATCTCCTGCTGCCGCATCTCCTTCGCAATTTCCTGCAGCTGGTGCTGCATCTAATGCTTCATTTCCTGCTGCTATATCTGCTTCAGCTGCATCTCATGCTGCATCTCATGTTGCATCATCTACTGTATCTCTTGGTACAGCATGTCCTGCTGCTGCATCTACTGCTGCATCTACTGCTTCATCTGCTGCTGCATGTGCTTTTGCATCTCATGCCACATCTGCTGCTGATGCATCTCCTGATCTGCATATCTTGCTGCATCACCTGCTACTGCATCTCCTGCTGCATCTCCTGCTATTGAATATTTTCTGAATCTGCGGAAGATTCATCTACTACTGCATCTCCTGCTGCTGTATCTCCTGCTGCTGGATGTCCTCCTGCATCTCCTGATGCTGCATCTTCTGCGGCACCTCCTTCTGCTCAATCTCGTGCTGCTGCATACACTGCTGCTTCTACTGCTGCTGCTGCATCGCCTGCTGCATCTTCCACTGATTCATCCCCTGCTGTGGCATCTCCTAATGCATTTCCTGCTGCTTAATCCCCTTATGCTGCATCTCCTGCTTCATCTCCTTCTGCTGCATATATTGCTGCTGCATCTAATTCTGCTTCATCTACTGCTGCATCTCCTACCCCACCTACTGCTGATGCATCTCCTCCTGATGCATCTCCTGCATCTCTTTCTGCTGCATCTTCTGCATTTCCTGCTGCTTATCTTCATGCTGCATCTCCTGCTGAATCTCCTGCTTCTGCATCTTCAGCATCTGCTGCTTCATCTGCTGCTGCTTCACATACTGCTGCATATGCTGCTACATATCCTGCTGCTGCATCTACTGCTGCTCCATGTACTTCTGCATCTTCTGCTACTGCATCTGTTGCTGCATCTCCTGCTGCAGCATTTCCGCTGCATCTCCTTCTTCTGCATCTCTTGCATCTGCTGCTGCATCTGCTGAGGATTCATCTAATGCTGCGTCTCCTGCTACCTCTCCTTCTTCTGAATCTACTGCTGCTGGATCTCCTCCTGCATCTCCTGCTTCTGCATATGCTGCTTCATATCCTTCTGATGCACCGGTGGATTCATCTCTTGATGCTACTCTCCTACTGCATCTCCTGCTGCTGAAACTCCTGCTGCTGCATATCCTTCTGCATGTGCTGCTACTTCGTCTCTTGCTGCTGCGTCTGTTGATGAAGATCCTGATGCTTCTTCTGATGCTGCATATCCTGCTGCTGCTTCTCCTGCGTAATCTCTTGCAGCTGCATATGCTGGTGCTGCATCTGCTGCCTCTTAACCTGCTGCTGTATCTCCTGCTGCTGCATATCTAGTGCATCTTCTTCTGCTACATCACTGGCTGAGGTATGTCCCGTGTACTCTTCTGCTGCAGAATATCCTGTTACATCTCCTGCTGCTACATTACCTGCTGCATCTCCACCTTCTGCAACTCCTACTGCTGCATCTTCTGCTGCTGAATCTGCTGCTTCATCTCCTGCTGATGCATGTGCTGGTGCTGCATCTCCTGCCTCATCTCCTGCTGCTGCATATCCTGCTGCATCTCCTGCTGTATCTCTTGGTGCTGGATCTCCTGCTGATGCATATCCTGCTTCAACTACTGCTGCTATATTACCTACTGCCTCTCTTCCTGCTGTATTTCTTGTTACTGCATCTCCTGCTGCTGCAACTGCTGCTTCATCTCTTGATGCTGAATCTGCTGATGCTGCATCTGCTGCTGCATGTTCTGCTGCATCTCTTGGTGTTGCATCTCCTGCTTATGCATTTCCTGCTGCATCTCCTGTGGCATCACCTGTTGCAGCATCTCCTCCTTCATCTCCTGCTGCATTTCAAGCTGCATTTCATGCTGATGCATCTCCTGCTGCATATCCTGATTCTGCCTCTCCATCTGCTGCATCTCCTACTGCATCTGCTGCTTCTGACTATCCCACTAATGCTACTCCGGCTGCTACAGCTCCTTCTGCATCTCGTCCTGCTGCATATTCTGCTGCATCTCCTTCTGCACTTCCTACTTTACATCTCCTGCTACTTATCACCCTTCTGCATCTCCTGTTGCATCTCCTGCTTCTGCATCTCCTGCTTCTGTATCTCCTATTTCATCTCCTTCTGCAGCATCTTCTGCTGCTTCATCTCTGTCTGCATCTCGTGCTGCATGTCCTGCTGCTGCATGTCCTGTGTCATCTCCTACTGCTACATATCCTGCTGAATCTCTTAGTGCTTCATCTCTTGCTGATGCATCTTCTGCTGCATCTCCTACTTTATCTCCTGCTGCGGCATCTCCTGCTGCTTCATCGGCTGTTGCATCTCGTGCTGCATGTCCTGCTGCTGGATGTCCTGCAGCAGGAGATGAAGCAGGAAACGTAGCTGGAAGAGATGCAGCAAGAGATGCAGCAGGATATGCAGAAGGATATGCAGTAGCAGGTGATGTAGCAGTGGGATATGCAGCAGGAGATGGAATAAGAGAGATGCACCATCAGATGCAGCAGTAGGAGATGCAGCAGGAGATGCCACAGCAGACGAAGCAGCAGCAGATGATGCAGCAATATATGCAGCAGAAGGAGATGAAGTAGCATAAGCAGCATCAGGAGATAAAGCACCAGGAAATGCATTAGGTGATTCAGCAGTAGAAGATGCATGAGGTGATGCAAAAGCAGACACAGCAGCAGGAGATGCTGCAGCAGAAGATGCAGCAGAGTATGCAGCAGCAGGAGATTCAGCAGTAGATGCAGCAGCAAGACATAATGCAGGAGATACAGCAGCAGGAGATGGAGCAGTAGGAGATGCAGCAGCAGGAGATGCAGCAGCAGATGCAGCACAACCACATACAGCTACAGTAGATGAAGCATCAGATGCAGGACAAACATATGCAGCAGCATAAGATTATGCAGGAGATGCAGCAGCAGGAGATGCAACAGGGTATGCACCAGCAGGAGATTCAGCAGCACGAGATGCAGAAGGAGAGCAGTATCATGAGATGAGTCCGCTGATGCATCAGAAGGAGTTGCAGTAGGAGTTGCAGCAGCAGGAGTTGCAGAAGAAGATGTACCAGCAAGCGATGCAGGAGACGATCCAGCAGCAGGAGATACAGCAGCAAAAGATGTAGCAGGAAACACAGTAGTAGATGAATTAGCTGCAGATGCAACAACAGATGCAGGAGATGCAGCAGCAGAGGATGTAGCAGAAGATGCAGAAGAACGATATGTAACTCAAGATCGAGTAGCCGAAGTTGCAGCAGCAAGAGAAGCAACAGGAGATTCAGCAGGAAATACTGCATAATGAGATGCAGCAGCATTGAAGAAGGTGCAGCAGAAGGAGCTGCAGTAGAAGATGAATCTGCAGTAGATGCAGCAAGAGATACAGCAGGAGCAGATGCAGCAGCTGATGCAGCAGCAGGAGTAGCAACAACAGATGCAGCAGCGGTAGATGCACCAGCAGGAGATGAAGCACTAAGAGATTCAGCAGGAGATGTAGCAGTAGGAGATGACGCAGGACATGCAGCAGCAGGACATGCAGCACGAGATGCAGCAGAAGATGTACCAGCAGATGTATCAGCAGGAGATGCAGAAGGATCACAGAATCACAGAATGACCAGGTTGGAAGAGACCCACTGGATCGTCAAGTCCAACCATTCCCACCAATCCCTAAATTATGCTCCTATGCACCTCATCCACCCTAACCTTAAACACCTCCAGGGACAGCGACTTAACCACCTCCCTTGGCAGACAGTTCCAATGCCTAACCACCCTCTCCGTGAAGAACTTTTTCCTAATCTCAAGCCTAAATCTCCCTTGGCAGAGCTTGAGGCCATTCCCTCTCGTCCTGTCCCCTGTCACTTGGGAGAAGAGGCCAGCTCCCTCCTCTCCACAACCTGCCTTCAGGTAGTTGTAGAGAGTAATAAGGTCTCCCCTCAGCCACCTCTTCTCCAGGCTGAACAACCCCAGCTCTCTCAGCCGCTCCTCGTAAGATATGTTCTCCAGCCCCTTCACCAGCTTTGTTGCCCTTCTCTGGACTCGCTCCAGAGCCACAACATCCTTCTTGTGATGAGGGGCCCAGAACTGAACACAGTACTCGAGGTGCGGTCTCACCAGTTCCGAGTACAGGGGGAGAATAACCTCCCAGGACATGCTGGTCATGCCGTTCCTGATACAAGCCAGGAAGCCATTGGCCTTTTTGGCCACCTGGGCACACTGCTGGCTCATGTTCAGTCAGTTGTCAACCAACACCCCCAGGTCCTTCTCCTCCTGGCAGCTTTCCAGCCAGGCTTCTCCTAGTTTGTACCTCTGCTTAGGGTTGTTGTGCCCCAGGTGCAGGACCCAGCATTTGGCCTTGTTAAACCTCATGCCGTTGGTCTCAGCCCAGCAGTCCAGCCTGTTCAGATCCCTTTGCAGAGCCTCCCTACCCTCCAGCAGATCGACATTTCCTCCCAGCTTGGTGTCATCTGTAAACTTGCTAAGGGAGGACTCAATGCCTTCATCCAGGTCGTTGATAAAGACATTAAACGGGACTGGACCCAGGACTGAGCCCTGGGGAACCCCACTTGTCACTGGCCTCCACCTGGATTTAACTCCATTTACCACTACCCTCTGGGCCCGGTCATTCAACCAGTTTTTCACCCAGGAGAGTGTGCTCCTGTCCAGGCCAGAGGCCGACAGTTTCCGAAACAGAATGCTGTGAGAAACTGTATCAAAGGCTTTACTGAAGTCCAGGAAGACCACATCCACCGCCTTTCCCTCGTCCAAGAGTTTAGTCACTTGGTCATAGAAGGTGATCAGATTAGTCCTGCAAGACCTGCCTTTCATGAACCCGTGTTGACTGGGCCTGATCACCCGGTTCTCTTGCAAGTGCTTCATGATCGCACTCAAGATCACCTGCTCCATGACTTTCCCTGGTACCGAGGTCAGGCTGACAGGCCTGTAGTTCCCTGGATCCTCCCTGCGCCCCTTCTTATAGATGGGCACGACATCAGCCAGCCTCCAGTCCAGCGGAACCTCCTCAGTCATCCAGGACTGCTGGAAGATGATGGAAAGGGGTTTAGCCAGCACATCTGCCAGTTCCCTCAAAAATCTTGGGTGGACTCCATCCGGCCCCATAGACTTGTGGGCATCTAGCCAGGCAAGCAAGTCTCTAACCACCTCCTCCTGGACCTTGGGAATCTCATACTTCTCATCCAACCCTTGGGGTTGTGCACAGAGGGAACAATTTTCCTTACTGTTAAAGACTGAGGCAAAGTAGGCATTGAGCACTTCAGCCTTGTCTTTGTCCCCTGTTACTCTTGTTCCCTCTGCATCTACTAGGGACTGAAGATTCTCCCTAGCCCTCCTTTTGCTGTTGACGTATTTGTAGAAAGACTTTTTGTTGTCTTTCACAGTCTTGGCCAATTGCATTTCTAGTTGGGCCTTAGCCCTCCTGATTTTTTCCCTGCACGTTCTCACTTCCTCCCTATAGTCCACCCAGGATGCCTGCCCCTTCCTCCAGAGGTCGTAGACCCTCCTCTTCCTATTGATGTCTCTTAGGACCTCCCTACTCAACCATGCTGGTTTCTTACCCCCCCGGCTACTTTTCCGGAATTTGGGGACGGCTTTCTCCTGAGCTGCTAGGAGTTCCTTCTTGAAGAGCACCCAGCCCTCATGGACACCTTTGCCTTCAAAGAGTGCCTCCCACGGGACTTTTCCGACCAGCCTTCTGAACAGCCCAAAGTCTGCTCTCTGAAAGTTGAGGGCGACTGTTCTGCTAACCTCCTTCTTCATTTTACCCCACACTGAGAACTCTCTCATCTCATAATCGCTTTGCCCCAAGCATCCTCCAACCTTCACATCCCCCACTAGTCCTTCTCTGTTCACCAACGGCAGGTCCAGGAGGGCACCGTCCCTTGTCGGTTCGCTCACCAGCTGTGTGAGGAAGTTGTCTTCCACACACTCCAGGAACCTCCGGGACTGCTTCCTTTCTGCTGTATTATACTCATAGCCTATATCTGGGAAATTGAAGTCTCCCACAAGGACTACAGGTAGCAATTTTGAGACTACACTCAGTTGTTTGTAGAAGAGCTCATCAGCTGCTTCTTCTTGGCTGGGTGGTCTATAGCAGACTCCCATCACAATCCCTTCCTGCCCATGGGCTCCTCTGATTTTCACCCACAGGCACTCAGTCCCATCCTGATCGTAGTCCAGTTCGAGGGTATCAATGCCCTCTCTAACACAGAGGGCTACCCCGCCTCCTCTTCTGCCCTTCCTGTCCTTCCTAAAGAGTTTATACCCCACCATGGGTACACTCCAGTCGTACGAGTCATCCCACCACGTCTCCGCAATGGCAACGACATCGTAGTCTCCCTGCCCTACCACAGCTTCCAGCTCCTCCTTCTTATTTCCCACGCTGCGTGCATTGGTGTAAATGCACTTCAGCTGGGCAAGCATAGCTTCAGCCTTCGCAATAGGGCTCCTCCCCAACTGAGCAGTCCTTGGCTTAACTAAGGCCACAGTGCCAGTATGCTGCCTGCCATCCTCAGCTGCACTCACCCCCTCTTGCTTAGTGATGATATACTAGCAGGCATCGCCAGCACACCACCCCTTTACCACTGAAGTCTCACCTCCAGGCTCACTCCCATCCTGCCTGGCCTCCATCCCCTCCCCCCTCACATCTAGTTTAAAGCTCGATTTATGAGCTTAACTAGGTTTTTGGTGAGGGCTTTTGTCCCCCTAGCAGACAGGGGTGTCCCATCCCTGGTAAGAAAGCCTGGGGGTGTGTGGGCCTCCCCATGATTAAAGAACCCAAAGCCCCTCTTCTCACACCAGTCCCTAAGCCATTCATTAACCCGTTTCTTATTCCTCATTTCCTGCTCCTGGTTCCTTAGTATTGGGATGGACTTGAATATTACCTGTGCCCCAGAGCCCTCGATCATTCTCCCAAGTGCCTTGAAGTCCCTTTTGATGGCTTTAGGCCTTCTATGTTCTATTTCCTCATTACCAATTTGAAAAACTAGGATATGCAGTAGCAGGAGATGCAGCAGCAGGAGATGCAGCAGAAGAAAAAAAGAATATGCAGTAGCAGGAGATGCAGCAGCAGGAGATGCAGCAGGAGATACAGCAAGAATCACACAGAATCACAGAATCACAGAATAACCAGGTTGGAAGAGACCCACTGGATCTTCGAGTCCAACCATTCCCACCAATCCCTAAATTATGCTACCATGCACCTCATCCGCCCTAACCTTAAACACCTCCAGGGACAGCGACTCAACCACCTCCCTTGGCAGACAGTTCCAATGCCTAACCACCCTCTCCGTGAAGAACTTTTTCCTAATCTCAAGCCTAAATCTCCCTTGGCAGAGCTTGAGGCCATTCCCTCTCGTCCTGTCCCCTGTCACTTGGGAGAAGAGGCCAGCTCCCTCCTCTCCACAACCTGCCTTCAGGTAGTTGTAGAGAGTAATAAGGTCTCCCCTCAGCCTCCTCTTCTCCAGGCTAAACAACCCCAGCTCTTCCAGTCGCTCCTCATAAGATTTGTTCTCCAGCCCCTTCACCAGCTTTGTTGCTCTTCTCTGGACTCACTCTAGAGCCACAACATCCTTCTTGAGGTGAGGGACCCAGAACTGAACACAGGATTCGAGGAGCGGTCTCACCAGTGCTGAGTACAGAGGGAGAAGAACCCCACCTCGACCTGCTGGTCACACCGTTTCTGATACAAGCCAAGATGCCATTGGCCTTCTTGGCCACCGGAGCACACTGCTGGCTCATGTTCAGTCAGTTGTCAACCAACACCCCCAGGTCCTTCTCCTCCTGGCAGCTTTCCAGCCAGGCTTCTCCTAGTTTGTACCTCTGCTTAGGGTTGTTGTGCCCCAGGTGCAGGACCCAGCATTTGGCCTTGTTAAACCTCATGTCATTGGTCTCAGCCCAGCAGTCCAGCCTGTTCAGGTCCCATTGCAGAGCCTCCCTACCCTCCAGCAGATCGACACTT
Source organism: Clamator glandarius (assembly GCA_033459285.1). NCBI lineage: Eukaryota > Metazoa > Chordata > Aves > Cuculiformes > Cuculidae > Clamator > Clamator glandarius. Next base: position 18,636 of record JAUNZM010001760.1, read on the forward strand.
CCACCCAGCTTGGTGTCATCTGCAAACTTGCTAAGGGAGGACTCAATGTCTTCATCCAGGTCGTTGATAAAGACATTAAACGGGACTGGACCCAGGACTGAGCCCTGGGGAACCCCGCTTGTAACTGGCCTCCAGCTGGATTTAAGGATTTAGAGGATATGCACCAGGAGATGCAGTATCAAGAGATGCAGAAGCACACGAGGCAGCAGTAAATGCAGAAGAAGTATATGCAGCAGCAGGAGATAAATCAGGAGTTTCAGCAGAAGATGAAGCAGCAGCAGATGCAGAAGAAGTTGCAGCAAGCAAATTCTGCAGGAGATGCCGCAGCTGAAGATGCTGCATGGGATGCAGCAGCAGGAGATTCAGCGTCATGAGATACAGCAGGAGATGCAGAAGCAGGAGATTACGCAGGAGATGCAGAGGTAGATGATGCAGCAGCAGGAAATGCAGCAGAAGATGCAGAAGCATGAGATCAAGCAGGAAGTGAAGCAGGAGATGCAGCAGGGGGAGATGAATCAGGAGATGCTGCATCAGACACAGCAGCAGGGGATGCAGCAGATGGAGATGAAGCATCACTAGATGTAGCAGGAGATACAGCAGCAGGTGATTCTGCAGCAGGAGATAGAGCAGGAGATGCAGAAGATGGAGATGAAGGAGGAGTTGCACCAGAAGTAGATGAAGCAGTAAATGCAGCAGCAGATGAAGCAGCAGGAGACTCAGGCATCAGATGAAACAAGAGATGAAGATTCAGAAGGAGATGTAGCAGAGGAAGAAGCAGCAGAAGCATATGCTTCAGATGCAGCAGTAGGAGATTCAGCAGGAGATGCAGAAAAAGATGCAGCAGCAAGAGATGCATCAGGAAATGCACCAGCAGGATATGCATCAGCAGGAGATGCAGCAGGAGATGCAGGAGGAGATGCAGCAGAAAATGTAGCAAGAGGAGATGAACCATGAGATACAGCAGCAGGAGACGCAGCAGCAGGAAAGGTAGCAGGAGATGCAGCAGGAGATTTAGCAGGAGATGTAGCAGGAGGAGATGAAGCAGCAGGAGATCACAGAATCACAGAATCACAGAACCACAGAACCACCAAGTTGGAAGAGACCCACCGGATCACTGAGTCCAACCATTCCCACCAATCTCTAAACCATGCCCCTCAGTATCTCATCCACCTGCACCTTACACATCTCCAGGGAAGGCGACCACCTCCCTGGGCAGACCGTTCCATTGCCTAATGACCCTTTCCATGAAGAATTTTTTCCTTATGTCGAGCCTGAACCACCCCTGGCGGAGCTTGAGGCCATTCCCTCTCGTCCTGTCCCCTGTCACTTGGCAGAAGAGGCCAGCACCCTCCTCTCACAACCTCCCTTCAGGTAGTTGTAGAGAGTAATAGGGACTCCCCTCAGCCTCCTCTTCCCCAGGCTAAACAACCCCAGCTCTCTCAGTCGCTCCTCATAAGATTTGTTCTCCAGCCCCTTCACCAGCTTTGTTGCTCTTCTCTGGACTCACTCTAGAGCCTCAATACTCTTCTTGTGGTGAGGGGCCAAGAACAGAACACAGTATTCGAGGTGCGATCACACCAGTGCCAAGTACAGAGGGAGAAGAACCCCACCTCGACCTACTTGTCACGCCAATTCCAAGACGCCATTGGCCTTCTTGTTCACCTGGGCACATTGCTGGCTCATGTTCAGTCTGCTATCGACAGATAATCCCAGATCCTTCTCCTCCTGGCAGCTTTCCAGCCAGGCTTCTCCCAGTCTGTAGCACTGCTTAGGGTTGTTGAGCCCCAACTGCAGGACCCGGCATTTGGCTTTGTTAAACCTCATGCCATTGGTCTCAGCCCAGCAGTCCAGCCAGTTTAGATCTCTTTGCAGAGCCTCCCTACCCTCCAGCAGATCGACATTTCCACCCAGCTTAGTGTCATCTGCAAACTTGATAAGGGTGCGCTCAATGCCTTCGTCCAGGTCATTGATGAAGACATTGAACAAGGCTGGACTCAGCACTGAGCCCTGGGGAACCCCACTGGCCTCCAGCTGGAGTAAACTCCATTTACCACCACTCTCTGGGCCCAGTCATTCAACCAGTTTTCCACCCAGGAGAGTGTGTGCCAGTCCAGGCCAGCGGCTGACAGTTTCCAAAGCAGAATGCTATGAGAAACTGTATCAAAGGCTTTACTAAAGTCCAAGAAGACTACATAGACAGCCTATCCCTCATCCAAGAATCTAGTTACTCGATCATAGAAGGAGATCAGGTTAGATTGGCAAGACCTGCCTTTCATGAACCCGTGTTGACTGTGCCTGATCACCCGGTTCTCTTCCAAGTGCTTCGTGATAGCACTCAAGATCACCCGCTCCATGACTTTCCCTGGTACTGATGCAGCAGTGGATGTAGCAGCAGATGCAGACACAGTCGATACAACAGCGGTCGATGCAGCAGCAGATGAAAGAAAAGACGCAAATTCAGCAGGGGATGCAGTAGCAGGAGATGCCACAGGGGATGCACTACCAGGAGATGCAGAAGCAGGAGATGTAGCAGCAGTAGATGAAGCAGGAGATGTAGCAGCAGTAGATGAAGCAGGAGGTGCAGCAGGACATGCAGCAGCAGAAGATCACAGAATCACAGAATGACCAGGTTGGAAGAGACCCACTGGATCGTTGAGTCCAACCATTCCCACCAATCCCTAAATCATGCTCCTAAGCACCTCATCTACCCTAACCTTAAACACCTCCAGGGACGGCGACTCAACCACCTCCCTGGGCAGACCGTTCCAATGCCTAACCACCCTCTCTGTGAAGAATTTCTTCCTAATCTCAAGCCTAAATCTCCCCTGTCGGAGCTTGAGTCCATTCCCTCTCGTCCTGTCCCCTGTCACTTGGCAGAAGAGGCCAGCTCCCTCCTCTCCACAACCTCCCTACAGGTAGTTGTAGAGAGTAATAAGGTCTCCCCTCAGCCTCCTCTTCTCCAGGCTGAACAACCCCAGCTCTCTCAGCCGCTCCTCGTAAGATATGTTCTCCAGCCCCTTCACCAGCTTTGTTGCCCTTCTCTGGACTCGCTCCAGAGCCTCAGCACCCTTCTTGTGGTGAGGGGCAGGAGATGTAGCAGGAGATGAAGAAGCAGTAGATGCAGCAGGGGATGAAGAAGCAGGAGATGCAGTAGGACATGCATCAGTAAGGTATGCATCAGCAGGACATGCAGCAGAAGATGCAGCATGAGATGCAGGAGGATCTGAAGCAGTAGATGCAACGGGAGATTCAGCAGCAGGAGATAGAGTAGGCAATGCAGCAGTAGATACAGTAGGAGATGAAGCAGCAGGAGATGCAGAACCAGATGGAATTGGAGATGAAGCAGGAGATGCAGCAGCAGATAGTGCATGAGATGCAGCAGGAGGAGATGAAGCAGCAGGAGAAGCAGCAGGAGATGAAGCAGCAGGAGAAGCAGCAGGAGATGCAGCAGCAGCAGTTGCAGCAGGAGGTGAAGCAGGAGAAGCAGTAGCACAAGATCAGGAAGGAGATGCAGCAGCAGTTGCAGCAGGAGATGAAGCAGGAGAAGCAGTAGCACAAGATCAGGAAGGAGATGCAGCAGCAGTTGCAGCAGGAGATGAAGCAAGAGAAGCAGCAGCAGGAGATGCAGCAGCAGCAGTTGCAGCAGGAGGTGAAGCAGGAGAAACAGTAGCACGTAATAAAGAAGGAGATGCAGCAGGAGATGCAGCAGAAGATGTGGCAGAAGTTGCAGTAGAAAATGCAGCAGGATGTGTAGCAGCAACAGATGCAACAGCAGATGTAGGAACAAGAGATGCAGAGGCAAATGCAGCAGGAATTACAGTAGAAGGAGATGCAGCAGCCAGAGGTGCAGCAAGAATGCAGCAGAAGGAAATGAAGCAGCAGCAGATGCAGCAGCAGCAGATGCAGCAGCAGGAGATGCAGCAGCCAGAGGTGCAGCAGGAGATGCAGCAGAAGGAGATGCAGCACAAGATTCAGGAAAAGGAGATGCAGAAGCAGATTTATCAGCAGGAGATGCATCAGCAAGAGATACATCAGCAGGAGATGCAGCAGCAAGAGATGCTGCAGGAGATGCAGAAGGATATGCAGTAGGAGATGCACCAGCAGAAGATGCAGCAGCAGTAGTTGCAGCAGCATATGCAGCCGAAGATGCAGATTCAGAAGGATATGAAGCAGCAGGAGGTGCTACATCAGATGCAGAAGTAGGAGATGCAGCAGGAGGAGATGCAGAAAGAGATGTGGCAGCAGGAGATGCATCAGCAAATATGCATCAGGAGTTACAGTATGAAGAGATTCAGCAGGAGATGCAGCAGGACGAGTTGCATCATGAGTTGCAGCAGAAAGATATGTAGCAGCAACAGATGCTGTGGAAAGAGATGCAGATGCAGCAGATGCAGCGGCAGGTCTAGCAGCAGATTCAGAAGCAGAAGCAGGAGATGCATCAGAAGTAGATGCAGCAGCAGATGCAGCAAGATATGATGCAGGAGGAGATGAAGCAGGTAATGCAGCACCAGGAGATGCATCAGGAGATACAAAGCACACGAAGCAGCAGGAGATGCAGCAGCAGAACATGCAGCAGTAAATGCAGCAGCAGATTAATCAGGAGATGCAGCATGAAAGGCAACAAAAGGAGATGCAGCAACAGATGCAGAAGCATGAGATGTAGCAGCAGAAGCAGCAGTAGATGCAGAAGCAGTTGCAGCAGGAGATGATGCAGGAGGAGATGCAGTAGCAGGAGCTGCTGCATCTCCTGAATCTGCTGCATCTCCTCTTTAATATGCTGCTGAATCTTCTGCTGCATCTCCTCCTGCTGAATCTCCAGATGCATCTCCTGCTGCTTCATATCCTGCTGTTGCATCTCCTGCTGCATCTCCTGCTGCTACATCTCCTGCTGCATCCTCTGCTCAGGCATCTGTGAATGCATCTCCTGATGCTCCATTTCCTGCTGCATCTGCTGCTCTATCTCGTGCTGATGCATGAAGTTCTTCTGCATTTCCTTCTGCATCTCCTGCTGAATGTATCTGCGGCTGCATCTCCTGCTGCTATATCTCCTGCTGAATCTCCTGCTGCAGAATCTTCTACCGTGTTTCCTGCTACAGAATACCCTGCTGCATTTCCTGCTGATGCATCTCCTGTTGAATCTCCTGCTACTGAAACTCCTGCTGCTGAATCTCCTGCCTCTTCATCTTCCGCTGCTGCATCTGCTGCTGAATCTGCTATGGCTGCATATTTTTCTACTGCATCACCTGCTGAATATGCATCTCCTACTGCATCTCCTGCTGATGTACCTCATGCTGCTGCATCTGCTGCTGCACCTCTTTCTGCATGTCCTGCTGCATCTGCTGTTGCCTCATCTCCTGCTATTGCATATCCTGCTGCATTTCCTGCAGCATCTCCTGCTGCTGAAATTCCTGATGCATCTCCTCCTGCACCTCCTGCTGCTGCATCTCCTGCTGCATGTTCTGCTGCATCTTTTGCTGCATCTCCTGCTGCTCCTCCTGCTGCATCTGCTGCTGCTCACCTCCTGATGCATTCACTTCTGCATCTTCTACTTCGTCTCCTGCTTCATCTCCAGCTGCACCTCTTGAATCTGCTGTTGCATCTGCTACTGCTTCATGTACTGTTGCATCTCCTGCTAAATCTCCTGCTACTGCATCTCCTACTGCTGGATCTTCTCCTGCATGTGCTGCTGCTGCATATGCTGCTGCATCTCCAGGTGTATCTACTGCTGCTGCTGTATCTCCTGCTGCATACTCTGCTGATGCATCTGTGGTGCATCTACTGATGCATATCCTGCAGCATCTGCTGCTAAATCTCTTTCTACTGAATCTCCTGCTGCTGCATCTCCTACTACATATCCTTCTGAATGCTTTTGCCTCACTGGCTGCATCTCCTACTGCTGCACCTGCAGCATATGCTGCTTCATCTGGTGCTGTTTCAGCTACTGCTGCATCTCCTGCAGCATCTCCTGCTGCTGAGTCTGTTGCTGCATCTGCTGCTGCATCACCTACTGCAGCACCTCCTGCTTCATCTCCTGCTGCATTTCCTACTGCATTTCCTGCCTGTGCATATCCCGACTGATATCCTGCTGCTGTGTCTCCGGCTGATGCATCTCCTGCTACATCTCCTGCAGCATCTCTTGCTTCAGCATCTACTTTTTCCGCATCTCCTGCTCCAGCATCTCCTGCTGCATCAATTGTGGCTGCATTTCTTATGCATCTCCTGCTGCTGCATGTGCTGCTGCACCTCCTGCTGCTGCTAATGTATCTCCTGCGGCTACATTTCCTGCTGCATCTCCTGCTGTTGCAACTCCTGCTGCTGCATCTCCTGCTGCATCTCTTGTTACGGCATATACTGCTGCTTCTGCTGCTGCTGCATCTCCTGATGCATCCCCTGCTGCTTCATCTCATCCTGCTGCATCTCATGATGAACCTCCTACTGTTATATCTCCTGCTGCTTCATATCCTGCAGCTTCATCTCCTAATGAATCTCCTGCTGCTTCATCTCCTGCTGCTGCATCTCCTGTTTCTGCACCTCCTTCTGCTTCGTCTGCTGCTGCATTTCCTTCTGCTGCATGTCATGTTGCACCTCCTATTGAAGCATCTCCTGCTTCATCTGCTGCTGCTGCATCTCCTGCTACTGCATCGTGTTCTGCATCTCCTGCTGCATCTCCTTTTGCATAAGATACTGCATCTCCTTGTGCATCATCTGCAGATGCATCTCCTGCTAAAGCATCTCCTGCTCTATCTCCTGCTACTGTATATTCATCTACATTTCCTGCTGCAGCTCTTCCTACTGCATCTCCTTCTGAATCTACTTCTGCTGCATCTGCCGAATCTGCTGCTGCATCTGCTGCTGCTTTATCTACTGCTGTATCTCCTGCCACATCTGCTGCTGCATTCTCTGCTGCTGCATCTGCTGCTGCTGTAACTCTTGCTGCATTTATTTCGGCTGAATCTTCTGCTATATCTCCTTCTGCTGCATCTTCTTCTCTGCATCAACCTCTTTGCATGTCCTGCTGGTGCATCTCTTCTTGCTGCATCTCCTGCTGAATCTCCTGTAGCATCTCCTATTTCTTCATCTCCTGCTGTTTAATCTCCTGCTGCATATGATTCTGCTGCATCTCCTGCTGCATCTGCTGATGCTGCATTCCCTGCTGCATCCACTGCTGCTTCAACTCCTGCTACTGCATCTCCTGCTACATCTACTCCTGCTGCATCTTCTTCTGCATCTCCTGCTACTTTATCTCCTGCTACTTTATCCCCTGCTGATGCATCTCTTTCTGCTGCATCTCCTGCTGCTGCATCTCCTGCTGCCATGTACACTGCTGCATCTATACTGCTGATGCATCTCCTGCTGCATCTGCTGCTGCTGCAGCATCTCCTGCTGAATCACCTCCTGCATCTGCTCCTGCATCTCCTGCATCAATACCTGCTGTGTCTCCTCCCTCTGCATCTCCTGCTTCTGTATCTACTGCTGCATTTCATGCTGGTGCATCTCTTGCTGCTGCACCTGCTGCTGCATCTCCTGCTGTTGAAGCTCTTGCTGTAGCTCCTGCCGCATCTGCTGCTGCTACATTCCCTGCTGCATCTCGTGCTTCTGCATCTCCTGCTCCTGCGTCTGCTCCTGCATATCCTGCTGAATATCATGCTGCTGCATCCTCTGTTGTTTCATGTTCTACTGCATCTCCTGCTGCTGCATCTCTTGCAGATGCAACTCCTGTTGCTGCATCTCTTTTCTCTGCATCTCCTGCAGCATCTCTTGCTACATCTCCTGCAGCGGAATCTCCTGCTGCTGCATCTCCTGATGTATCTACTACTGATGCATCTCCTGCTTCATTTTCTATTTCAGCATCTCCGGCTGCATCTTCTGCTTCTGCATCTTCTGCTGCTGCATCTACTGCTGCATCCTATACTGCTGCATCTGCTGCTTCATCCCCTTCTGCTGCATCTCCTGCTGTATCCCTTTCTGATGCATCTCCTGTTGCTGCATCTCCTGCTGCATTTCCTTCTTCTTCTGCTGCTGTATCTCCTTCTACAACTCCTCCTGCTACATATCCTGCAGTATCTCTTTCCGTTGCTCCTCATGCTGCTAAACCTGCTGAAGATTCTCTTCCTACTGCATTTCCTGCTGAAACTGCATTTCCTCGAGCTTCTGCTTCTGCATATCCTGCTGCATCTGCTGCTGCATCTCCTGCTGCTGCATCTCCTGCTGCTGAAACTCCTGAAGAATTTCCAGCAGAATCTCATGACGTGATATCTCCTGCTGCATCTCCTTCTGAATATGCATCTCCTGATGCATCTCCTCCTGCTGTCATATATACTGCTGCATCTGCTCTTGCATCTCCTCCTGCATCACGTGCTGCTACATCTCTTTCTAATGCATTACCTACTGCATTTCCTGCTGATGCATCTCCTGCTAAATCTCCTGCTATATCTTCTGCTGCTGCATCTCGTTCTTCATCTTCTGCTGCAGCTCCTCCTGCTTCTCCTGCTTCTGCAATATCTTTTTCTTATGTATATCCTGCTGCATCTCCTACGGCTGCATCTCCTGCTACATTTCTGGCTGCATCTCCGGCTGTATCTGCTGCTGTTGAATCTACTGCTGCTGTATCTCATTTTACATTTCCTGCTGGTGCATCTCGTGCTGTATCTCCTGCTGTGGCTCCTGCTAAAACCCTTGTGCATCTCCTGCTGCATAACCTGCTGCTGTATCTCCTGCTGCATCTCCTACTGCTGCATCTGCTGCTGCATCTCCTGCTGCTTCATCTGCATCTGCTGCTGAATCTGCTGATGCATCTCCAGCTTTTGCATCTGTGGCTGATTATTCTGCTGCTCTATCTCCTGATGCATCTCTTGCTACTTCATTTGCTGCTGCATCACCTGCTATGGCATTTCCTGGTGCATCTCTTGCTGCTGCATCTGCTGCTGCATCTCCTGCTGCTGCATATGCTACTGCATCTCTAGCTGCAGAATCTCCTTCTACATCTCCTGCTGTTGCATCTGCTGCTTCATTCCCAACAGCATCTCCTGCTGCTCCATCTCGTGCATCTGCTGCTTCATCTGCTGCTGCTTCATCTACTGCTGAATCAGCTGCTAGATCTCCTTCTGCAGCATCTCCTTCTGCTCGATATCCTGCTGCATCTCCTGCTGCTGCATTTGCTGCTGATTTATCTCTTCCTGAATTTTTTGTGGCGGCATCTCCTACTACGTGTCCTGTTGCAGAATCTAGTGTTGAATCTCCTACTGCTGCATCTACTGCTGAATCTCCTTGTTGCATCTCTTGTTGCAGCATTTCCAGCTGCCACTCCTCCTGCTGAATATCATGCTGAATCTCCTGTTGCATCTCCTGCTGCTGTATCTCCTGCTGCTGCATCTCCTACTCTATCTCGTCCGACTGCACCTCTGGCTGCATTTCCTGATGCATCTGCTGCTGCTTCATCGCCTGAAGCTGCATCTCCTGCTGCAACTTTTGCTGCGGCATCACCTGCTCCTGCATCTCCTGATGCTGCATTTTCTGCTACATCTCTGGATGCTGCATTTTTTTCAGCATCTCCTACTGGATGCATTTCCTACTACCTCATCTTCTGCTGCATCTCCTGCTGCTGCATGTCCTGCTACTGCATCTCCTGCTGTATCTCTTGCTGAATCTGCTGCTGCATTTGCTGCAGCTACATCTCCTTATGATGCATCTTCTGCCGCATTTCCTGCTACATCTGCTGTTGCTGCATCTCCTACTCCTCTATCTGCTGCAGCATCTCCTGCTGCTGCATCTTTTGCTGGATCTGCATCTTCTGCTGCATCTGCTGCTGTATCTCCTGCTACTGCATCTGCTGCTTATGTCTCTATTCCTTAGTTTGCTGCTGAATCTCCTTCTCATCCATCTCCTTCTGCATCTCCTGCTGCATCTCCTGCTGCATATATTTTTCTGCATCTCATTCTTCTGCATCTCCTGCTGATGCATCTTTTGCTAAATATCCTGCTAAATCTGCTGCTGCATGTACTGCTTCTGCATCTCCTTCTGCTGCATCTCTTGTTCCTACATCTACTGCTTCTGTAACTCCTACTGCTGCATGTCCTGCTGCTTCATCTCCTGCTGCATCTCATGCTGCTGCATCTTATGCTGAATCTCCTCCTACTGTATCTCCTGATGCATCTTTTGCTGCTGCATCTCATGCTGCTGCATCTATTTCTACATCTCCTGCTGCTGCATCTGCTGCAGCACCTCCTGCTGCTGCGTCTCCTGCTGAATCTCCATCTTCTGCTGCGTCTGCTGCTGCATCTCCTGCTGCTGCATCTCCTGCTGCTGCATCTGCTGCTGATGTCTCTGTTCCTGAATTTGATGCTTAGTCTCCTTCTACCACATCTGCTGCTGCATCTCCTGCTGCTGCATCTACTTCTGATGTCTCTGTTCATGAACTTGATGCTTAATTTAATGCTGCTGCATCATCCTGCTGCATCTTTTGCTGATGCATCTCGTCCTGCATATCTTGCTTCTACATCTCCTGCTGATGCATATCCTGCTGATGCATCTCCTACCGATGCATATCCTCATGCATCTTCTGCTGATCCATCTCCTGCTGATGCATCTCCTGCTGATGCATATCTTGCTGCATATGATTTTTAATCTGCTTCTGCATCTGCTGCGGCTGCATGTGCTGCTGCTGCAGCTCCTCCTGTTGTATCTCATGCTGCTTCATCTTCTGCTGCATTCCCTGCTGCATCTCCTCCTGCTTCTCCTGTTACATTTCCTGCTGCTTCATCTCCTGCTGCTGCATCTTCTAATGCTACATCTCCTGCTGAATCTCCTGCTTCTGAAACTCTTGCTGCATCTGCTGCTGCAGCTCCTGCTGCATCTTCTATGGCATATTCTGCTGCATCTTCTGCTGCATCTCCTTCATCTCTTGCAGCTGCATCTCCTAGTGCTACATCTCCTGCTGCTGCAATTCCCCCTGCATCTGCTGCAGCATCCTCAGATGCATCTGCCGCAGCACCTTCTGCTTCATCTTCTGCTGCATCTGCTGCTGCTGCATCTCTTGCATCTGCTACTGCATCTCCTGCTGCTGATTCATCTAATGATGAATCTACTGCTACTTCTCCTTCTCCTGCATCTCCTGCTGCTACATCTGCCGCTTCATATCCTTCTTATATTTCTGCGGATTCATCTCATGACGCTACTCTCCTATTTTATCGCCTGCTGCTGAATCTCTTACTGCTGCACATCCTTCTACATGTGCTGCTGCTGCTTCTCGTGCTGCTATATCTGCTGAGGCATTTCCTGATGTATCTTCTGATACTGCATCTTCTGCTGCTGCTTCTCATGCGTAATCTTCTGCTGCCGCATATACTGGTGCTGCATCTGCTGCTTCATCGCCTGCTGCTGCATCTCCTGCTGCTGCATATCATGGTGCATCCTATTCTGCTACATCTCCTACTGCTGCATCACCTAATGCATCTCCAGCTGCATCTCCTGCTTCTGTATCGACTGCTGAATATGCACCCCCTGCTGCATCTCCTGCTTCATCTCCTGTTGCTGCATCTCCTGTTTCTGCATCTACTGCAGCATCTCCTGCTGACTCTGCTACTCCTGCTGCTGCTGCGTCTCCTGCATTTCCTGCTGGTGCAACTCCTGCTGATGCATATCCTGCTGGTGCATTTCCTTATGCATCTCTTGCTGACGCATCTTTTTTCTGTATATCCTGGTGCATCTCTTCCTGCTGCAACTCCTACGGAGTCTATAACTGCTGCATCTGCAGCATGTGCTGATGTAGATTGTGCATCTTCACCTACTGCTGCATCTCCAGATACATCTACTGCTGCTGCATCTCCTGCTGCAGCATCTCCAACTGCATATACTGCTTTATCTCCTGTAGCATTTCCAGCTGCAACATCTCCAACTGCATATACTGCTACACCTTCTGCTGCAGCATCTATTGCTTCATCTCCTGCTGCATCTTATTCTGCATTTCCTGCTGATGGGTCTCCTGCTTCATATACTGCTGCTGCGCCTCCTGTAGCAGCATCTCCTGATGCTGTATCTCCTGCTGCATCTCTTGCTGCTGCATCCCCTGCTGCTTGCTCTCTTGCTGCTGCCTCTCCTACTTCATCTCTTGCTTCATCTCCTACTGATGTATATCTTGCTGCTGCATCTACTGCTTATGCATCTCCGGCTGCTGCATCTCCAGCTACAACTCCTGCTGCCGTATCACAGGGTGCATCGCCCTTTGCTCAATCTCCTGCTGCATATCCTGATGCTACATCTCCTGATACCGCATCTTCTGCTGCCTCTCCTGCTGCATCTCTTGCGGCTTCATCTTTTCCTACATCTATTGCGGATGCATCTCCTGTTCCATCTCCTGCTGCTGAATATCCTGCTGATGAGTACACAGCTGAATCTACTGCTGATTTACCTCCTGCTGCATCTCCTGCTGAACAACCTGCTGCATCTCCTGCTGAACTACCTGCTGCAGCTTCTCATCCTGCATCTCCTGCTGCTGCATCTGTTGATTCTGTATCTACTGCTTCACTTCCTGCTGCTGCATCTTTTACTGCTCCCTCTGCTGCTGCATCTCATCTTCTGGTACTTAATTTCTTGCTGCATCTGCTGCTGCATTTCATGCTGCTGCATCTCCTGGTACTGCATCTCCTGCTGCTGAATTTCCTGCTGTATCTGCTGCTGCTCTGCTGCTCTTCATCTACTGCTGAATTTCCTGCTCCCTATCCTGCTGCTGTATCTCCTGCTCCCTATCCTGCTGCTGCATCTCCTGCTCTATCTCATACTAAATCGCCTGTTCCTGCATATCCTGCAGCATCTCCTGCTGCTTTATATGGCTGCTGCTGCACCTCTTCATGCATCTCACGATAATGCTGCATCTCTTGCTACTGCATCTCTTGCTGCACCTATTGCTGCTGCATCTCTTTCTGCATCTTCTGCTGCTGCGTCTGCTTTTGCTGCATCTCTTGCTGCTTCTCCTCCTGATACTCCTCCTGCTGTATATCCTTCTGCATTTCCTGCTACATCTCCTGCTCCTGCATCTTCTGCTGCATCTACTCCTGCTGCTTCTCCTGCTGCATCTACTTCTGCTGCATCTCCTGCTGCATCTCTTGCTTCTGCATCTCCTCTTGTGAATCTGCTGCAGCATCTCCTGCTGCTGAATCTCCTACTGAACCTACCTCTTCAGCTGCATCTGCTGCTGGATCCACTCCTGCTGTGTCTGCTGCTTCTGCATTTGCTAATTCATCTGCTGCTGCATCTCCTGCTGCATTTCCTGTTGCTAATTCTCCTCCTGCTGCATCTCCTTCTGCTGCATTTCCTGCTGCATATGCTGCTTAATCTTCTGCTGCTGCATCTTCTACTACTGCATGTCATACAGCATCTCCTGCTGCTGCATCTCTTGCTGCTGCATCTCCTGCTCCTACATCTCTTTTCTCTGCATCTCCTGCTGCATCCCCTGCTGCAGAATCTTCTGCTGCTGCATCTCTTGCTGTATCTACTACTGATGCATCTCCTGATTCATGCTCTGCTTCTCCTTCTCCTGCTGCATGTTCTGGTTCTGCATCTCCTGGTGAATCTCCTGCTGATTCTCCTGAATCTGTATAGTCTGAAACATTTCTCTCTGCATCATCTCCTGCTGAGATGCTCTCTGCATCTCCTGTTTCATCTGCTTCTGCATTTCATTCTGCTCTGTCTCCTGCTGCATCTCCTGCTTCACCTACTGCTACATACACTGCTGCTGCATATCCTGCTGCTGAATTTCCTGCTGAATCTGCTGCTACATCTGCTGCGGCTATATCTCCTGCTCTTGCATCTCCTTCTGCTGAATCTCCTTCTGAATATCCTGCAGCATCTCATGCAACTACATATCCTGCTACATCTCCTGATGCATCTCCCTCTAAATATGCATCTCCTGCTGCATCTCCTCCTGCTGCGTCTGCTGCGTCATCTCCTGCTGCATCTCTTGCTGATGCATCCGCGGGTTCAACACCTGCTGGTGCATCTCCTCCTGCATTTCTTGCTGCATCTCCTACTTCTGCATCTCCTGCTGCTGCATCCCCTACTGTATCTAATACTGATGCATTTCCTACTGGATCTTCTGCTTCTGCATCTACTGCTGCTATGTCTGCTGCATCATATACCCCTGCCTTTCCTCCTACAGCATCTCCTTCTGAATCTCCTGCTGCATCTCCTGAAGCTGTACCTGCTGAAGCATCACTTCCTGCTGCATGTCCTGCTGAATATCCATCTATTGCTGCAAAAGATGCTGCATCTCCTGCTGATTCATCTCCTGCTGCATCTCTTTCTGCTGCATCTCCTGATTACTGCACCTCCTAGTGCTGAATCTGCTGCTGCATCTCCTGCTGCTGCATCTGCTGCTGCTGCATCGCCTGCTGCATCTGCTGCTTCATTCCCTTCTGCTGCATCTCCTGCTGTATCCCTTGCTGCTGCATCTCCTGCTGCTGCATCTTATGCCAAAGCTCTTGCTTCATCTCCTGCTTCGTATTCTGCTGCTGCATCATCTCCTGCTGCTTCTCCTTCTGTTGCTTCTCCTGCTTCATCTCCTGCTGCCGCATTTCCTGCTGTTATATCTCCTGCTGCTGCATCTCTTGCTGCATTTCCTGCTTCATGTGCTGCTGCATCTACTGCTGCTTCATCTCCTGCTGCTGTATCTCCTTCTTCAACTCCTCCTGCTACATATTCTGCAGTATCTCCTTCTGCTGCTCCTTATGCTGCTGAATCTGTTGAAGATTCTCTTCCTACTGCATCTCCTGCTGAATCTGTATATCCTCCTTCATCTGCTTCTGCATTTCCTGCTGCTGCATCTCCTTCTGCTGCATCTGCTGCTGCATCTCGTTCTGCTGCATCTCCTGCTGCATAGCCTTCTGTTGCATCTCCTTCTGCTGCATCTCCTGCTGCATCCACTTCTGCATCTCCAGCTGCCTCATCTCCTTCTGCATCTTCTGCTTCAGATCCTCCTGCATCTGTTCTGCATCTGTTGCTGCTCTATCGTCTGCTGAATCTCCCGCTGGACCTTTTTCTGCTGGATCTCCTGTTGATGAATCTTCTCCTTCTGCATTTCCTGCTGCTGAATCTCCTGCTTATTTATCTCCTGATCCTGCAGCTCCTGCTGCAGCTCCTGCGAAATCTTTTGATGCATATTTTTATGCTGCATCTTGTGCTGATGCATCTGCCGATGCATCTCCTCCTGCATCTCCTGCTGCTGCATCTCATGCTTCTGCATCTGGTGAAGATTCTCTTCCTACTGCATCTTCTCCTGAATCTTCATCTCTTGCTACATCTTCTTCTGAATCTCCTGGTGCTGCATCTCCTGTTTGATCTGCTGCTGCATCGCCTGCTGCTGCATCTCTTGCAGCATCTCCTTCTGTGGCATCTCCTCCTGCTGCATGTACTCTTGCATCTGCTGCTGCCTCTCCTTCTGCTGCATCTATTGCTGCATCTGCTGATGCATCTCCTGCTGGTGCGTCTCCTGCTTCTGCAGCTCCTCCTACATCTCCTCTGGCTGCACCTTCTGCTGTATCTTCTGCTGAATCTGCTGTTGCTTCTGTTTTGGCTGCATTCCCTGCTGCTGCACCTCCTCTAGTGGCATGTGCTGCTGTATCTCCAGCTGCTTCATCTCTTGCTTCTGCATCTCCTGCTGCATTTCTTGCTGATGCATCTGTGCGTTCAACACCTGCTGGTGCATATCCTGCTGCATCTCCTGCTGGATCTGCTGCTGTTGAATCTGCTGCTGCTGTATCTCCTTCTATATCTCCTGCTGCTGCAACTCTTGCTGTACCTCCTGCTGCATCTTCTGTTGCTGTGTCTACTGCTTCATCTCCTGTCTCTGTATCCCTTGCTGCTATATTTTCTGCTTCTACATTACTTGCTGCATCTCCTGCTGAGGCATCTGTGGCTTAATCTCCTGCTGGTGCATATCCTGCTGCATCTCCTGCTGGATCTGCTGCTGTTGAATCTGCTGCTGCTGTATCTCCTTCTACATCTCCTGCTGCTGCAACTCGTGCTGTATCTCCTGCTGCATCTCCTGCTAACGTTCTTACTGCATCTCCTGTTGCTGTGTCTGCTGCTTCATCCCCTGCTGCTGCATCTCCTGCCTCTGTATCCCTTGCTGCTACATTTCCTGCTTCTGCATTACCTGCTGCATCTCCTGCTGAGGCATCTGCGGCTTAATTTCCTGCTGGTGCATCTCCTGCTGCATTTCCTGCTGCATCTCCTACTCCATCTGCTGCTGTATCTGCTTCTACATCTCCTGCTACTGCATCGCCTGCTGTATCTGCTGCTGAATCTGCTGACCCATCGGCTGCAGCTGCATCTCCTTTTACTGTACTTCCTCCTACGGCATCTCCTGCTGCATCTCCATCTTATGCATCTGTGGCTGATTATCCTGCTGCTCTATCTCCTGATCCATCTCTGTCTACTACATCTGCTGCTGCATCTCCTGCTTTGGCATTAGCTGCTGCATCTCCTGCTGCTGAATCTCCTTCTGCATCTCCTACTGTTGCATCTGCTTCTTCATCCCCTGCAGCATCACCTTCTGCTCTATTTGGTGCCTCTGCTGCTGTACCTCCTTCTTCTGCATCGCCTTCTAATCGATATCTGCTGTATCTCCTGCTGCTGCATCTGCTGCTGCATCTGCTGCAGATTTATCTCTTCCTGAATTTATTGTGGTGGCATCTCCTACTACATGTCCTGCTGCACAATCTACTGTTGAATCTCCTACTGCTGCATCTACTACTGAATCTCCTGTTGCATCTCCTGTTGCAGCATTTCCAGCTGCCTCTCCTCCTGCTGAAGCTCATGCGGAATCTCCTTGTGCAGCTCCGTTTGCTGCATCTCCTGCTGCTGGATCTCCTGCTGCTTCTCCTGCTGATGCATCTCCTGCTGCTTCATCCCCTGAACCTGCATCTCCTTCTGCAATTCTTGCTGCGTCATCCCCTGCTGCTGCATCTCTTGCTACATCTCCTGCTGTGGCCTCTCCTGTGATATCTCCTGCTGTTTCATCTCCTGCTGCATCTCCTACTTCATCCCCTCCTGCTGCATCTCCTGATGCATCTCGTGCTACTGCACATCTGTTTACATTTCCTGATGCATCTCCTGCTGCTTCATCCCCTGAAGCTGCATCTCCTGCTGCAACTCATGCCGCGGCATCCCCTGCTGCTGCATCTCCTGATACATCTCCTACTGCATCCCCTCCTTTTGCATCTACTGCTCTATGTCCTGCTGCATCTCCTCCCGCTGCATCAGATGCACATTTCCTGCTGCATCTACTGCTACTGCATCTTCTACTGCTGCATCGTCTCCTGCTGCAACTGCTTCTGCATCTGCTGCTGCTTCTGCTGCTGCATCTCCTCCTGCTGCATTTCTTGCTACTTCTGCTGATTAATCTACTGCTGCATTTACTGCTGCATGTTGTCTTGCTGCATCTCTTGCTGTTTCATGTGATTTTGCATCTCCTGATGCATCTCTTTCTATTGCATCTCCGGCTGCTACATTTTCTGATGCCTTTCCTGCTGCTGCATGTCCTGCTGAATCTGCTGCTGAATCTGCTGCTGCATTTGCTCCTACTACATCCCCTAATGATGCATCTTCTACCGCATCTCCTGCTACAGCTCCTGTTGCTGCACCTCTTGCTGCTGCATCTCCTGCTGCTGCATCTTTTGCTGAATCTGCATCTTCTGCTGCATCTGCTGCTGCATCTACTGCTACTGCATCTGCTCCTTATGCTTCTATTCCTGAGTTTGCTGCTGAATCTCCTGCTCCTTTATCTCCTTCTGCAACTTCTGCTGTTAATTGTCCTGGTGCTGCATCTCCTGCTGCATTTCATGCTGATGTATCTCCTGCTGCTGCATCTCCTGCGGTATCTGCTGTTTCAGATCCTCCAGCATCTCCTGCTGCTGCATCTTCTCCTGATGTATATCCTGCTGCATCTCCTATGGCTGCATCTCCTGCTGTATTTCTTGCTGTTCTATCGTCTGTTGGATCTCCCGTTACTGCACCTCCAGCTGCTGCATTTCCTGCTGAATCTACTGCTGCATCTCCTATTGCTACTCCTGCTGCTGCATCTTCTGCTTCTGCAATCCCCGATCCTGCATCTCCTGCTGAAACTCCTGTGGAATCTCCTGATGCATATCCTTATGATTATGCACCTCCGGCTGAATCTCCTGCCACTGCATCTCCTGCTTCTGCATCTCCTATTGCTTCTTCTGCTGCTGCATCTTCTGCTGTTGTATCTCATGGTGCACCTCCTCTTGCTACATCTCCTTCTGCATCTCCTGCTGCATTTCTTGCTGATGCATATCCTGCTTGTGCATTTCCTGATGCATCTCTTGCTGCTGCATCTTTTTCTGCATCTCTTGCTGAATCTCCTACTGCCACATCTGGTGCTGCTTCAAATTCTGCTGCGTCTCCTGCTGCTGCATCTCCTTCTGAATCTACATCTCTTGTTTCATCTAATGTCTGAATCTCCTGCTGCTGTATCTCTTGCTGCTGCATCTGCTGCTGCATCTACTGCTTCACATTCTTCTGGTGAAACTCCTCTGTCATCTCCAACTTCTGCATCTCTTGCTGTATCTCGTGATTCATCTCCTGCTGCTGTATCTCCTGCTGCAGAATCGCCTGCTGCTGTATCTCCTACTGCATCTCGTGATGCCTCATCTCCTGCATCCCCTGTCTCTGTGTCTGATGCAGCACCTCCTGATTCATCTCCTTCTGCTTCATCTCCTGCTGCTGCATCTCCTGCTGCAATTTTTTCTGATGCACCAGCTGATTCATCTCATGATGCTGCTCTCCTGCCGCAGAATCTCCTGCTGGTGCATACCCTGCTGCATCTACTTCTGCTGCATACTATGTTACATCTCCTGCTGCTGCATCATTTACTGCTGCATCTCCTGTGCAATCTCCAACTGCTGCATCTCCTGCTGCATCTCTTGGTGCTGCATCTCCTGCAGAATAATCGCCTGCTGCAGCATCTCCTGGTGCATTTCAGGCTGCATTATCTCCATCTGCATATACTGCTGCATACTCTGCTGCAGCTTCTCTTGATTCATTTCCTGCTGCATCTCCTGTTGCATTTCATTCTGATGCATTTCTAGCTTCATATATTGCTGCTGCGTCTCCTGCGACAGCATCTCCACCTGCTGCATGTCCTGCTGCTACATCTTCTGCTTATGCATCTCCTGGTGCTGCATCTGTTACTGAACCTGCTGCTGCATTTTCTGCTATTGCATCTCCTGCTGCTACATCTCTGAATGCATCTCCTGCTGCTCAATTTCCTCCTGCTGCATCTCCTGCTTCATCTTCTTCTGCTGCATATCTTGCTGCTGCTTCGTCTGCTGCTGCATTTCCTGCTTCTGCATATCATGGTTCATCTTCACGTCATCAATCTCCTGCTGCATCTCTTGTGGCTGCATCTCCTGCTGTATGTCTTACTGCTTCATCTTCCGCATTTGCTCCTGAATCTGCTGCTGCTTCACATACTGGTGCATCTTCTGCTACATCTCCTTCTGGTTCATCTATTGCTGTGGCATCTGCTGTTACTTCTCCTGCTGCTGCATCTGCTGCTGCTGTATCTCTTGCTGCATATACTGTGGCTACATCTCCTGCTGCATCTCCTTCTGCAGCTTCTCATACTCTGAATCTTCTTCTCTCTATCTCCTGCTAATGCTTCCCCTGCTGCTGCATCTCCTGCTGCATCTCCACCTGCTGCATCTCCTGCTGCATCTCCACCTGCTGCATCTCCTGCTGCATCTCCTCCTGCTGCATCTCTTGGTGCTGCATCTCCTGCATCTGCTGATGCATCTATGACTGATTCATCTACTGCTGCATGCCCTGCTACATCTCCTGCTGCTGTAACTCCTGCTGCTGGATCTCTGCCTGCATCTGCTGCTGCTGCATCTGCTGCTGCAACTCCTGCTGCTGCATCTCCAGCTCCATCTCCGTCTGATTGCTTCAGCGGATTCATGTCATGATGCTGCTATCTTGCTATATATCCTTCTGCTGAATCTCCTTCTGCTGCAAACCCTTCTGCATTTACTGCTGCAGCACTTCCAGCTGCATCTCCTGCTACTGTATCTCTTGCTACTCTGTCTGCTGCTGCATTTTCTTATGCATCTTCTGCTGCTGAATCTCCTGCGTAATTTCCTGCAGGTGCATATTTTGGTGCTGTATCTGATGCTTCATCTACTCCTGCTGTATCTGCTGCTGCTGCATCTGCTGCATCTGCTGCTGCATCTCCAGCTCCATCTCCGTCTGATTACTTCAGCGGATTCATGTCATGATGCTGCTATCTTACTGGATATCCTGCTGCTGAATCTCCTGCTGCTGCAAACCCTTCTGCATGTACTGCTGCAGCACTTCCAGCTGCATCTCCTGCTACTGTATCTCCTGCTACTCTGTCTGCTGCTGCATTTTCTTATGCATCTTCTGCTGCTGCATCTCCTGCTGCTGCAACTCCTGCGTAATCTCCTGCTGCTGCATTAGCTGGTACTGCATCTGCTGCTTCATCGCCCTCTGCTGTATCTGCTGGTGCTGCATCTGCTGCTGCATCTCCTAGTGTACCTCTAGCAGCACAGGCAGCAGAAGATTCAGCAGCAGACGCAGCAGCACCACATGCAGAAGGATATGCAGCAGCAGGAGATTCAGCAGCAGGAGATCCTGTAGGTGAGTAGCATCATGAGATGAATCCGCAGAAGCGTAAGAAGGATATGATGCCAGAGATGCAGCAGGAGATCCAGCCAGAGATCCAGCAGCAGTACAGGCAGAAGAAGGACAGGTAGCAGGAGATGCAGCAGCATTAGATGAATCAGCGGCAGATGCAGCGGCAGATGCAAGAGATGCAAGAGCAGGAGATGCAGCAGCAGGAGATGAAGCTGGAGATGCTTCAATAGGAGGTACAACATGAGATTGAGCAGAAGGAGATGCAGCAGCAGACGAAGCAGAAGGAGATGAAGCAGCAGGGGATGCTTCAGGAGATGCAGCAGAGAATCTCCTGCTGATGCATTTCCTGGTATTGCACCTCCTGCTGATACATCTCCTGCTGCTCCATGTCTTGCTGCTGCATTTCCTTCTGATGTATCTCTTGCTGCTGCACCTCCTGTTGAATCTCTGTATCTTCCGCTGAATCTGCTGCTGCATCTCCTGCTGAATCTCCATCTTCCTCTGCATCGGATTCTTGATCTCCTGCTGCTGCACCTGTTGCTGGTGTCTTTGCTCCTGAATTTGCTGCTGCGTCTTCTGCTGCATATCATACTGTATCTCTTGTTGCGGTATCTCCTGCTGATGGGCCTCTGCTTATTTTATTGAATATGATGTTGAATCTGCTTCTACACCTGCTGCGGCCTCATGACCTGCTGCTGCATCTCCTTCTGCTGCTTCTCCTGCTACATCCCCTGCTGCATCTCCTCCTGCTTGTCTTGCTGCATCTCCTGCAGCTTCATCTCCTGCTGATGCTATATCTCCTGCTCCATCTACTTCCGCTGCAATTCCTGAGGCTTCTGCTTCTGCATCTTCTGCTTCATCTTCTCCCACATCTGCTGCAGCTGCATCTCCATCTGCTGCATCTCCTGCTTCTGCATCTACTGATGAATATGCATCTCCTCCTATGGAATCTTATCCTGCTGCATCTCCTGGTGCTGCATCTACCCCACTATCTCGTGCTTCTGCATCTCCAACTGCTACATCTCCTGCTGCTGCATTTGCTGTAGAGTCTCCTGCTGCTGATTCTTCTGAATATGCATCTCCGGCTTCATCTCCTATTGCAACTCCTGTATCTCCATTTCCTGCTGTGTTATGAAAATATATTACCTCCTGCAGAAAATATTCTAGTATGGAATGGGTTCCGAATGTCTTCTCTTGGAGCACTTTCACTGCAAAACGACTTCTCTGGAAGCGTTTCACTGCAAGCTGCAAAGCAGGACTAACGGAAAGTTTTCGTATAGGATCTTGAATTGTTTCCTAACTGCGCCTGTTAAGACGCTTTAGGAAATCGAATAACGCCCACAGGGAAGATGGTAGCATGGAATGCTGCTGGTTTTATATATCTTTCTTCTTATAGCGATTTCACTGCAAAGCAAGACTTGTACAACTTTCAGTCTAGTCTCGTCTACTGGAACACCAGAATGGCTCTTAGGCGTCACTTGAAGAGATCAGAACGTTCAGCACAAGTACCGCAGAGAAGCTGCTACAATAAAAATCTGGGTCTTGATCGAGTCTTCTATGGAAGCGCTTTCACTGCAAACCGCCAAGCACGGCTAAAGGAACGTTTTACTATAAGGTACGGAACTATGACGCAACTGCGCCTATTAAGGAGCTTTAGGAAAAATGAGTAAATCACGCAGGGAAGATGCTAGCATGGAATGCTGCTGCTTCTGAATTGTCTTCTCTTACAGTGCTCTTACTGCAAAGCAAGACTTGTAGAACTTTCACTCCAAGCTTGTGTACTATAACATCCGAATTAAAGTGTCACTTCAAAATTTCAGATCGTTCAGCACAAGTACCCCAGGGAAGCTGCTACCATCATATGACGGCTCTCGTTAGAGTCTGTTTTGGAAGCGCTTTCACTGCACAAGGCAAAGTACGACTAACAGAGTTGTAGTATAGGGTACTGAATAGTGACTTAACTGAGGTAATTAAGGCGCTTAAGGAAAAGCGAGAAATTCCCGCAGGGAAGATGCTGCATGGAATGCTGCTGCTTCTGTATGTCTTCCATTATAGCACTATTACGCCAAAGAAAGACTTGTAGAAGTTTCATTCTAGGCTTGTGTACTTTAACAGCAGAATGGCTATCAAAGCGTAACTACGAAATTCCAGGTGGTTGATTATAAGTATCGGAGGGAAGCTTCTACAGTCAAATTCTAGGACTTCTTCGAGTCTTCTCTGGAAGCGCTTTTACTGCATGTCGCAAAGCACGACTAAGAGAAAGTTTTAGTATAGGATACTGAATTGTGACTTAACTGCACTAATTAAGACGCTTAAGGAAAAGTGGGAAAGTCTCGCAGGGAAGATGCTAGCATGGAATTCCGCTGCTTCTGAATGTCTTCTCTTATAGTGCTTTCACTGCAAAGCCAGACTTGAGGAGCTTTGAGTCCTAGGCTTTTGTACTGTAACATCAAAATGGCTATTAAGCATCACGTCAAAATTTCAGTCCGTTCAGCACAATTACCACAGGAAAGCTGCTACGATCAAACTCTGGTTGTCGTTAGAGTCTTTTCCAGAAGAGCTTTCACTGCAGTATGCAAAGTGTGAATTGTGACCCGTTTTAATATAAGTGAATTGTGACTTAGCTGTGGCTATTAAGGCGCTTTAGGAAAACCGAACAATTCCCCACAAGAAGATGAATGCTGCTGCTTCTGAATGTCCTCTCTTATAGCGCTTTCACTGCAAAGCAAGACTTGAAGGACTTTCAGTCTCGGCCTGTGTACTGCAATATCAGAATGGCTATTAAAGCGTTACTTCTAAATTTCAGATCGTTCAGCACAAGTACCGCAGGGAAGCTGCTTCCATCAAATGCTGGCTCTCGTTAGGGTTTTCTGAGGTAACGATTTCACTGCAAGCAGCAAAGCAACACTTACGGACTCTTTTAATATAAGGTACTGAATTGCGTCTTAACTGCTCCTATTAAGAAGTTTTAGGAAAATGGAATAACTACAGCATCAAAGATGGAATCCTGCTGCTTCAGAGATTATAGCGCTTTCAGTGCAATGCAAGACTTGTAGAAATTTCCGTCTAGACTTGCGTACTGTAAGACCAGAATGGCTATTAAAGCATCAATTCAAAATTTCACTGCGTTCAGCACAAGTACCGCAGGGAAGATGCTACCATCAAATTCTGGCTCTCATTAAAGTCTTCTCTGGAAATACTGTCACTTCTACCTGCAAAGCACTACTAACAGATCTTTTAGTATAGGGTGCTAAAGAGTGACATAACTGCGCCTATTAAGGCACTTTAGGAAAAGCGAGTGTCTCCCACAGTGACGATGGAATGCTGCTGCTTCTGAATGACCTCTTTTACAGTGCTTTCACTGTAAAGCAAGACGTGTACAACTTTCATTCCAGGTTTTTGTACTATAACAGCCGAATGGCTATTAAATGTACTTCAAAACTTCAGCACGTTCAGCATAGGTACCAGAGGGACGCTCCTATCATGAAATTCTGGATCTCATTTGAATCTTCTCTAGAAGCTCTTTCACTGCTAGCTGCAAAGTTAGGCTAATAGAAAGTTCTAGCAGAGGGTACAGAACTGTGACTTAATAGCGCCTATGAAGGCGCTTTAGGAAAGGACAGTATCTCACGCAGTACAGAGGCTAGCATGAAATTCTGCTGCTTGTGAACGTCTTCCCTTTTATCGCTTACACTGCCAAGCAAGACATGGAGTACTTTGAGTCTAGGCTTGTGTATTGTAACAGCAGAATGGCTATTAATGCGTCGATTCAAAATTTCAATACGTTCAGCACAGTACCCCAGGGAAGCTGCTGCCATCATATGATGGCTCTCGTTGGAGTCTTCGCTAGACGCACTTTCTCTGCACGCTGCAAAGAACGACTAACAGCAAGTTTTTGTATAAGGTACTGAATTGTGAATTAACTGAGCCTATTAAGGCGCTGAAGGAAAAGTGAGTTTCTCCGGCAGATAAGATGTTAGCGTGGAATGCTGCTGCTTCTGAATGTCTTCTATAGAGCGCTTTCACTGCAAAGCAAGACATTTAGAACTTTTAGCGTAGGCTAGTGTACTGCAACGAGAGAATGGCTACTAAAGCATCACTTCAAAATTTCAGATCGTTCAGCACAAGTACCGCAGGGAAGCTGCTACCATCAAATTCTGGCTCTCGTTAGAGTTTTCTCTGGAAACGATTTAACTTTTACCTAACAAGCACTACTAACAGACCGTTTTAGTATGGGATAATGAATAGTGACATAACTGCGTCTATCAAGGCGCTTTAGGAAAAGTGAGTTTCTCCCGCAGTGAAGAAGCTGCTGCTTCTGAATGTCTTCTCTTTTAGTGCTTTCACTGTAAAGCAGGATTTGTAGAGCTTCGAGTCTTGGCTTGTGTGCTGTAACATCAGAATGGCTAGTAAAGCCTGACTTTAAAATTTCAGAGAGTTCAGCACAAGCATCCCAGAGAAGCTGATACAATGAAATTCTGGTACGTGATCGAGTCTTCTCTTGAAACCCTTAAACAGCAAGCCGCAAAGCATGACTAACAGAACGTTTTAGTATAGGTTACAGAATTGCGACTTATCTGCGCCTTCTAAGGCGATTAAGGAATAGTGAGTAACTCCCCCAGTGAAGATGTTAGCATGGTATGCTGCTGCTTCTGAATGTCTTCTCTTACAGTGCTGTCACTGCAAAGCAAGACTTGTACAGTTTTCAATGCACGCTTGTGTGCTATAACATCTGAATGGCTATTAAAGTGTCACTTCAAAACTTCAGAGCATTCAGCATAAGTACCACATGGAAGCTCCTAACAGGAAATTCGTGCTGTCGCTCTAGTGTTCTTTGGTAGCGCTTTCACTGCTAGATGCAATGTGCGATTAACAGAATGTTTTAGCACAGGGTACGGAATTGTTCCTTAACTGCGCCTGTGAAGGCGCTTTAGGAAAAGTCAGTATCTCCCACAGTGAAGATGCTAGCATGGAATTCTGCTGCTTTTGAATGTTTTCCCTTATGGCGCTTTCATTGCCAAGCAGGACTTGTAGAACTTTGAAACAAGGCTTGTGTATTGTAACAGCAGAATGACTATTAAAGCGCCACTTGTAAATTTCAGAGCTTTCAGCACAAGAACCCCAGGAAAACTGCTACCATCAAATTCTGGACCTCTTTTGAGTCTCCTCTGGAAGCGCTTTCACTGCAAGGTGCAAAGTACGACTAACGGAACGTTTCAGTATAGGGTAGTAAATTGTGACTTAACTGCTCCTATTAAAGTGCTTTAGGAAATGTGAGTAACTCCAGCAGGGAAGAGGCTAGCATGGAATGCTGTTGCTTGCGAATCTCTTCTAAAATAGTGCTTTCACTGCAAAGCAAGACTTGTCGAGCTTTGATTCGAGGCTTGTGTACTGTAACATCAGAATGGGTATGAAAGCGTCACTTCAAACTTTCAGTCCGTTCAGCACAATTACCACAGGGAAGCTGCTACGATCAAATGCTGGTCATCTTTAGGGTCTTCTCTTGAAAAGCTTTCACTGCGATATGCAAAGCTCGAATTATGGACCGTTTTAATATAATTAACCTAATGTCACTTACTTGCGCAAATTAAGGCACTTTAGGAAAAGTGAGCAATTCCCGCAGGGAAGATGGAATCCTGCATGGAATCCTGCTGCTTCTGAATCTCTTCTTTTATAGTGATTTCACTGCAGAGCAAGACTTGTAGAACTTTCATCCTAGGCCTGTGTACTGAATCATCAGAATGGCTATTAAAGCGTTACTTCAGAATTTCAAATCATTAACCACAAGTACAGCAGGGAAGGTGCTTCGATCAAATGCTGGCTCTCGGTAGTGTCTTCTGTGGTAACGATTTCACTGCAAGCAGCAAAGCACTACTTATGGACCCTTTTAATATAGGGTACTGAATTGTGCCTTTACTGCGCCTATTAAGGTGCTTAAGGAAAACGCAATAATTACAGCATGGAAGATGCTAGCATGGAGTGCTGCTGCTTCGCATTGTCTTCTCTTATAGCCCTTTCACTAGAAAACAAGACTCGTAAAACTTTCAGTCTAGGCTTGTGTACCGTAACATCAGAATGCCTATTAAAGCGTCACTTCAAAATTCAGAGCCTTCAGCACAAGTATCGCAGGGAAGAAGCAACGGTCGCTTTGTGGCTTCTGTGGAAGCGCTTTCAGCGCAAGGTGCAAAGCGCTACTTATGGACCGTTTTAATATAAGTTACTGAAAATGACTAAATTAGTCAAAATAAGGCACTTTAGGAAAAGTGAGTAACTCCCGTAGGGAAGAGGCTAGCATGGAATGCTGCTGCTTCTGAATGTCTTCTCTTTATAGCGCTTTCACTGCAAAGCAAGATTTGTAGAATTCTCAATCTAGACTTGTGAAGTGTAACAGTAGAATGGCTTTTGAAGAATCACTTCAGATTTCATGTCGTACAGAATAAGTACCGCAGGGAAACTACTACGATCATATGGTGGCTCTCCTCATAATCTTCTCTTAAAGCGCTTTCACTGCAAGCTGCAAAGCAAGACTTATGGGTCTTTGTAGTATAGGGTACTGAATTATGACTTAACTGCTCCTATTAAGGAGGTTTAGGAAAAATGAGTAATTCACGCAGGGAAGATGCTAG
The DNA here is from genome assembly GCA_033459285.1 of Clamator glandarius. Taxonomy (NCBI): domain Eukaryota; kingdom Metazoa; phylum Chordata; class Aves; order Cuculiformes; family Cuculidae; genus Clamator; species Clamator glandarius. Next base: position 45,929 of record JAUNZM010001760.1, read on the forward strand.
CATGGAATTCTGCAGCTTCTGAATGTTTTCTCTTATAGCGCTTTCACTGCAAAGCAAGACTTGTAGAACTTTCAGTCTAGGCTTGTGTACTGTAACATCAGAATGGCTATTTAAAGGTCACCTCACAATTCAAAAGCCTACGGCATCTCCTGCTATTTCTCTAACTGGTGCATCTGCTGATTCACCTCCTGCTATTTCTCTAGCTGCTGCATCTCCTGCTGGTGCATCTGCTGCTGCATCTCCTGCTCCATCTCCTTCTGGTGCAACTCCTCCTTCATCTCCTTCTTCTGCATCTCTTGCTGTATCGTCTGCTGTGTATCTCCTGCTGCAGAATCGCCAGCTGCTGTATCTCCTTCAGCATCTCGTGAAGCTTCATCTCCTTCTGCTGCATCCCTTGCTGCTGTGTCTGCTGTAGCATCTCCTCCTGCTCCATCTCCAGATTCATTTCCTGCTACATATCCTACTGCTGTTTCTCCTGCTGTTGCATCTCCTGGTGCATTTCACCGTTCTGCATCATCTCCGTCTACATCTCGTGCTGCATCTCCTGCTGCAGCATCTCCTGCTTCATTTCCTGTGTATACATCATATACTGTTCCTGCGTCTCCTGCGGCAGCACCTCCTCCTGCAGCATCTCCTGCTGCTGCATCTGTTACTGAATCTGCTGCTGCATCTTCTGCTATTGCATCTCCTGCTGCTGCATCTCTTACTGAATCTGCTTCTGAATCTGCTGCTCATCTCCTGCTGCTACATCTCCTAATACATCTCCTGCTGCTACATCTACTTCTCTTGCATATCTTGCTGCTGCATCTCCTACCGCTGCATATCATGGTGCACCTCCACTTCCTCAATCTCCTGCTGAATATCCTGCTTCATCTCTTGTGGCTGCATCTCCTGCTCCATCTCCTGCTCCTGAATCTTGTCCTGATGCATCTCCTTATGCATCACTTGCTGCTGCATCTTCTGCATTTCCTGCTTCAATCTCTTGCGGCTGCATTTCCTGCTGAATCTCTTACTGCTGCATCTGAAGCATGTGCTCCTGAATCTGCTGCTGCTTCATATACTGCTGCTTCACACACTGCTGCATCTTCTGCTACCTCTCCTTTTGGTACATCTCCTGCTGTTGCATCTGCTGTTGCATCTCCTGCTGCTGCATCTGCTACTGCTGTATCTCTTGCTGAATCTACTGCGGCTGTGTCTCCTTCTGCTCCTTCTCATTTTCTGCATCTTCTTCTCTTCACCGTCTGCTACTGCATCTCATGCAGCTGCACCTCCTGTTGGCTGTATCTCCTGCTGAATCTCCTCCTACTGCATCTCCTGTTGCATCTCGTTTTGCATCTCCTGCTGCATCTGCTTCTGATTCATCTACTGCTGCATGCCCTGCTACATCTGCTTCTGCATCTACTGCTGCTGGATCGCCTCCTGCATCTGCTGCTGCTGCATCTACTGCTGCAACTCCTGCTGCAGAAGGAGATATAGCAGGAGATTCAGACGAAATAAATGCAGCAAGAGTTACAGCAGCAGCAGATGCAGCAGCAGGAGATGCAGCAGGAGATGCAGCAGGAGATGAAGCGGCAGTAAATTCGGCAGATGCAGCAGTAGTAGATTCAGAAGGAGATGCAGTAGGAAGAGCTGCAGCAGGACATGCAGAAGAATATGCAGCAGCAAGAGATGAAGCAGGAGATGCTTCAATATGAGGTGCAACATGAAATGCAGCAGAAGGAGATGCAGCAGCAGACGAAGCAGGAGATGCAGAACAGGAGATGCAGCAGCAGGACATGGAGCAAGAGATACAGCAGCAGGAGATGAAGCATCAGGAGATATAGCAGCAAGAGATGCAGAAGGGGATGCAGCAGGATGAGATGAAGAAGCAGCAGATGCAGTAGAAAATGTGCAGCCGCAGCAGATGCAGCAGCAGATTCAGCAGCAGATGCAGCAGTGGAAGATGAAGAGGCAGGAGATTCAGCAGCAGGAGTTGCAGCAGCAGGAGATTCATCAGGAGATGCAGCAGCAGGATATGCAGCAGGGGATACTGCAGCAGGAAATGCGATAGGACATTGTGCAGCAGGAGATTCAGTAGGCGATGTAGCAGCAGGAGGTGCAGCCGCAGATACATTCAGCAGAATATGCAGAAAGAAATGCAGATGCACTTGATGCATCAAGCAAGAGATTGAGCAACAGATGCAGCAGGAAATAGAGTATCAGGAGATGCATTCACAGATGCATGAGCAGAGGATGCAGCAAGAGATACAGCAGGAGATGCATCTGAGGAAGATGCAGCAGGAGATGTAGGAGCAGACGGTCAAGAAGCAGGTGAGGCAGCAGGAGAGATGCAGCAGGTAATGCAGCACCAGTAGACGCAGCAGGGTATGCACCAGCAGGAGATTCAACAGGAGATGCAGCAGGATAGCAGCATCCAGAGATGAACACGCTGATGTATGAGAAGGAGTTGCAACAGCGTGAGATGCAGGAGATGCAGCAGAATATGCAGCAGGACGAGAATGCAGACAGGAGATGCGACAGCTGGAGTAGCAGTAGCAGGATAGTCAGAAGCAGCAGATGCAGTAGGAGATGCAGTAGCTGGAGATGCAGAATCAGGATATGCAGCAAGAGATGCATCAGCAGGAAATGCAGCTTGAAATGCAGCAGGAGATGAAGGAGATGCTGCAGCCGGTGGTGCCACAGGAGATGCAGCAGGAAATGCATCAGCAGGAGATGCAGCACCAAGAGATGCAGCAGGAGATGCAGCAGCAGATTCAGCATCAAGAGATGCAGCAGGAGATGCAGCAGCAGGAGATGCAGTAGCAGGAAATACAGCAGGAAGAGAGGCAGAAGGTAATACAGCAGCAGGAGTTGAAGCAGGATATGCAGCAGCAGGAGATCCAGCACCAAGAGATACCGCAGGAGATGCAGCAGGAGGTGCAGCAGCAGGAGATCAGGCAGGAGATGCAGCAACAGGAGACTGAGCAGCAGGACAGGCAGTATGAGATGCAGCAGCTGGAGATGCAGAAGAAAATGCAGCAGCAGGAGTTGAAGCAGCAGATTCAGCAGAAGCAGATGCAGCAGGAGGAGTTGCAGAAGGAGGAGATGCAGCAGGTAATGTAGCAGCAGGAGATGTAACAGGAGATTCTGCAGCAGAAGAGTACGCGGGACATACCGCAGCCGGTGATGTAGCAGAAGAAGATGCACTATGATATGCAGCAGCAGGAGATACAGCAGCAAGTTAAGAGGCAGCAGATGCAGCACCAGCATATGTAGCAGCAGGAAATTACGCAGGAGATGCAGCAGCAGGAGATTCAGCATCAGTAGATGCAGAAGAAGGATATCTAGCAGGAGATGCAGCATGAGAAGAATCAGCAGCAGATGAAGCAGCAGATGCAAGAGATGCAGCAAAAGGAGACGCAGCAGCAGATACAGCGGTAGGAGATGCAGCAGAAAATGCCACAGCAAGAAGATGCAGTAGCAGGAGACGCAGAAGGAGATGCAGCAGCAGGATATGTACCAGCATATGCAGCAGTATGTGAAGCAGCAGAATATGAAGCAGCAAATGCTGAAGATGCAGCAGCAGAGGATTCAGTAGGAGATGCAGCAAAAAGAGATGCAGAAGGAGATGCATCAGGAGGAGATGCATCAGTACTAGATAAGGTAGGAGATGCAGCAGTAGAGGAAGCAGAATTAGATGCAGCAGCGATATATGCAGCAGAAGGAGATTCAGCAGGAGATGCAGCATAAGGGGATTAAACAGCAGGAAATGCACTAGGAGATGCCACAGCAAAGGATGACACAGCGGAAGATGCAGTAGGCGATGCAGCAGCAGTAGATGCAGCAGTGTATGCAGCAGCACGAGATTCAGCAGTAGGAGATTCAGCAGCAGGTGATGCAGCAGCAGGAGATGCAGTAGCAGGTGATGCAGCAAGATATGCAGATCAGGATATGTATCATCCGCAGATGTGGCATGAGATGCAAAAGCAGGAGATGCAGCAGCAGATGAAGCAGCAGAGGCAGCCGCGGGAGATGCAGCAGCAGGAGGTGCAGTAGCAGGAGATTCAGCAGCAGGGGAAGCGTTATCAGTAGATGCAGAGAATGTGATGCAGCAGAAGGAGATGCAACAGGAAATGAAGCCGCAGTAGATGAAGCAAGAGATAGAGCAGCAGCAGATGCAGCAGCAGATGCAGTAGCAGGACATGTAGCAGGAGATGAAGCAGCAGGATGTGAAGCAGCAGGATGTGAAGCAGCAGCAGATGCAGCAGCAAATGCAGAAGATGCCACAGAAAGTGACGCATAAATAGATGCATTAGGAGAATATTCATCAGCAGGAGATGGAGCAGGAGATGCAGCCGCAAGAGATGTAGGATGAGATGCAGCCGCAAGAGATGCAGCATTAGACGCGGAAGGAGATGCAGTAGCCGGAGATGTAGCAGCAGGATATGCAGCCGGGGATAAGAAAGAGGAGATGAAACCTGAGATGCAGCAGGAGGACATTCATAAGCAGTAGATGCAGCAGCAAGATAGACATCAGAAGGAAATGAAGCAGTAGATGCAGCAGCAGGAGATTAAGCGGCAGGAAATACATTAGGAGATGCAGTAGCAGGATAGGCAGGAGGTGATGTAGCAGAAAATGCAGCAGCCGAAGATGCAATAGAAGGAGATGCAAAATCACACGAAGCAGCAGGAGATGCAGCAACAAAACATGCAGCAGGAAATGCAGCAGGAGATTAATCAGCAGAGGTAGTAAGAAACGCAGCAGGAGGAGATGCAGCAGCAGAAGGAGCAGCAGATGCAGAAGCAGTTGCAGCAGGAGACGATGCAGGAGAAGATGCAGCAGCAGGAGATGCAGCAGCAGAAGGAGCAGCAGGGGATGACGCAGCAAGAGTTGCAGAAAGAGATGCAGGTTGAGGGGATGAAGCAGCAGGAGCTGCAGCAGCAGGAGCTGCAAAAGGAGATTCAGCATGTGATTCAGCAAGAGGAGTGGCAGCTGGATATTCTGCAACAGGAGATGCAACAGGAGATTCAGCAGTAGATGCAGCAGTAGGAGATTCAACACTAGATGCTGCAGCAGGACATGTAGTAGGAGATGCCGCCACAAAAATTTCAGGAAGATGTAAATCAGCAGCAGATGCAGCAGCAGGAGATGCAGAAGTAGATCGAGCAGAAGGAGGTGCAGCAGAATGGGGAGATATAGCAGCCGATTCAGCAGTGGATGAAGCAGCAGCAGCTGAAGCAGCAGATGCACCAGATGGAGCAGCAGGAGATGCTGCAGGGGATGAAGCGGTAGATGTACAGTAGGAGATGTAGAAGGAGATGCATCATCACGAGATGCAGCAGCAAATGCAGCAGCAGGAGATGCAGCAGGTAATGCCAAAGCAGGAGATGCAGCAGCACATGTAGTAGACAGAGATGCATCAGGAGATAGAGCAGCAGGATAATCAGCCGCAGATGCATAAGCTGGAGATGCAGCAGGAGGAGGTGCAGTAGCAGGAGATGCAGCTGCAGCCGATGGATCAGCAGATTCAGCAGCAGATGCAGCAGGAGATGCAACAGGAGATGAAGCAAGAAGCAGATAAAGCAGCAAATGGAGCAGGAGATGCAGCAGGAGATGCACCAGCAGGAGATAAAGCCGCAGATGCCTCAACAGGAGATGCAGAAGCAGGAAGGGATACAGAGACAGGAGATGCAGCAGCAGGGGATGCAGCAGCAGGAGATGCAGCAGCACATGCTGCAGAGGAGGTTCAGCAGCAGGAGATGTGACTGAAGCAGAAGCAACAGCAGATTCAGCAGGAGGTGCAGCAGCTTCACATGCAGCAGCAGGAGATGCAGTGGGAGATGAATGAGGAGCTTCAGCAAGAGCTGCAGCAGCACGAGCTGCAGCAGGAAATGCAGCAGCAGAAGATGCAGCATAAGGATATGCATCAGGAGATTCCATAGGAGCTGCAGCAGGAGAAACAGGATCAGGAGATGCAGAAGCAGGAGATGCAGCAGAAGGAGATGCAGAAGCAGGAGATGCAGCAGAAGGAGATGCAATAGGAGATGCAGCGGCAGGAGATGCAGCAGTAGATTCAGTAGGAGATGCAGCAGGAGGAGATGTAGCAGGAAATGCAGCAGGAGGAGATTCAGAAACAGGAGATCCAGCTGAAAGAGATCCAGCATGAGATGCAGCAGGCGACAGAGCAACAAGAGATGCAGCAGTTGGAGATGCAATAGAAAGAGATGCACCTGGAGATGCAAAATCACACGAAGCAGCAGGAGATGCAGCAACACAATATGCAGGAGAAAATGCAGCAGCAGGAGATGCAGGAGGATCTGAAGCAGCAGCTACCGAAGGAGATGCAGCAGCAGGAGATATAGCAGGAGATCAAGCAGCAGATCCAGCAGGAAATGCAGCAGATGCAGCAGCAGATGCAGCGGGAGGAGATGCATCAGCAGGAGATGCAGAAAGAGATGCAGCAGCAGGAGATTCAGCAGGGAGAGATGCAGCAGCAGCAGATGTAGCAGGAGTTTCAGCAGCAGACACAGCAGGATATAAAGCAGCAGACACATCAACAGGAGATGCAGTAAGAGCTTTAGCAGGAGATGCAGCAGGAGATTTAGCAGGAGATATAGCAGGAGATGCAGCAGCAGGAGATGTAAAAGAAGATACAGCAATAGATGCGGCAGAAGGAGAGGCAGCAGCAGATTCAAGAGTATATGCAGCCGGAGGAGATGCCACAGAAGGAGATGCGGCAGGAGATGCAGCATAAAGAGATGCACCAACATCACATGCAGAAGGAGATGGAGAAGAAGGAGATGCAGCAGGAGATGCAGCAGAAGGAGATCCAGCAGCAGGAGATGCATCAGCAGGAGATGCAGAAGATGTAGCAGGAAATGAAGATTCAGCAGAAGATGCAGTAGGAAGAGAATCTTCACCAGATGCAGCAGCATGAGATGCAACAGATTAAGTTGCAGATGCAGGAGATACAGCAGGATATAAAGAATGAGGAGATGCAGCAGGAGATAAAGCAGCAGGAGATGAAACAGCAGCAGATGCAGCAACATATGAAGCAGGAGATGCAGAAGCAGGAAATGCAGTCGCAGATTCATCAGCAGCAGGAAATGCAGAAGCAGATACATCAGCAGCAGATGCAGCAGAAGATGCAATAGGAGCTGAAGCAGGAGCTACAGCAGAAGACTATGCAGGAAAAGGAGATGCAGCCGCAGGAGATGCAGCAGCAGGAGATTCAGCAGGAAATGCAGCAGGGGAAGGTTCATCAACAGGAGATCCAGCAGAAAGAGGTCCAGCTGGAGATGCAGCAGACGATAGAGCAGCAAGAGATGCAGCAGGAGATGCAGGAGGATCTGAAGCAGAAGATGCAGAAGGAGATGCAGCAGCAGGAGATGCAGAAATGGATGCAGCAGGAGATGCAGCAGAACGAGATGCAACAGAAGGAGATGCAGCAGAACGAGATGCAGAAGCAGATGCAGAAGCAGATGCAGGAGGATATGCAGATTCAACAGGAGATGCATTAGGAAGAGAATCTTCAGCAGATTCAGCAGCATGAGGAGCAGCGGAAGGAGATACGGCAGGATATGTAGCAGGAGGAGTTGTATAAGGAGATACAGCACCAGGAGATGAAGCAGCAGTAGATGAGCAGGACATGAAGCAGGAAATGCAGCAGGAGATGCAGCAGCAGGAGATGCAGCAGCAGAAGATGCAGCATGAAATGCAGCATCAGGAGAAGCAGTAGAAGATGCAGCAGGAGATACAGCAGCAGATGCATCAGGAGATGCAAGAACAGGAGATACAGAAGTAGGAGATGCAGCAGCAAGACTTACGGGAGTAGGAGATTCAGCAGCAGGAGAAGCAGCAGCAGGAGATGCAGCATCAAGGGATACAGCAGGAGATGCAGCAGAAGGGGATGAAGCAGTAGAGAATGAAGCAGGAGATGCAGAGATGAAGAAGCAATAGTAGGAGATGCAGCAGGAGATGCAACTGCAGGAGATGCAGCAGCAGGATATGCAGAGTACAAGCTGCAGAGAATAAAATGCACCAACAGGAGATGCAGCAGGAGATGCAACAGCAGACGCATCAGCAGGAGATTTGACAGCAGAATATACAGCAAAAATGCAGCAGGATAAGATGCAGCAGCAGGGGATGCAGCAGGAGATGCCACAGCAGACGCAGCAGTAGGAGGCGCAGCAGGAGGAGGTGCATCAGGAGATTCATATTCACATTGAGATGCATCAGGGGATGCAGCAGGATATGTAGCAGCAGGAGATGCCACAGGATATTCAGGAGGAGATTCCGCAGAAGGAGATGTAAGAGCAAGAGATGAAGCAGCAGGAGATGCAGCCGCAGCAGATGCAGCAACAGATTTAGCAGGAAATTCAGCAGCAGGATATGCAGCAGTATGTGCAGCAGGAGATGCAGCAGCAGGAGATGTAGCAGTAGGTGAAGTAGGAGAAGCAGCAGGAGATGCAGTAGGAGATGCAGCAGAAGGAGATGCAGAAGCAGATGAAGCAGGACATGCAGAACCAGCAGGAGATGCAGCTGCAAGAGATGCCTCAGATGATAAAGCATCAGGAGAAGCAGCAAGAGATGCTGCAGCAGGAGATGCAGAAGCAGAAGATGAAGTAGGAGATGCATCAGTAGTAGATACAGCAGGGGATGCAGCAGCAGAGGATTTTGTAGCAGGAGATGCAGCAGGAGGTGCAGCAGGAGATGCAGAGATAAGAGATGTAGCATTAGGAGATGCAGCTGTAGGAGATGCAGCAGCAGGAGATGCTGTATGACATGCAGCAGTAGAAGATGCAGCAGCAGGAGATTCAGCAGGATATGCGGCAGGAAATGCAGCAGCAGGAGATACAGCAGTAGGAGAATCAGCAACAGGAAATGCAGCAGGAGATGCAGCAGCAGATGAAGTAGCACATGCAGAAGCAGCCGACACAGCAGCAGTGGATCCAGCAGCAGGTGAAGTAGGAGAGTCAGCAGCAGGAGATGCTGCAGCAGATTCACAAGAGGAGATGCAGCAGAAAGAGATGCAGCAGAAGTAGATGCAGCAGGAGAAGCAGCAGGAGTAGATGCAGCAAAAGATGCAGGATCAGGAAATGCAGCACGAAATGCAGAAGGATATACAGCAGGAGAAGCATCAGGAGGAGATGCAGCAAGAGATGCAGATGCAGCAGCAGGACATGCAGCAGCAGAAGATGCAGCGGGAAATGCAGCAGGAAATGCAACAGCAGGAGTTGTGGTACCAGGAGATGCAGCAGGAGATGCAGCAGGAGATGAGGCAGCTGATGTACCAAGATATATCGTAGGAGATGCAGCAGGAAATGTATCAGTACAAAATGCAGTGGGAGATGAAGCAGGAAATGCAGCACGATATGCAGGAGAAGTACATGCAGCAGGAGATGAAGCAGAAAGAGATGCAGCAGCAGGAGATGCTACAGGAGATTCAGTAGGAGATGCAGCAGGAGGAGATGCAGAAGCAGGAGATGCAGAGAAGTAGATGCAGAGAAGAGGATGCATCAGAAGGAGATCTAGCAGGAGATTCAGCTGCAGTAAATGCAGCAAGAGTTACAGCAGCAGCAGATGCAGCAGCAGCAGATGCAGCAGCAGATGCAGCATCAGCACGTACAGCATCAGGAGATACAGCAGGAGATGCAGCAGTAGATGAAGCAGCCGCAGATGCAGCAGCAGATTCAGCAGATGCAGCACTAGTAGATTCAGAAGGAGATGCTTCAGCAGGAGATGCAGCAATAGGAGATGCGTCAAAAGATGCAGAAGCAGATGCAGCAAGAGATGCAGCAGGAGATGCAGCAAGAGATTCAGCAGCAGGAGGTGCAGCAGCAAGAAATGCAGCAGTGTATATTGAAGCAGGAGATGAAGCAGCAGCAGCAGATGCAGCACAAGGAGGTGTAGCAGCAGGAGATGCTGCAGCAGATGTAACAAAAGAAGATGCAGCAGCAGGAGACACAGCAGCAGGATATGCAGCAAGATGTGCATCGTGAGAAATGCAGCAAGAGATGCAGCAGGACATTCTACAGCAGGAGATTCAGCAGGATATGCTAGAGGAGATGAAGCAGCAGGAGATTCATCAGCAGGAGATGCAGCAGCATGCGATGCAGCAGCATGAGATGCAGCAGCAGATGCAGCAGCAAATTAAGTACCAGAAGATGAGGCAGCAGGAGATGCAGCAGCAGATGGAGCAGAAGGAGATGCAGCAGTAGATACAGAATCAAGAGATGCAGCAGAAGGAGATGCAGAAACAGATGCTGCAGCAAATAATTCAGCAGGGAATGCAGCAGCAGATGCAGCAGGAGAGGCAGCAGCATCATATGCAGCAGGAGATGTAGCAGTAGGAGAAGAAGAAATAGGAGATGCTACAGGAAAATCAGCAGGAGGAGATGTAGAGTAGAAGATGCAGTGAAGAAGATGCAGCAGAAGGAGATACAGCAGAATATTCTGCAGAAATAAATCAGCAAGAGTTACAGCAGCATCAGATGCAGCAGCAGATTCAGCAGCAGGAGATGCACCAGTAGGAGATGTAGCAGAAGATGCAGCAGTAGATGAAGGAGGAAGTGATGAGGCAGCAGATTCAGCAGATGCAGCAGCAGTAGATTCAGAAGGAGATGCAGCAGGTAGAGCTGTAGCAGAAAATGGAAATGAATGTGCAGCAGCAGGATATGAAGCAGGAGATGCTTCAATAGGAGGTGCAACATGATATGCAGTGGAAGGAGATGCAGCAGTAGGAGGTGCACCAGGAGATTCAGCAGGAGGTGCAGCAGGAGGAGATGCAGCAGCAGAAGATGCAACAGGAAATGTAGCCACAGGAGATACACCAGGAGGTATAGCAGCAGCAGCAGATGCAGCAACATATGCAGCAGCAGGAGATGACTAAGAGATGCAGCAGTGTACGCAGCAGCAGACGATTCAGCAGAAGGAGATGCAGCAGAAAGAGATGCAGCATGAGATTCGTCAGCAAGAGATACAGGAGGAGATCCAGCAGCAAAAGATGTAGCAGCAGATGCAGGAGATTCATCCAAAGGAGATTCAGAAGGATATTGAGCAGGAGATGCTGCAGCAGCACGAGATGCAGCAACAGATGAAGCAGGAGATGCACCAGGAGATGCAGCAGCAGGAATTGCAGTCCCAGATGCATCATCAGCAGGAAATGCAGTCGCAGATGCATCAGCAGCAGATGCAGCAGAAGATGCAATAGGATCTGAAGCAAGAGCCGCAGCAGAAGGATATGCAGGAACAGGAGATGCAGAAGCAGGAGATTCAGCAGGAAATGCAGCAGGAGAAGATTCATCAACAGGAGATTCAGCAGAAGATTCAGCAGGAAATGCAGCAGGAGAAGATTCATCAACAGGAGATTCAGCAGCAAGAGATGCAGCAGGAGATGCATCAGAAGGAAATGCATCAGAAGGAGATGCAACAGAAGGAGATGCAGCATAACGAGATGCAGTAGAAGATTCAGCTGGAGATGCAGTATGAAGAGAATCTTTAGAAGGTTTAGCAGAATAAGAAGTAGCAGAAAGAGATACTGCAGGATATGTAGCAGGAGGGGTTGTAGAAGGAGATGCAGCAGCAGGAGATGCAGCAGCAAGAGATGCAGCAGGAAGAGATAGAGCATAAGATGAAGCAGAAGGGAATGAAGCAGCAGATGCAGCAGGCAATGCAGCAGCAGACGATGCAGCAGGAGGAGATGCAGCAGCAGATGCAGCAGCAAGAGATTCATAAGGAGGAGATGCAGCAGCAGATGATGCAGAAGCAGGAGATGCAGCAGCAGTGGATTCAATAGCAGAAGATGCAGGTGAGATGAAGCAGGAGATGCAGCAAGACATGCAGCAGCAGGAGATGGAGGAGCAGCAGATTCAGCAGGACATGCAGGAGCAGGAGATGCAGCAGCAGGAGATGCACTAGGAAGGAGTACAGCAGGAGATGCAGCAGAAGGGGATGAAGCAGCAGATGAAGCAGTAAAGGATGCAGCATAGAATGCAGCAGCAGGAGATACAGCAGCAATAGATGCAGCATTAGGAGGTGTAGTAGCACGAGATGCAACAGCAGGTTCAACAGCAGATGCAGCAGGATATGCAGCAGCAGGAGATTCAGCAGCAGGAGATGTAGCAGGAGATGCGGCAGGAGGAGATGTAGCAGCAGGTTCAGCAATAGATGCATATTCAGCAGGAGATGCAGCAGGAAGAGATGCTTCAGCAGGTACAGATTCAGGAGATGCAGCAGGAGAATCAAAAGGAGACACCGTAGGAGGAGAAGCAGAAGGAGATGATGCAGCAGATGCATCAGCAGGAGATGCAGAAGCAGAAGGAGAAGATTCAGGAGGAGACGCAGCATTATTAGATACAGCAGGAGATTGAGAAGAAGGAGATTCAGCACCAGGAGATACAGCAGCAGTGGATCCAGTAGCAGAAGATGCAGAGGAGATGAACCAGGAGATGCAGCAGCAGGAGATGCAGAAGCAGGAGATTCAGAAGAAGGAGATTCAGCACCCGGAGATACAGCAGCAGTGGATCCAGTAGCAGAAGATGCAGGGGAGAAGAACCAGGAGATGCAGCAGCAGGAGATGCCGCAGCAGCAGATTCAGCAAGTCATGCAGCAGCAGGAGATGCAGAGAAAATGTTGTAGAGAAGAAGTTGCAATAGCAGCAGATGTAGCAGGAGATGCAGCCGCAGGAGATGCAGCAGCAGATGCAACAGCAGACGCATCAGCAGAAGATGCAGCAGCAGAAGATACAGCAGTAAATGAAGCAGCAGATGCACAAGAAAATTCATTAGGAGACGCAGCTGGATAAGATGCCGCAGCAGCAGATGCAGCAGGAGATGCAGCATCTGGAGGTGAAGCAGTAGAAGGTGCAGCAGGATATGAAGAAGCAGATGCATTAGGTAATGCAGGAGCAGGAAATGCAGATGAAGCAGCAGGAGATGCAGAAGAGAGAGATGTAGCAACAGGAGAGGCACGATGTGATTCAGCAGGAGATGCAGTAGCAGGAGATTCAGCAGCAGGACATTCAGCAGCAAGAGATGCAGCAGGAGATTCTGCAGGAGATAGAGCAGCAGGAGATGCCCCAGGAGATGCAGCCACAGGAGATGAAGGCTAAAATTCAGCAGGAGGTACAGCAGGAGATGCATCAGCAATGCAGAAGGGAATTTAGCTGGAGGAGATGCAGTTGTAGGAGAGGCAGCAGGAGATGCTGCAGGCGATTCAGCAGCAGAAGATACAGCAGCAGGAGATTCAGAAGGAGATGCAGCAACAGGAGATTCAGCAGCATAAGATATAGCAGCAGCATATGCAGCAGTAGATTCAGCAGGAGATGCAGAGCAGGAGATGCAGCAGCAGGAGATGCAACAGGAGATGCAGCAGCAGCAGATGCAGGAGGAGATAGAGCAGTAGACACAGCAGTAGGAGGAGCAGCAGGAGGAGATACATCAGGAGATGCATATTCAGAAGGAGATGCATCAGGAGACGTAGCAGGATATGTAGCAGTATGAGATGCCGCGGGATATTCAGGAGGAGAGTCAGCAGAAGGAGTTACAAGAGCAGTAGATGAAGCAGCAGGAGATGTAGCCGCAGCAGATGCAGCAGCAGATTCAGCAGCAGATGCAGCAGCAGCAGATGCAGGAGGAGATCCATCAGCAGGAGATGCAGCAGAAGGAGATGCAGCAGGAGATGCAGCAGTATGTAAAGCAGCAGCAGATGCAGGAGCAAATGCTGCAGATGCAACAGGAAGAGATGCAGCAGGAAATGCAGAAGATGCAGCAGCAAGTGATGCATAAATAGACGCATCAGGAGAAGTTTCATCAGCAGGAGATGGAGCAGGAGATGCAGCCACCAGAGATGCAGAAAGAGAAGCACCAGGAGGTGCAACAGCAGGAGATTACGGAGGAGATGCAGAGGTAGATGTTTCAGCAGTACAAGATGCAGCAGGGTATGCACCAGTAGGAGATTCGGCAGCAGGAGAGGGAGCAGGAGAGCAGTATCTTGAGATGAATCCAGTAATGAATCAGAGGAGTTGCAGCAACAAATGCAGCAGCAGGGGATGCAGCAGAAGATGTACCAGCAATAGATGCAGGAGACGATCCAGCAGGAGGAGATACAGCAGCAGGAGATGTAGCATGAAACACAGTAGTAGATGAATTAGCAGCAGAAGCAGCAACAGATCCAGGAGATGCAGCACCAAGAGATGCAGCAAGAGATGCAGCAGGAGATGCTGCAGCGGGAGATGAAACAACACATGCAGCAGCAGTAGATACACCAACAGGAGATGTACCTGTAGATGCACTAGTATGTGAAGCAGCACCAGATGCAGCAGTAGGAGACTCCAAAGGATATGCAACAGGAAGAGAAACAGCAGGATATGCAGAAAAACATGCAGGAGATGAATCTGAAAATGCACCAGCAGGATATGCATCAGCTGGAAATCAAGCAGGAGATGCAGATGGATATGCAGTAAGAGGAGATGCAGCAGGAGATGCAGCAAGTGGCTATGCAGCAGGCGATGTAGCAGGAGATGCAGCAGCAGGCCATGCAACAGGAGATACAGCAAGAGGAGATGCACCAGGAGATGCAACAGCAGGAGATGCAGCAGGAGATGCAGAAGTACACGAGGCAGCAGTAAATGTAGAAGAAGTATATGCAGCAGCAGGAGATAAATCAGCATTATCTGAGGTAGCAGCAGCAGATCAGCAAAAGTTGCAGCAGGAAAATTCAGCAAGAGATGCAGCAGGAGTCGTCACAGCAGAATATGTTGCAGGAGATTCAGCATCATGAGATGCATCAGCAGGAGATGCATCACCAGATGCAGAAGCGGTCGATGCATCAGCAGGAGATGCAGCAGCAGGAGATGCAGTAGGACATGCAGCTGTAGGATATGCAGCAGCAGTAAATGCAGAATGATATGCAGCAGCAGTAAATGCAGCATGATATGAAGCAGCAGGATATGCAGCAGTAGGAAATGCTGCAGCAGATGCAGTTGCAGGTGATGCAGCAGCAGGAAATTCAGATGGAGATGGAGCAAGAGATTAAGCACGTGATGCAGCAGCAGAATCAGCAGAAGATGCAGCTGGAGGAGATGCAGCTGGAGGAGATGCAGCAGGAGATGCAGAAACAGGAGATGCAGCAGCAGCAGATGCAGCATGAGATGTAGGAGGATCTGAAGCAGTAGATGCAACGGGAGATTCAGCACCAGGAGATACAGGAGGCAATGCAGCAGTAGATACAGCAGGAGATGAAGCAGTAGGAGATGCAGAACCAGATGCAATTGGAGAAGCAGCAAGAGATGCAGCAGAGATGCAGATCCTCCTGCTGTGTCTCCTGCTGATGCATCTCCTGCTTCATTTCCTGCTGATGCATCTCCTTCTGCATCTACTTCTTCTGGCATCTCCATCTCCAGCATTTCCTGCTGCATCTCATGCTGCTGCTTCTCATGCTGCTACATCTCCTGCTGATGAATCTCCTGCTGCTGTATCTCCTCTAGCATATCCTGCTGAATCTCCTGCTGTAGAATGTCCTGCTGCATCTCTTGCTGCATTTCTCACGATGCACATCTTGCTGCATATCCTGCTGCTGTGTCTCCTGCTGCTGCATCTTCTTTTGTTACATCTGCTGCAGCATCTCCTGCTGCTACACCTCCTTGTGCTGCATCTGCTGCTGCTGCTTCATCTCCTGCTTCAATATACACTGCTGCATTTCTTGCTGCTGCACCTCCTGCTGCTGAATCTCTTGCTGCATCTCCTGCTGCATCTCTTGCTGCATCTGCTTCTGCATCTTTTGACGCATCTCCTATTGCTGCATCTCCTGCTGAAGCATCTCCTTCTGAATCTACTAGTGCTGCATCTGCTGAATCTGCTGCTGCATCTGCGGCTGCTTCATCTACTGCTGCATCTCCTGCTGTATCTCCTGATGCTGTATGTGCTGATGCTGCATCTGCTGCTGCATCTGCTGCTGCTGCATCCGATGCTGCTGTAACTCTTGCTGCATTTACTGCAGCTGAATCTCCTGCTAGATCTCCTGATGCATCCTCTTCTCTGCATCTACTTCTCTGCATCTCCTGCTTCTGCATCTCCTCCTGCTGCATCTCCTACTGAATCTCCTGTAGCATCTCCTGCTGCTGCATCTCTTTCTGCTTCATCTCCTGCTGCATGTACTTCTCCTGCATATCGTGCTGCATTTCCTGCTTCATCTCCCACTGCATTTTGTACTGATACATTTCCTGCTGCATCTCCTACGATATATCTTGGTACATCAGCAGGAGATTCAGCAGGATATGCTAGAGGAGATGCAGCAGCAGGAGATTCATCAGCAGTAGATGCAGCAGCATGAGAGGCAGCAGGAAATGCTGGAGACGGAGATGCCAGAAGAAGTAGATGCAGAAGCAGGAGATGCAGAAGAAGATGCATCAGCAGGAAATGAAGCAGGAGATGCATCAGCAGGAGACACAGCAGCAGGATATCAGGAAGGAGATGCACCAGCAGGAAATGCTTCAGGAGATGAAGCGGGAGATGCTGCAGCATATGATGCAGCAGCAGATTCAGCAACAGATGCAGCAGCAGGAGATGTTGCAGCAGGAGAAGCAATAGGAGATGCAGTGGCAGGAGATGCAGCAGAAGGAAATGCAATAGGAGGAGATGCTGCAGGTAATGTAGCAGCAGGAGGTGTAACAGGAGATTCTGCAGCAGAAGAGTACGCGGGACGTACCGCAGCCGGTGATGTAGCAGAAGATGCACTATGATATGCAGCAGCAGGAGATACAGCAGCAGGTTAAGAGGCAGCAGATGCAGCACCAGCATATGCAGCTGCAAGAGACTACGCAGGTGAAGCAGCACCAGATGAAGCAGCATATGCTGCAGATATAGCAGTAGGAGATGCAGCCGGTGATGCAGCAGGAAGCGATGCATCAAGAGATGCTTATGAAGCTGCAGAAGCAGGAGATGTAGCAGGAGATGCAGCAGTACATGAAGCAGCAGCAGATGCAAAAGTAGATTCAGGAGATGAAGCAGAAGGAGATGCAGCAGGAGAGGAAACAGCAGAAGATACAGAAGGAGATGCAGCATCAGAAGATGAAGAAGGAGATGAAGTAGAAAATGCAGAAGCAAATGCAGCAGGACATGCAGCAGGATGATATGCTGCATCAGTTGAAGCAGCAGGAGATGCAGCAGGAGATGCATCACGAGATGTAGCATCAGCAGCAGATGCTGCAGCAGCAGGTGCTGCAAAAATTGCAGCTGCAGGAGATGCTGCAGGAAATGCAGCAGGATATGCTACAGCAGGAGATGAGGAAACACCAGCTGCAGCAGGACATCCAGAAGGAAATGCAGCAGCAGGAGATTCATATTCAGCAGGTGATGCAGCAGGATATGCAGCAGGAGATTGAGCAAGGGGAGATGCACCCTGAGATACAGCAGCAGGAGATGTAGCTGGAGATGCAGCAGTCGGAGATGCATAAGCAGTAGATGCAGCAGTCGGAGATGCATAAGCAGTAGATGCAGTAGCAAGATATACATCAGAAAGAGATGAAGCAAGAGATGAAGCAGGAGAGGCAGCAGCAAGACATACATCAGAAAGAGATGAAGCAAGAGATGAAGCAGGAGAGGCAGCAGCAAGAGATGCAGCAGGAGATACAGCATCAGGAGATGCTGCTACAGGAGGCGCAGCAGCAGTATATGAAGCAGGAGACCCATCAGCAGGAAATGCAAAAGAAGATGCAGCAGGAGATGAAGCAATAGATGCTGCGGCAGAAAATGTAGCAGTATATGCAGTTGGAGATGCTGCAGCTGGAAATGCTACAGGAGATAAAGCAGTATGTGCAGTTGGAGATGCTGCAGCAGGAGATGCAGCAGCAGTAGATGTATCTGGAGATGCAGCAGTAGGTGAAGATGCACAATCTACATCAGCACATGCTGCAGATGCAGCAGTTATAGACTCCGTAGGAGTTGCAGCAGGAAGAGATGCACCAGGATATACAGAAAAAAGATGTGCATAAGGAAATGCACCAGAAGAATATGCATCAGCAGGAGTTGCACCAGCAGGAAATGCAGGAGGAGACGCAGCAGCAGCAGGAGTAGCAGATTCAGCAGAAGATGCTGCAGTAGATGCAGAAACAGGAGATGCAGCAACAGGAGATGAAGCAGGAGATGCAGCAGGGGGTGCATATTCAGCAGTCGATACAGAAGCAGGAGATGCAGCTGGAGATGCATTAGGTGATGCAGCAGCAGGAGATGCAGCAGCAGGCGATGAAGCAGCAGATGCAGCACCAGTATATGCGGCAGCAGAAGATTACGCATGAGAAGCAGCAGCAGAAGATGCAGTATCAGAAGATACATCAGGAAATGCCTCAGCAGATATAGCAGCACGAGAAGCAGAAGCAGCACATGTAGAAGGATGTGCAGCAGTAAGAGATTCAGCAGCAGGTGATAAAATAGGAGAGTAGCATCATGAGATGAATCCACAGAAATATAAGAAGGATATGAAGCAGCAGATGTAGCAGCAGGAGATGCAGGAAGAGATCCAGCAGCAGTAGATGCAGAAGAAGGCGAAGTAGCAGTAGATGCAGCATTAGATGAATCAGCAGCAGGTGCAGTAGCAGATGCAAGAAATGCAGCACTGGGAGATGCAGCAGGAAATGCAACAGCAGGAGATGCAGTAGCAGGAGATGCAGAGCAGAAGATGCTGAGAATGATAAACAGCAGAATGAGATGCAGCAAGTGATACAGTAGCAGCAGATGCAGCAGCAGGAGATGACGCAGCACATGGAGCAGCAGTAGATGATGCAGCAGGATATGTAGCAGGATATGAAACAATATGTGAAGAAGAAGCAGAGACAGCAGCAGGAGATTCAGGAGGAAGATATGCCGCGTGAAATGCAGAAGATGCAGCAGCAGATGGAGCTGCAGCCGCAACAGATGCAGAGCAGTTTCAGCAACAGATTCAGCTGGAGATGCAACAACAGGAGATGCAGCAGCAGGAGATGCAGAAGCAGCATATGCACCTGCAGGAGATACAGCAGCAGATGCAGCAGCAGATACAGCAGTAGATGCAGCAGATTCAGAATCTGCAGGAGATGCAGCAGCAGGAGATGCAGCAGGATGAAATGCAGCAGCAGATGCATCACGAGATGTAGCTGCAGCAGATGCTGCAAAAATTGCAGCTGCAGGAGATGCTGCAGGAAATGCAGCAGGATATGCTACAGCAGGAGATGAGGAAACACCAGCTGCAGCAGGACATCCAGAAGGAAATGCAGCAGCAGGAGATGCATATTCAGCAGGTGATGCAGGAGGATATGCAGCAGAAGATACAGCAGCAGGAGATGCATCAGCAGATGCATCAGCAGATGCTCAGGACATGCAGATTCAGTAGGAGATGTAGCAGTAGAAGATGCTGCTGCAGATGACGCAGCAGGAGGTGCTGAAGAAGGAGATGCACAAGAAATGCTGCAGTCGGAGATACAGCAGGTATTGCAGCAGCAGGAGATGTAGCAGAATATGAAGCAGGAGATGCAGCAGCAGAAGATGCATCAGGGGATGCATAGTCAGCAGTAGATTCAGCAGGAAATTCAGAAGGAGATGCAGCAGCAAGAGATGCAGCATGAGATGAAGCAGCAGCATATGAAGCAGCAGATGCACTAGATGGAGCAGAAGGAGATGCAGCAGCAGATGAAGCAGCAGCAGATGCAGCAGCAGGAGATATAGCAGGAGATCCAGCAGTAGATGAAGCAGCAGCATATGCAGCAGCAGATGCACCAGAAGGAGCAGAAGGAGATGCAGCAGCATATGCAGCAGCAGATGTAACAGGAAATGGAGGATCAGGAGATCCATCCACAGAAGCATGAGCAGGGAAGGAGATGTAGACGCAGCAGATGCAGCAGCAGGTTTAGCAGCAGATTCAGCAAGAGATGTGGCAGCAGGAGGTACAGCAGCAGGAGATACAGCAGCAGGAGATGAAGCAGCAGATGCAGTACCAAGAGATGCAGGAGGACATCTAGTAGCAGGAGAGGCAGTAGCAGGAAGTTTAGTAGGAGATGCAGCAGGACATGAAGCATCTCCTGCTTCTGCCTCTCCTGCCGCTGCATCTCCTGCTGAATCTGCTGCTGAATCTGCTGCGGCATCTACTGCTACAGCATCTCCTGCTGCTGCATCTCCTGCTGCTGCATCATCTCCAGCTGCTTCTCCTTCTGATGTATCTGCTGCTGCATCTGCTACTGCTGCATGTCCTGCTTCTGCATCTACTTTTCTGCATCTCCGGCTGCTGAATCTCCTGCAGCTCAATATCCTGCTTCATCTTGGGCTGCTGCATCTCCTGCTGCTGCATCTCCTGCTGCTGCATCTCCTGTTACTGCATCTGCTGGTTCATCTCGTGCTGCTGCATCTGTTCCTTCTGCATCTACTGCCGCATCTGTTTCTTCTGAATCTCTGATGCATCTCCTACTGCATTGCTGATGCAGCCGCTGCTGCATCTCCTGCTGCTTTATAAAATGCTGTTGCATATCCAGCTTCAGTATCTCCTATTGCATCTGCTGGTGCTGCTTCTCCTGCTGCTACATCTCCTGCTGCATCCTCTGCTCATGCTTCTGCAGATGCATCTATTAGTGCTCCATTTCCTGTTGCATCTGCTGCTTCATCCCCTGCTGCATCTCCTTCTGCTGCATCTCCTGCCTCTGCTGCTTCATATGCTGCTGCTTCATCTACTTCTGCATCTCCTGCTGCATCTCCTGCCTCTGCTACTTCATATGCTGCTGCTTCATCTACTGCTGCATCTCCTGCTGCTGCATCTCCTTCTGAATTTCCTGCTGAATCTACTGCTGACTATGCATCCCCTGTTGCATCGTCTGCTGCTGCATTACCTGCTGCATCTCCTCCTACTGCATATCTTGTGCATTTCCTTCTGTTGCATCTCCTGCTGCATCTCCTTCTTCGGCACCTCCTGCTGCATCATCTGCACTAGCATCTTCTACTGCTACATCTCCTACTGAATCTGCATGTCCTGCTGCATCTGCTGCTGCATCTCATGCTGCTGCATCTTCTTCTTTGACACCTCCTCCTCTGTAATCAGCAGCAGCATCTTCTACTGCTATATCTCTTCTGAATCTGCATCTCTTGATCCATTTCCTGCTGCATCTCCTGCTGCATCTCCTGCAGCATGTCCTGCTGATTCTCCTGCTTTAGAATCTCCTGCTGTATCTCTTGCTGCATTTCTCATGATACACATCTTGCTGCATCTCTTGCTGCTGCGTCTCCTGCTGCTGCATCATCTTTTGCTACATCTGCTGCAGCATCTCCTGCTGCTATATCTCCTGCTGCTGCTTCTGCTGCTGCATCTCCTGCTTCAGCATATACTGCTGCATTTCCTGCTGCTGAAACTCCTGCTGTGGAATCTCTTGCAGCATCTCCTGCTGCACCTCCTTCTGCTGAATCTCCCATTACAATATATACTGCTGCATTTCCTGCTGCTGAAACTTCTCCTGCTGAATCTCTTGCTGCATGCCCTGCTGTATTTCTTTCTGCATCTGCTTCTGCATCTCATGATGCATCTCCTATTGCTGCATCTTCTGCTGATGCATGTACTCTTGAATCTACTATTGCTGCATCCGCGGAATATGCTGCTGCATTTGCAGCTGCTTCATCTACTGCTGCATCTCCTGCTACATCTCTTGCTGGTGCATCTCCTGATGCTGCATCTGCTGCTGCTGGAACACTTGCTGCATGTGATGCTGCAACTGTTGCTGCTGGAACTCTTGCTGCATTTACTGCGGCTCAATCTCCTGCTGTATCTCCTTCTGCTGCATCTCCTTCTCTGCATCTCCTGCTTCTGCATCTCCTCCTGCTGCACCTCCTGCTGCATTTCCTCCTGCTGCCTCTCCTGTTTCGGTATATTCTGCTGCATTTCCTGATGCTGCATCTCCTGATGCTTCATCTCTTGCTGCAACTCCTGCTCAATATCCTGCTGAATCTCCTCATGCTGCATCTACTCCTGCTCCATCTCCTGCATTTGCCGCTACATCTTCTGCTGATTCATCAATAGCTGAATCTCCTGCTCCATCACCTGCTGGTGAATCAGATGCATTTCCTGCTGCAACTCCTGCTGCTGCGTACACTGCTGCATCTACTGCTGATGCATCTCCTCCTGCGTATGATTCTGCATTACCTGCTGCATCTCACAGAATCACAGATTCACAGAATAACCAGGCTGGAAGAGACCCATTGGATCATCGAGTCCAACCATTCCCACCAATCCCTAAATCATGCTCCTAAGTACCTCATCCACCCTAACCTTAAACACCTCCAGGGACGGCGACTCAACCACCTCCCTGGGCAGACCGTTCCAATGCCTAACCACCCTCTCCGTGAAGAATTTTTTCCTAATCTCAAGCCTAAGTCTCCCCTGGTGGAGCTTGAGGCGATTCCCTCTCGTCGTGTCCCCTGTCACTTGGCAGAAGAGGCCAGCACCCTTCTCTCCACAACCTCCCTTCAGGTAGTTGTAGAGAGTAATAAGGTCTCCCCTCAGCCTCCTCTTCTCCAGGCTGAACAACCCCAGCTCTCCCAGTCGCTCCTCATAAGATTTGTTCTCCAGCCCCTTCACCAGCTTTGTTGCTCTTCTCTGGACTCGCTCCAGAGCCACAACCTCCTTCTTGTGGTGAGGGGCCCAGAACTGAACACAGTACTCGAGGTGCGGTCTCACCAGTGCCGAGTCCAGAGGGAGAATAACCTCCCTGGACCTGCTGGTCACGCCATTTCTGATACAAGCCAAGATGCCATTGGCCTTCTCGACCACCTGCATCTCCTCATCCTGCATCTCCTGATGTAGTAACTCTTAATTCTGTATCCACTGCTGAATTACCTGCTGCTGCAACTCCTGCTACTGCATTTGATGCTGCATCCCCAGCTCCCTCATCTGCTGTTACTTTATTTGCTGCTTCATCTTCTGCTGCATATCTGCTGCTGCATCTCATGCTGTACCTCCTGCTGCTGCATCTCCTCATACACCTGCTCCTTGATCTCCTGGTGCATCTCTTGGTGCTGCATCTCCTGGTGCTGCATCTCCTGCTTCATCTCCTGCTAAATCTGCTGTGGAAACCCCTGGTGCATCTCTTGCTACATTTCTCATGATGCACATCTTGCTGCCTATCCTGCTACTGCGTCTCCTGCTGCTTCATCTCATCTTACTACATCTGCTGCAACATCTCCTGCTGCTGCATCTCCTGCTGCTGCTTCTGCATCTCCTGCTTCAAAATATACTACTGCATCTCCTGCTGCTGCATCTCGTGCTGCGGAATCTCTTGCAGCATCTCCTGCTGCATCTGCTTCTGCATCTCGTGATGCGTCCCCTACTCCTGGATCTCCTGCTGATGCATCTCCTGGATCTACTACTGCTGCATCTGCAGAATCTGCTGCTGCATCTGCGGCTGCTTCATCTACTGCTGCATCTCCTGCTGTTGCATCTGATGCTGCTGTAACTCTTGCTGCATTTACTGCGGCTTAATATCCTGCTATATCTCCTTCTGCTGCATCTTCTTCTCTGCTTCTACTTCTCTGCATCTCCTGCTTATGCATCTCCTCCTGCATCTCCTGCTGCATCTCCTGTTGCATCTCCTGCTGCTGCATCTCCTGCTCTGCATCTCCTGCTGAATCTACTGCTGCATATGCTGCTGCTATATCTTATGCTGCTGAATCTCCTGTTGCTGCATCTCCTTCTGAATCTCCTGCTGCTGTATCTTCTGCTGCTGAATCGCCTGCAGCATCTCCTGCTGCCTCTCCTACAGCTGCATCTCCTCCAGCTAAATTCCCTTCTGCATTGCTGGTGCATCTCCTGCTGTACCTCCTGCTGAATTTAAGCCTTCATCTCCTGTGGCTGCATCTCCTGGGGCATCTCCTGCTGCTCTATCTCCTGCAGAATCTCCTGCTGCATCTCTTGCTGCTGAATGTCCTGCTGCTGAATCTCCTGCTACTGCATCTCCTGCTGAATCACATCGTGCCTCTCCTGTTGCTACATCTCTCTCTTCTGCATCTCCGGCTGCTTCATCTTCATTTCCTACTCCTGCATTACCTAATGCATCTGCTTCTTCATATCCTGCTGCACCTTCTACTCCTTCACCTTCAGATGCTGCATCTCCTGCTGCTTCATCTGCATTTCCTGCTCCTGCATTACCTAATGCATCTGCTTCTTCATATCCTGCTGCACCTTCTACTGCTTCACCTCCAGATGCTGCATCTCCTGCTGCATCTGCTGCTGCGGCATCTTATCCAGCTGCGTCTCCTAATGAATTTTCTTGTGCATCTGCTGCTTCATTTACTGCTGTATCGTCAGCTGCCGCATCTTCTGCTGATGCGTCTGCTGTTGCATCTGCTGCTGCATCTCCTGCGGCTGCATCTCCTGCTACATCTGCTGCTATTGCATCTTCTTCTCTACAACATTTTCTCTGCATCTCCTGCTGCTGCATGACTTGCTGAATCTGCTGCTGCGGCATCTCTTGCTGCTGCATCTCCTGGTTCTTCTCCCCTGCATCTTCTGCTACTGGATCCACTGCTGCTGTATCTCCTGGTGCTGAATCTCCTTCTTCTCAATCTCCTGCTGCATCTTCTGCTTCTGCATCTCCTGCTGTATCTTATAATGCTGCATCTCCTACTGAATCTTCTCCTTCTGCTTCTGTATCTCCTGCTGCTGCATCTGCTGCATCATCTCCTCCTGCTTCTCCTCCTACGGCGTCTCCTTTTGATTCTCCTGCTGCATCTCCTGAATCTGTACCTGCTGAAGCATCTCTTCCTGCTGCATCTCCTGCTGTATATGCATCTATTGCTGCACCTCCTGCTACATCTCCTGCTGAATATGCATCTATTGCTGAACCTGCTGCTACACCTCCTCCTGCCGCATCTCCTGCTACATCTCCTGCTGCTGAATCTCCTGCTGCTGCATATCCTGCTGCATCTGCTGTTGAACCTGCTGTTGCATCTCGTGCTACTGCACCTCCTAATGCTGCATCTATTGCTGCTGTATCTCCTGCTGCTGCATTCTATGCTGCATCCTTTACTGCTTCATCTGCTGCTTCATCCCCTTCTGCTGCATCTCCTGCTGTACCCCTTCCTAGTGCATCTCCTGCTGCTGCATCTCCTGCTCCTGCATGTCCTGCTGAATCTGCTGCTCCTCCATCTCCTGCTGCTGCATGTCTTGCTGCATCTCCTGCTTCACCTCACATGCATCTTCTGCTATTGAATCCACTGCTTATGCATCTCCTACTGCTGCATCTCCTGCTTCTGCATCTCTTGCTGCTGCATCCTCTACTGTATCTAATGCTGCTGCATCTCCTACTGAATATTGTGCTTCTGCATCTCCTGCTACTGCGTCTGCTGCATCATCTTCTCCTACTTCTCCTCCTACAGCATCTCCAGCTGAATCTCCTGCTGCATCTCCTGAAGCTGTACCTTGTGAAGCACCTCTTCCTACTGCATCTCCTGCTGAATGTGCATCTGTTGCTGCATCTTCTTCTGCATCTCCTGCTGCTGAATCTCCTGTTGCTGCATCTCCTGAATCATCTGCTGCTGCATCTCCTCCTGCTGCATCGTCTGCTGCTGCATCACCTGCTGCATCTGCTGATTCATTCCCTTCTGCTTCATCTTTTGCTCTATCTCTTCCTGCTGCATCTCTTGCTGCTGCATCTCCTGCTGCTGCATCTCCTTCTACAACCCCTCCTGCTACATATCCTGCAGTATCTCTTTCTGCTACTCCTTCTTCTGCTGAATCTTCTGAAGATTCTCTTCATACTGCATCTCCAGCTGAATCTGCATCTCCTGCTGCATCTGCTACTGCATCTCGTTATGCTGCATCTCCTGCTGCATCTCCTTCTGATGCATCTCCTTCTGATGTATCTCCTGCTGCATCTCTTGCTGCTGAATCTCCTGTTGATGAATCTTCTCCTGCTGCATTTCCTGCTGAATCTTCTGCTGAATCTCCTATTGATGAATCTTCTCCTGCTGCATTTCCTGCTGAATCTCCTGCTTCTGCATCTCCTGTTCCTGTATATCCTTCTGCTGCGGCTCCTGCTTCAGCTCCTACTGCATCTTCTGCTGCATCTGCTGCTGATGCATCTGCGACTGCATTTCCTGCTGATGATGCATCTGGGACTGCATTTCCTGCTGCTGTATCACCTGGTGCATTTCCTGCTTCATCTGTTGCTGCATCTCGTGCTGCTGCAGCATCTCCTGCTCAATATCCTTCTGAATCTCCTTTGGCTGCATCTCCTGCATCTGCTGCTACATCTTTTGCTGCTGGATCTCCTCCTGTATCTCTTGCTGACGAATCTGATGCTGCATCTCTTTCTGCTGCATCTCCTGCTGCTGAATCGTCTGCTGCTGCGTACACTGCTGCATCTACTGCTGATGCATCTTCTGCTGCATCTACTGCTGCTGCCTTTCCTGCTGAATCTCCTGCTGCATCTCTTGGTGCTGCATATCCTGATGCTACATCTGCTGCTGCATCTCCTGCTGAATCTCTTGTGATAGAATCTTTCGCTGCATCTCTTGTAGCATTTCTAACGATTCACCGCTTGCTGCATCTCCTGCTTCTGCATCTCCTGCTCCTGCATCTCCTGCTGCTACATCTGTTGCATCATCACCTGCTGCTGCATCTCCTGCTACATCTCTTCATGCTGCACATCCTGCTGCATCTGCTGAATATTCTCTTCCTACTGCATGTCCTGCTCAATCTGCATTTCCTGCTGCATCTGCTGCTGCATCTCCTTCTGCTTCATCTGGTGACGCATCTACTTCTCCTGCATTTCCTGCTGCATTTTCTGCTTCATTTCCTGCTGCATTTCGTTCTCATACATATCCTAATGCATCTCCAACGGTATATCTTGCTACATCTGCTGCCTGATCTCCTCCTACATCTCCTGCTGCATCTGCTGATACATCTCGTACCCCTGCATCTCTTGCTTCATCTGCAGCTGATGCATCTCTGGTATCATCTCCTGATATTTCATCTCCTGCTGTATCTGCTGCTGCATTTTCTTCTCTGCATCTTTTTGTATGCATCTCCTGCTGCTGCATCTCCTGCTGCTGCATCTCCTGCTGAATCTGCTGATGCATTTCCTGCTGCATCTCCATCTGCTGCATCTTCTTTTCTGCATCTACTCCTCTGCATCTCCTGCTGCTGCATCTCCTGCTGCATTTCCTGCTTCATCTGTTGCTGCATCTTCTGCTGCTTCATTTGCTGCCGCTGTATCTCCTGCTACGTCTCCTCCTTCTTCATATCACGCTGTATCGCATGCTGCTGCATCTCATGCTGCTGCATCTGGTGAAGATTCTCTTCCTACTGTATCTTCTCCTGAATCTTCGTTTCCTGGTACATCCTCTTTTGCATCTCCTGCTGATGCTTCTCCTGCTGCTGCATCTCCTGCTGCTGTGTCTGCTGCTGAACATCCTGCTGTGTCTGCTGCTCAGTCTCCTGCTACATCTGCTGCTGCTGCTGCATGTCCTGCTGCTCAATCTCCTGCTGCTGCGTCTCCTTTGGCATGTGATGCTGCTGCATCTCCTTCTGCTGCATATACTGTTGCATCTGCTGCTGCATCTCCTCCTTCTGCACTATCTGCTGCATCTCCTCCGGCAGCATATCCTGCTGAATCTCATCATATGGCATCTTCTGCTGCTGCATCTCCTGCTGATACTCTTAATGCTGCTTCTCCTCTTGCAGCATTTGCTGCTTCGTCTACTGCTGCTGAATCTTCTGCAGAATCTGAATCTGCTGCTACATTTCCTGCTGATGCACATCTTGCTTCTACATCTCCTACTGCTTCATCTCCTGCTGCATAGCCTTCTGATGCATCTCCTGCTGCTGTATCTTCTGCAACTGCATCTGCTGCTACATCTCCTGCTGCTGTGTCTCTTGCTGCATCTCTTTCTGCTGATTATCATTAACTACATCTTCTGCTCTGCATCCCCTGCTGCTGCATCTGCTGCTGCATCTCCTGCTGCTGCATCTCCTCTTGCTGCAGATTTAGCAGCAGATTCAGCGAGAAATGTAGTAGCAGTAGATGCAGAAGCAGGAGATGCAGCAGCAGGAGATACAGGAAAAGATGCATCAGCAAGAGATGAATCGGCGGGAGATATAGCAGGAGGATATGCAGCAGGAGATGCATCAGCAGGAAATGCTTCATGTACTGCTGCATCTCCTGCTAAAATTCCTGCTGCTGCATCTGCTGCTACTTGATGTCCTCTTGCATCTCCTGCTGCTGCATCTCCTCCTGCTGCATTTCTTGCTGCCTCTGCTAATTAATCTACTGCGGCATATCCTGCTGCATGTTGCATTGCTGCATCTCCTGCTGCTTTGTGTGATTTTGCCTCTCCTGGTGCTGGATTACCTGCTTCATCTCCTCCTGCATCATCTCCTGCTGCATCTGTTTCTGCATCTGCTGTATCATCTGGTAGAGCTGTATCTACTGCTGCATCTCCTGTGGCTTCATCTCCTACTGCATCTCCTTCTGCTGCATCTCCTGCTGCATCTCCGGCTGCTGCATTTTCTGCAGCAACTTCTGCTGCTGCATTACCTGCTGCTGCATCTTTTGCTGCATCTCCTGCTACTGTATGTCCTGCAACTGCATCTCATGCTGCATCTCCTCCCGAATCTGCTGCTGCATTT
Organism: Clamator glandarius; assembly: GCA_033459285.1. NCBI lineage: Eukaryota > Metazoa > Chordata > Aves > Cuculiformes > Cuculidae > Clamator > Clamator glandarius. The sequence continues at coordinate 74,541 of JAUNZM010001760.1, forward strand.
GCTGCAGCTTCATCTCCCTCTGATGCATCTTCTGCTGCATCTCCTGCTACATCTCCTGTTGCTGCATCTCCTGCTGCTACATTTCCTTCTGCTGCAGCATCTCTTGATGCTGCATCTTTTTCTGAATCTGCATCTGCTGCTGCATCTGCTGCTGCATCTCCTGCTACTTCCTCTGCTGCTTATGCCTCTATTCCTGAATTTGCTGTTGAATCTCCTGCTCCTTCTGCATCTTCTGCTGTTGCATCTCCTGCCGCATCTCCTGCTGCATGTACTTTTCTGCATTTTCTGCTAATGCATCTCCTCCTGTTGCATCTCCTGCTAGTGCACCTCCTGCTGCTGCATCTCCTGTGGCTGCACCTCATGTTGCATCTCGTCCTGCTGCATCCTTTGCTAAAGCATCTCCAGCTGCATCTACTGCTGCACCTCCTTCTGCTGCATCTCCCTCTTCTGCATCTCCTGCTGTTGCATCTCCTGCTGTTGCATCGCCTGCTGCTGCATCTCCTGCTGAATATCCTACTAAATCTGCTGCTGAATCTGCTGCGGATGCATCTCCTTCTGCTGCATCTCATGCTGATCCATGTCTTGCTTCTGCACCTCCTTCTTCTGCATCTCCTGCTTCTGCAACTCATTCTAAATATCCTGCTGATTCATCTCCTGCTGCACCTCGTCCTTCTGCATCTCATGCTGTATCTCCTCCTACTGTATCTCCTGCGGCATCTTTTGCTGCTGCATCTCCTGCTGCTACATCTATTTCTGCATATCCTCCTGCTGCATCTCCCGCTACAGCATCTCCTGCTACAGCATGTCCTGCAGCACCTCCTGCTGCTGTATCTCCTGCTGCTACATCTATTTCTGCACCTCCTTCTGCTGCATCTCCTGCTACAGCATCTCCTGCTGTATCTCCTGATGCTGTATCTCCTGCTGAATCTGCATCTGCTGCTTCATCTCCTGCTGCTCTACCTGCAGCTGCTGCCTCTTCTCCTGATTTTGATGCTGCATCTCCTGCTGCATCTGCTTCTGCATCCTCTGATGCATCTCCTACTGCTTGATCTCCTTCTGATGCAGCTCCTTCTGAATCTACTACTGCTGCATCTGCTGAATCTGCTGATGCATCAGTGGCTGCTTCATCTACTACTGCATCTCCTTCTACATCTCCTGCTGGTGCACCTCCTGATGCTGTATCTGCTGCTACATCCTCTGTTGCTGTGTCTGCTGCTGCTGTAACTCTTGCTGCATTTATTTCTGCTGAATATTCTGCTGTATCCCCTTCTGCTGCATCTTCTTCTCTGCATCTACTTCTCTGCATTTTCTGCTGTTTCATCTCCTCCTGCTGCATCTGTTGCAGCATCTGCTGCTTCTGCATCTCCTGCTAAATTGGCATCTCCTGCTGCATCGGCTTCTGCATGTCCTGATGCATCGCCTACTGCTGCATCTCCTGCTGTGGGATCTCCTGCTGCGGGATCTCCTGCTGTGGGATCTTCTGCTGCATGTGCTGCTGCTTTTTCTCTTTCAGCATCTCCTGCAGCTGCATATCCTTCTGCATCTCCTTCTGCTCTATCTCCAGCTGCATCTCCTCCTGCTGCATCTCCTGCTGCTCAATTTCCTGCTCCTCAGTCTCCTGCTTCCGCATTTTCTGCTCCTCAGTCTCCTGCTGCTGCATCTCATGCTGCTGCATCTGGTAAGATTCTCTTCCTACTGTATCTTCTCCTGAATCTTCGTTTCCTGATACATCCTCTTTTGCATCTCCTGCTGCTGCATCTCCTGCTGCTGCATCTCCTGCTGCTGTGTCTGCTGCTGAACATCCTGCTGTGTCTGCTGCTCAGTCTCCTGCTACATCTGCTGCTGCTGCTGCATGTCCTGCTGCTCAATCTCCTGCTGCTGCGTCTCCTTTGGCATGTGATGCTGCTGCATCTCCTTCTGCTGCATATACTGTTGCATCTGCTGCTGCATCTCCTCCTTCTGCACTATCTGCTGCATCTCCTCCGGCGGCATATCCTGCTGAATCTCATCATATGGCATCTTCTGCTGCTGCATCTCCTGCTGATACTCTTAATGCTGCATCTCCTCTTGCAGCATTTGCTGCTTCGTCTACTGCTGCTGAATCTTCTGCAGAATCTGAATCTGCTGCTACATTTCCTGCTGATGCACATCTTGCTTCTACATCTCCTACTGCTTCATCTCCTGCTGCATAGCCTTCTGATGCATCTCCAGCTGCTGTATCTTCTGCAACTGCATCTGCTGCTACATCTGCTGCTGCTGTGTCTCTTGCTGCATCTCCTTCTGCTGATTATCATTAACTACATCTTCTGCTCTGCATCCCCTGCTGCTGCATCTCCTGCTGCTGCATCTCCTGCTGCTGCATCTATTACATCTGCTGCTGCATCTACTGCTGATTCATCTAATGCTGCATCTGCTGCTAGATACCCTTCTTCTGCATCTACTGCTGCTGGATCTCTTCCTGCATCTCCTGCTTCTTCATCTTCTGCTTCATATCCTTCTGATTCTTCTGCGGATACATCTCATGACACTACTCTCCCACTTGATCTTCTGCTGCTGAATATCCTGCTGCTGCAAATCCTCCTGCATGTGCTGCTGCTGCTTCTCTTGCTCCTGTGTCTGCTGCTGCATTTCCTGATGCACCTTGGGATACTGCATCTCCTGCCGCTGCATCTCCTGCGTAGTGTCCTGCTGCTGCAAATGCTGGTGCTGCATCTGCTGCTTCATCTCCTCCTGCTGCATCTCCTGCTGCTGCATATCATAGTGCATCTTCCTCTGCTACATCTGCCACTGCATCACCTAAGGCATTTCCAGCTGCATTTCCTGCTTCTGCATCTACTGCTGAATATGCATCCCCTGCTGCATCTCCCGCTTCATCTCCTATTGCTGCATCTCCTCTTTCTGCATCTCCTGCCGAATCTACTACTCCTGCATCATGCTCTGCTGATGCATATCCTGCTGGTGCATTTCCTTATGCATCTCTTGTTGATGCATATCCTGCTGCATCTCTTCCTGCTGCTACTCCTGCTGAATCTATAACTGATGGATCTGCTGCATGTGCTGATTTATATTGTGGTGCTTCACCTACTGCCTCATCTCCAGCTGCATCTACTGCTACTGCTGTACCTATTGCTGCTGCATCTGCTGCTGCATCAGCTGCTGCTGCATCTCTTGCTATATCTCCTGCTGCTGCATCCCCTCCTGCAGCATCTCCTACTTCATCATCTCCTGCATATTTTGCTGCATCTACTGTAGATTCATCTTCTTCATCTCCTGCTGCTGCATCTCCTGTTACATCTCCTGCTGCTGCATCTTCTGCAGCAGGAAACTCAGCAGAAGTGTGTGCAGCAGGGTATGCACCACCAGGAGATACAGCAGCAGGAGATGCAGCAGAAGAGTGTCATGAGATAAATCTGCTAATGAATCAGAATGAGTTGAAGCCAGAGACGCAGCAGCAGGAGACGCCACAAAAATGCAGCAGCAATTGATGCAGGAGACGATCCAGCAGGAGGAGATAGAGCAGCAGGAGATGTAGCAGGAGATGCAGCAGTGGGTGAATAAGCAGGAGATGCAGCAGGAGGAGATGCAGCAGGAGGAGATGCAGCAGCAGTAGATGCAGCCGCAGTAGATGTAGCTGGAGGTGCAGCAGTAGGTGAAGCAGCACAATATGCATCAGCACATGCTGCAGATCCATCAGTTATAGATTCAGCAGGAGTAGCAGCAGGAAGAGATGCAGCAAGATATGCAGCATAAGATGCATCAACAAGAGATGCATAAGGAAATGCACCAGCAGGATATGCATCAGCAGGCAATTCAGCCGGAGTTGCACCAGCAAGAGATGCAGCAAAAGATGCAGCATGCGATGCAGCAGCAGCAGGAGTAGCAGACTCAGCAGGAGATGCAGAAGCAGGAGATGCAGAAACAGGAGATGCAGCAACAGATATTCAACAGCGGAAGATCAAGTAGGAGAGTAGCATCATGAGATGAATCCGCAGAAGAATCAGAAGGATATGAAGCAGAAGATGAAGAAGCAGGAGATGCGGGAGGAGATCCAGCAGCAGTAGATGCAGAAGAAGGATATCTAACAGCAGATGCAGCATTAGATGAATCAGCAGCAGATGCAGCAGCAGATGTAATAGATGCAGCAGCAGGAGATGCAGCAGCAGGAGATGCAGAGCAGAAGATGTAGTTAAGGATAATCAGCAGAAGGAGATGCAGCAAGAGATACAGCAGCAGCAGATGTAGCAGCAGATGCAGCCACGGAAGATGCAGCAGCACATGGAGCAGCAGTAGACGAAGCAGCAAATGCTGCAGCAGGATATGCAGAAGTTTGTGAAGAAGCAGAAGATGCAGCAGCAAATGCTGCAGATGCATCAGCAGGAGAATCAGCAGGAGATTCAGCAGGAGATGCAGCAGGAAGATATGCATCAGGAAATGCAGAAGATGCAGCAGCAGGAGATGCAGCAGCAGATGCAGCAGCAGGGGATGCAGTAGCAGGAGATGCAGAAACAGGCAATGAAGCAGAAGGAGATGCAGGAGTAGGAGATTCACCAGGAGATGCAGGAGTAGGAGATTCACCAGGAGATGCAGACACAGGAGATGAAGGCTAAAATTCAGCAGGAGATGCACCAGCAGATGCAGGGGGAGATTTAGCTGGAGGAGATGCAGCTGTAGGAGAGGCAGCAGGAGATGCAGCAGAAGAAGACACAGCAGCAGGAGATTCAGAAGAAGATGCAGCAGCAGAAGATTCAGCAGCAGGAGATGCAGCAAGAGAGCAGTATCATGAGATGAATCCAGTAATGAATCAGAGTAGTTGCAGCAGGAGATGCAGCAGCAGGGGATGCAGCAGAAGATGTACCAGCAATAGATGCAGGAGACGATCCAGCAGGAGGAGATACAGCAGCAGGAGATGTAGCATGAAACACAGTAGTAGATGAATTAGCAGCAGAAGCAGCAACAGATCCAGGAGATGCAGCACCAAGAGATGCAGCAAGAGACGCAGCAGGAGATGCTGCAGCAGCAGGGGATGTAGAAGGATATGCAGCAGAAGTACATGCAGCAGGGTATGCACCACCAGGAGTTCAGCAGCAGGAGATGCAGCAGGAGAGCAGCATCATGAGATGAATCCGCTGGTGCATTAGAAACAGTTGCAGCAGAAGATACAACAGCAGGAGATGCAGCAGCAGATGAAGCAGCGAGAGATGGTGGAGGAGATACAGCAGGAGGAGATCTACCAGGAAAATAATTTAGAAGATGAATCAGCAGCAGATGCAGCAACAAATGCAGCAACAAATGCAGCAACAAATGCAGAACATGCAGCAGGAGGAGATGCAGCAGGACGACATGTAGCACAAGATCGAGTAGCCGAATTTGCAGCAGCAGGAGATGTAGAGAAGAAGATGTAACAGAAGGAGATGCAGGAGAAGATAAAGCTGTAGTAGATGCAGCAAGAGATACGGCATGACCAAATGCAGTAACAGATGCAGCAGCAGGAGATGAAACAACACATGCAGCAGCAGGAGATGAAACAACACATGCAGCAGCAGTAGATAGACCAACAGGAGATGTACCTGTAGATGCACTAGTATGTGAAGCAGCACCAGATGCAGCAGTAGGAGACTCCAAAGGATATGCAACAGGAAGAGAAACAGCAGGATATGCAGAAAAACATGCAGGAGATGAATCTGAAAATGCACCAGCAGGATATACATCAGCTGGAAATCAAGCAGGAGATGCAGATGGATATGCAGTAAGAGGAGATGCAGCAGGAGATGCAGCAAGTGGCTATGCAGCAGGCCATGCAGCAGGCCATGCAGCAGCAGGCAATGCAGCAGGAGATACAGCAAGAGGAAATGCACCAGGAGATGCAACAGCAGGAGATGCAGCAGGAGATGCAGAAGTACACGAGGCAGCAGTAAATGTAGAAGAAGTATATGCAGCAGCAGGAGATAAATCAGCAGTATCTGAGGCAGCAGCAGCAGATCAGCAAAAGTTGCAGCAGGAAAATTCAGCAAGAGATGCAGCAGGAGTCGCCACAGCAGAATATGTTGCAGGAGATTCAGCATCATGAGATGCATCAGCAGGAGATGCATCACAAGATAAAGTAGCAAATGCAGAAGCAGCCGAAACAGCAGCAGTGGATCCAGCAGCAGGTTAAGTAGGAGATTCAGCAGCAGGAGATGCTGTAGCAGATTCACAAGAGAAGATGCAGCAGCTGGAGATATAGCAGCAGGTGCAGCAGCAGGAGATGCAGTAGGACATGCAGCTGTAGGATATGCAGCAGCAGTAAATGCAGCATGATATGAAGAAGCACAATATGCAGCAGTAGGAAATGCTACAGCAGATGCTGTAGCAGGTGATGCAGCAGCAGGAAATTCAGATGGAGATGGAGCAAGAGATTAAGCACTTGATGCAGTAGCATAATCAGCAGAAGATGCAGCTGGAGGAGATGCAGCATGAGATGCAGGAGGATCTGAAGCAGTAGATGCAACGGGAGATTCAGCAGCAGGAGATACAGGAGGCAATGCAGCAGTAGATACAGCAGGAGATGAAGCAGCAGGAGATGCAGAACCAGATGCAATTGGAGAAGCAGCAGGAGATGCAGCAGAGATGCAGATCCTCCTGCTTCATTTCCTGCTGATGCATCTCCTTCTGCATCTACTTCTTCTGGCATCTCCGTCTCCAGCATCTCCTGCTGCATCAATTGCGGCTGCATCTCTTAGTCATCTCCTGCTGCTGCATATGTTGCTGCATCTGCTGCTGCTGCTATACCTCCTGGTGTATCTCCTGTGGCTACATTTCCTGTTGCATCTTCTGCTGCTGCATCTCCTCCTGCTGCACCTCCTGCTGAATCTCCTGGTGCACCTCCTACTGCTGCATCTCCTTCCACTGCATATCATGTTGCACCTCCTATTGAAGCATCTCCTGCTTCATATCCTGCTGCTGCACATTCATTTCCATTTTCTGCTACAGCTCTACCTGCTGCATCTCCTTCTGAATCTACTGCTGCTGCATCTGCTGAATCTGCTGCCTCATCACTTCCTCCTTCATCTACTGCTGCATCTTCTGCTACATCTCCTACTGGTGCATCTCCTGCTGCTGAATCTGCTGCTGCATCTGATGCTGCTGTAACTCTTGCTGATTTATTTCTGCAGAATATTCTGCTGTACCTCCTTCTGCTGCATCTCCTTCTGCTGCATCTTCTCTGCATCTTCTACTCTACATCACCTCCTGCTGATTCTCCTGTAGCATCTTCTATTTCTACTCCTACTGCTACATCTCCTGCTGCATATGATGCTGCTGCCTCTCCTGCTGCATCTGCTGCTGAATTCCCTGCTGAATTATCTGCTGCAGCATCTGTTTCTGTATCTCCTTCTGCTGCATCTCTTGATTCTGTATCTACTGCTGCATTTCCTGCTGCTGCATCTCCTCCTGCTCCATCTGCTGCTGCATCTCCTGCTGCTGCATCTACTGCTGATGAATCTCCTGCTGCTGCATCTCCTCTAGCATATCCTGCTGAATCTCCTGCTGCATCTCTTGCTGCATTTCTCACGATGCACATCTTGCTGCATATCCTGCTGCTGTGTCTCCTGCTGCTGCATCTTCTTTTGTTACATCTGCTGCAGCATCTCCTGCTGCTACACCTCCTTGTGCTGCATCTGCTGCTGCTGCTTCATCTCCTGCTTCAATATACACTGCTGCATTTCTTGCTGCTGCACCTCCTGCTGCTGAATCTCTTGCTGCATCTCCTGCTGCATCTCTTGCTGCATCTGCTTCTGCATCTTTTGACGCATCTCCTATTGCTGCATCTCCTGCTGAAGCATCTCCTTCTGAATCTACTAGTGCTGCATCTGCTGAATCTGCTGCTGCATCTGCGGCTGCTTCATCTACTGCTGCATCTCCTGCTGTATCTCCTGATGCTGTACGTGCTGATGCTGCATCTGCTGCTGCATCTGCTGCTGCTGCATCTGCTGCTGCTGCATCTGCTGCTGCTGTAACTCTTGCTGCATTTACTGCTGCTGAATCTCCTGCTAGATCTCCTTCTGATGCATCCTCTTCTCTGCATCTCCTGCTTCTGCATCTCCTCCTGCTGCATCTCCTACTGAATCTCCTGTAGCATCTCCTGCTGCTGCATCTCTTTCTGCATCATCTCCTGCTGCATGTACTTCTCCTGCATATCGTGCTGCATTTCCTACTTCATGTCCCACTGCATTTTGTACTGATACATTTCCTTCTGCATCTCCTACGATATATCTTGGTACATCAGCTGCCTCATCTCCTGCTGCATCTCCTGCTGCATCTCCTGGTACCACAACTCCTGCTGTTGCATTTCCTGCTGCATTTCCCGCTGCATCTTCTGCTGCTGCATGTCCTGCTGCTGCATCTGCATCTCTTGCTGCATCTCCTCCTGATGCTTCTCCTGCTGTATATCCTTCTGCATTTCGTGCTGCATTTCCTGCTCCTGCATCTTTTGCTGCATCTACTCCTGCTGCTTCTCCTGCTGCATCTTCTGCTGCATCTCTTGCTGCTGCATCTTCTCTTGTGAATCTGCTGCAGCATCTCCTGTTGCTGACTCTCCTACTTCACCTGCTGCTGGATCCACTGCTGCTGTGTTGCCTGCTTCTGCATTTGCTACTTCATCTGCTGCTGCATCTCTTGCTGCATTTCCTGTTGCTGATTCTCCTACTGCTGTATCTCCTGCTGCTGCATTTCCTGCCGCATATCCTGCTGAATCTCCTGCTGCTGCATCTTCTACTGCTGCATGTCATACAGCATCTCCTGCTGCTGCATCTCCTACAGCTGCATCTCCTAATGCTGCATCTCCTACAGCTGCATCTCCTAATGCTACATCTCTTATCTCTGCATCTCCTGCTGCATCTCCTGCTGCAAAATCCTCTGCTGCTGCATCCCCTGCTGTATCTACTACTGATGCATCTCCTACTTCATCTTCTGCTTCTGCATCTCCTGCTGCAGCATCTCTTGCTGCTTCTCCTGATGCTTTATCATCTGAGGCATCTCTTGCTGCTGCATCTCCTGCTGGTTCTGCATGTCCTGCTTCATCTGCTTCTGCATCTCCTTCTGCTGCATCTCCTACTGCATCTCCTGCTGCTTCTCCTACTTCACCTACTGCTACATCTCCTGCTGCTGCATCTCCTGCTGCACATACTGCTGCATATCCTGCTGCTGAATTTCCTGCTAAATCTGTTGCTGCATCTGCTGCGGCTGCATCTCCTGCTGCTTCATCTCTTGCTCTTACATCTCCTTCTGCGGAATCTCCTCCTGAATATCCTGCGGCATCTCCTGCTGCTACATATCCTGCTACATCTCCTGATGCATCTCAATCTGAATATGAATCTCCTGATGCATCTCCTCCTGCTGCGCCTCCTACTGCTGCGTCTGCTGTGGCATCTCCTGCTGCATCCCCTGCTGCTGCATCTTATCCTGCTGCATCTCCTGCTGCATTTTTGCTGTATATTCTGCTGTCAAATCTCCTGCTGATGCGTCTGCTGTTGCATCTCCTGCTGCATCTCCTGCTGCTGCATTTTCTTCTCTGCAGCTTGTACTCTGCACCTCCTGCTGCTGCATCTCCTACTATTGCCTCTTCATCTCTGCATCTCCTGCTTCATCCTCTACTGCTTCATCCCCTTCTGCTGCATCTCCTGCTGTATCCCTTGATGCTGCATCTCCTGCTGCTGCTTCTCCTGCTGCTGAATCTCCTGCTTCTGCATCTCCTACTCCAGAAAGTCTTGCTGCTGCATCTCCTACTTCTGCATCTCCTGTTCTTGCATCTCCTGATGCATCTGCTGCTGTATCTCCTGCTGCACCTTCTGCTGCTTCTCCTGATGCTACATTTCATGCTGCATCTTCTGCTGCTGCATCTTCTGCTGCTGCATCTCCTGCTGCATTTTCTTGTGTATCTGCTGCTTCATTTTCTACTGTATCTTCTGCTACTTCATATCCTGCTGATATCCGTCTTTTGTGACATCTCTTGCTTCATATCCTGTTATATCTCCTGCTTCTGCATCTTCGTCCCTGCATCTCCTGGTTCTGCATCCACTGCTGCAGAATCACTTGCTGAATCTGCTGCTGCTCCATCTCCTGCTGCTTCATATCCTGCTGCATCGGGTCTTGCTGCATCTCCTTCTTCATCTCACCTGCATCTTCTGCTATTGAATCCACTGCTGCTGCATCTCCTGCTGCTGAATTTCCTTCGTCTGACTCTCCTGCTGCATCTCCTGCTTCTGCATCTCCTGCTGCTGCATCCTCTGCTGTATCTAAAACTGCTGCATCTCCTACTGAATCTTGTTCTTCTGCATCTCCTGCTGCTGCATCTGCTGCATCACCTACTCCTGCCTCTCCTCCTACAGCATCTCCTTCTGAATCTCCTGCTGCATCTCCTGCTGCTGCATCTTCTGCTGCATCTGCCGTTGTATCTGCTGTTTCATCTCCTGCTGCTGCAGGTCCTACTGCTGCATCTGCTGCATCTCCTGCTGCTGCACCGCCTGCTGCATCTGCTGCTTCATCCCCTTCTGCTGCATATCCTGCTCTATCCCTTGCTGCTGCATCTCATGCTAAAGCTCTTGCTTCATCTCCTGCTTCATATTCTGCTGCTGCATCTTCTGCCGCTGCATCTCCTGCTGCTGCATCTCCTGCTGCATTTCCTGCTTCATGTCCTGCTCATCTACTGCTGCTTCATCTCCTGGTGCTGTATCTCCTTATACAACTCCTCCTGCTACATATCCTGCCGTATCTCCTTCCACTGCTCCTCATGCTGCTGAATCTGCTGAAGATTCTCTTCCTAATGCATTTCCTGTTGAATCTGCATATCCTCCTGCATCTTCTTCTGCATCTGCTTCTGCATCTCGTTCTGCTGCATCTCGTTCTGCTGCATCTCCTGCTGCATCCACTTCTGCATCTCCTGCTGCTGCATCTCCTTCTGCATCTTCTGCTTCAGATCCTCCTGCATATCCTGCTGCATCTCTTGCTGCTCTATCGTCTGCTGCATCTCCAGCTGGACCTCTTTCTTCTGGATCTCCTGTTGATGAATCTTCCCCTGCTGCATTTCCTGCTGAATCTCTTGCTGCTGCATTTCCTGCGGCTGCATCTCCTTTTCCTGCATAGTCTTCTGCTGTAGCTCCTGCTTCAGCTCCTATTGCATCTTCTGCTGCATCTGCTGCTGATGTATCTGCTTCTGCATTTCCTGCTGCTGATGAATCTGCGACTGCATTTCCTGCTTCTGCATCTCCTGCTGCATTTCCTGCTTCATGTGTTGCTGCATCTGCTGCTGTTTCATCTCCTGCTGCTTTATCTCCTGCTGCATCTCCTCATTCTTTACATCCTGCTGTATCTCCTGCATCTGCAACTCATGCTGTTGCATCTCATGCTGCTGCATCTGGTGAAGATTCTCTTCCTACTGCATCTTCTGCTGAATCTGCATTTCCTGCTACATCTTCTGCATCTCCTCCTGATGCATCTCCTGCTGCTGGATCTCCTTCTGCTGCATCTCCTGCTGCATCTCCTTCTTCTTCATCTCCTTCTGCATGTGATGTTGGTGCATCTCTTTCTGCTGCATCTCCTGCCGCATCCCCTTCTGTGGCATCTCCTCTGGCTGCATATACTCTTGCATCTGCTGCTGCCTCTCCTTCTGCTGCATCTATTGCTGCATCTGCTGATGCATCTCCTGTTGATGCATCTCGTGCTGCTGCAGCTCTTCCTGCATCTTCTGCGGCTGCAGCTCCTACTGTATCTTCTGCTGAATCTGCTGTTGCTTCTACCTTGGCTGCATCTCCTACTGCTGCACCTCCTCCTACGGCATGTGCTGCTGCATCTCCTGCTGCTTCATCTCTTGCTTCTGCATCTCCTGCTGATTCCTTGCTGATTCATCTGCGAGTTCAACACATTCTGGTGCATCTCCTGTTGCATTTCCTGCTGCATCTCCTGCTGCATCTGCTGCTGCATCTGCTGCTGTTGAATCTCCTGCTGCTGTATCTTCTTTTACATCTCCTGCTGCTGCATCTCCTGCTATATCTCCTGCTGCATCTCCTGTTAAATCTCCTGCATCATCTCCTGCTAAAGCTCTTACTGCATCTCCTGTTGATGTGTCTGCTGCTTTATATCCTGCTGTGTCTGCTGCTGAAACTCCTGCTGCATCTGCTGCTGCTGCATCTCTCCCTGCTGAATCTCCTGCTGCTGCATCTCTTTCTGCATCTCCTGCTGATGCATCTCCTCCCACTGCATCTGCTGCTGCATCTGCTGCATTTCCTGCTGGATCTGCTGCTTGATCTCCTGCTATATCTCCTGCTGCTGCATCTCCTTCGGTAGCTACTGCTTCAGATCTTCCTGCATCTCCTGCTGCTGCATCTTCTCCTGCATATTGTGTTGCTGCATCTCCTGCTGCTTCGTGTGATTTTGCATCTCCAGGTGCATCTCTTTCTATTACATCTCCAACTGCTGCATCTCTTGTTGCTCTGTCGCCTGCTGCATCTCATGCTGGATCTCTTTCAGCTGGATCTCCTGTTTCTGAATCTCCTCCTGCTGCATTTCCTGCTACATCTCCTCCTGTTGCATCTCCTATTGCGTCTCCTTCTGCTGCATCTCCTGCTTCTGCATCTCCTTCTGCTGAATCTCCTGCTTCTGCATCTCCTGATCCTGCTTCTCCTGCTGCAGCTCCTATGGAAGCTTCAGACATATGCAGCAGCACTCCATGCTAGCATCTTCCATGCTGTAATTATTGCGTTTTCCTTAAACACCTTAATAGGCGCAGTAAAGGCACAATTCAGTACCCTATATTAAAAGGGTCCATAAGTAGTGCTTTGCTGCTTGCAGTGAAATCGTTACCACAGAAGACACTACCGAGAGCCAGCATTTGATCGAAGCACCTTCCCTGCTGTACTTGTGGTTAATGATTTGAAATTCTGAAGTAACGCTTTGATAGCCATTCTGATGATTCAGTACACAGGCCTAGGATGAAAGTTCTACAAGTCTTGCTCTGCAGTGAAATCACTATAATAGAAGAGATTCAGAAGCAGCAGGATTCCATGCAGGATTCCATCTTCCCTGCGGGAATTGCTCACTTTTCCTAAAGTGCCTTAATTTGCGCAGTTAAGGAACAATTCAGTACCCTGTGACAATTAGGTTAATTATAGTAAAACGGTCCATAATTCGTGCTTTGCATATCGCAGTGAAAGCTTTTCAAGCTTTTTCAATTGTGCTGAACGGACTGAAATTTTGAAGTGACGCTTTCATACCCATTCTGATGTTACAGTACACAAGCCTCGAATCAAGCTCGACAAGTCTTGCTTTGCAGTGAAAGCACTATTTTAGAAGAGATTAGCAAGCAACAGCATTCCATGCTAGCCTCTTCCCTGCTGGAGTTACTCACATTTCCTAAAGCACTTTAATAGGAGCAGTTAAGTCACAATTTACTACCCTATACTGAAACGTTCTGTTAGTCGTACTTTGCACCTTGCAGTGAAAGCGCTTCCAGAGGAGACTCAAAAGAGGTCCAGAATTTGATGGTAGCAGTTTTCCTGGGGTTCTTGTGCTGAGAGCTCTGAAATTTACAAGTGGCGCTTTAATAGTCATTCTGCTGTTACAATACACCAGCCTTGTTTCAAAGTTCTACAAGTCCTGCTTGGCAATGAAAGCGCCATAAGGGAAAACATTCAAAAGCAGCAGAATTCCATGCTAGCATCTTCACTGCGGGAGATACTGACTTTTCCTAAAGCGCCTTCACAGGCGCAGTTAAGGAACAATTCCGTACCCTGTGCTAAAACGTTCTGTTAATCGCACATTGCATCTAGCACTGAAAGTGCTACTAGAGAACACTGCTATAGCACGAATTTCCTGTTAGGAGCTTCCATGTGGTACTTATGCTGAATGCTCTGAAGTTTTGAAGTGACACTTTAATAGCCATTCAGATGTTATAGCACACAAGCGTGCATTGAAAACTGTACAAGTCTTGCTTTGCAATGACAGCACTGTAAGAGAAGACATTCAGAAGCAGCAGCATAACCACGCTAACATCTTCACTGGGGGAGTTACTCACTATTCCTTAATCGCCTTAGAAGGCGCAGATAAGTCGCAATTCTGTAACCTATACTAAAACGTTCTGTTAGTCATGCTTTGCGGCTTGCTGTTTAAGGGTTTCAAGAGAAGACTCGATCACGTACCAGAATTTCATTGTATCAGCTTCTCTGGGATGCTTGTGCTGAACTCTCTGAAATTTGGAAGTCAAGCTTTACTAGCCATTCTGATGATACAGCACACAAGCCAAGACTCGAAGCTCTACAAATCCTGCTTTGCAGTGAAAGCACTAAAAGAGAAGACATTCAGAAGCAGCAGCTTCTTCACTGCGGGAGAAACTCACTTTTCCTAAAGCGCCCTAATAGAAGCTGTCAAGTCACTATTCATTATCCCATACTAAAACGGTCTGTTAGTCGTGCTTGGTAGATAAAAGTTAAATCGTTTCCAGAGAAAACTCTAACGAGAGCCAGAATTTGATGGTAGCAGCTTCCCTGCGGTACTTGTGCTGAACGATCTGAAATTTTGAAGTGATGCTTTAGTAGCCATTCTCTCGTTGCAGTACACTAGCCTACGCTAAAAGTTCTAAATGTCTTGCTTTGCAGTGAAAGCACTCTATAGAAGACATTCAGAAGCAGCAGCATTCCACGCTAACATCTTATCTGCCGGAGAAACTCACTTTTCCTTCAGCGCCTTAATAGGCTCAGTTAAGTCACAATTCAGTACCTTATACAAAAACTTGCTGTTAGTCGTTCTTTGCAGCGTGCAGAGAAAGTGCGTCTAGCGGACTCCAACGAGAGCCATCATATGATGGCAGCAGCTTCCCTGGGGTACTGTGCTGAACGTATTGAAATTTTGAATCGACGCATTAATAGCCATTCTGCTGTTACAATACACAAGCCTAGACTCAAAGTACTCCATGTCTTGCTTGGCAGTGTAAGCGATAAAAGGGAAGACGTTCACAAGCAGCAGAATTTCATGCTAGCCTCTGTACTGCGTGAGATACTGTCCTTTCCTAAAGCGCCTTCATAGGCGCTATTAAGTCACAGTTCTGTACCCTCTGCTAGAACTTTCTATTAGCCTAACTTTGCAGCTAGCAGTGAAAGAGCTTCTAGAGAAGATTCAAATGAGATCCAGAATTTCATGATAGGAGCGTCCCTCTGGTACCTATGCTGAACGTGCTGAAGTTTTGAAGTACATTTAATAGCCATTCGGCTGTTATAGTACAAAAACCTGGAATGAAAGTTGTACACGTCTTGCTTTACAGTGAAAGCACTGTAAAAGAGGTCATTCAGAAGCAGCAGCATTCCATCGTCACTGTGGGAGACACTCGCTTTTCCTAAAGTGCCTTAATAGGCGCAGTTATGTCACTCTTTAGCACCCTATACTAAAAGATCTGTTAGTAGTGCTTTGCAGGTAGAAGTGACAGTATTTCCAGAGAAGACTTTAATGAGAGCCAGAATTTGATGGTAGCATCTTCCCTGCGGTACTTGTGCTGAACGCAGTGAAATTTTGAATTGATGCTTTAATAGCCATTCTGGTCTTACAGTACGCAAGTCTAGACGGAAATTTCTACAAGTCTTGCATTGCACTGAAAGCGCTATAATCTCTGAAGCAGCAGGATTCCATGCTAGCATCTTTGATGCTGTAGTCATTCCATTTTCCTAAAACTTCTTAATAGGAGCAGTTAAGACGCAATTCAGTACCTTATATTAAGAGTCCGTAAGTGTTGCTTTGCTGCTTGCAGTGAAATCGTTACCTCAGAAAACCCTAACGAGAGCCAGCATTTGATGGAAGCAGCTTCCCTGCGGTACTTGTGCTGAACGATCTGAAATTTAGAAGTAACGCTTTAATAGCCATTCTGATATTGCAGTACACAGGCCGAGACTGAAAGTCCTTCAAGTCTTGCTTTGCAGTGAAAGCGCTATAAGAGAGGACATTCTGAAGCAGCAGCATTCATCTTCCCTGTGGTAATTGTTCGGTTTTCCTAAAGCGCCTTAATAGCCGCAGCTAAGTCACAATTCACTTACTTATATTAAAACGGGTCACAATTCACACTTTGCATACTGCAGTGAAAGCTCTTCTGGAAAAGACTCTAACGACAACCAGCATGTATCAGCAGGAGGTGCAATACCAGGAGATGCATCAGCAGGAGATTCTCTGCTGCATCTCCTGAAGTATCCCCTGCTGCTTCATCTCAACCTGCTGCATCTCATGCTGCATCTCCTGCTGTTAAATCTCCTGCTGCTTTATGTACTGCTGCTGCATCTCCTTCTGCTTAATCTCATGTTGTACCTCCTATATAAGCATCTCCAGCTTCATCTCCTGCTGCTGCATCTCCTGCTCTTGCATCTCTTGCATCTGCCGCTGCATCTGCCGCTGATTCATCTAATGCTGCATCTGCTGCTAGATAGCCTTCTTCTGCATCTACTGCTGCTGGATCTCCTCCTGCTGCACCTCTGGCGTCATATCCTTCTTACGCTTCTGCGGATTCATCTCATGATGCTACTCACCTACAGGATCTCCTGCTGTTGAATCTCCTGCTGCTGCATATCCTTCTGCATGTGCTGCTGCATTTTCTTAATGCATCTTCTGCTGCTGCAACTCCTGCTGAATCTATAACTGATAGATCTGCAGCATGTGCTGATACATATTGTGCTGCTTCACCTACTGCTGCATCTCCAGCTACATCTACTGCGGCTGCATCTACTGCTGCTGCATCTCCTCCTGCTGCATCTCCTCCTGCAGTATCTCCTGCTTCATCTGCTCCTGCTGCATCTCCTGCTTATTCACCCACTGCTGCATCTCCTGCTACATCTCCTGCTGCTCTATCTTATCCTGCTGTATCGTCTCCTGCATCAATTGCTGCTGCATTTCTGTGGCGTCTCCTGCTGCTGCGTCTCCTGCTTCAACTCATTCTGATTCATTAGCAGATTTATCTCATGACACTCTTCTCCTGCTGCATCTCCTGCTGCTGAATCTCCTGATAGTGCATACCCTGCTGCACGCACTTCGGCTGAGTTTCCTGCTGCAGAAGATGCAGCAGCAGGAGATGAAGAAGAAGATGAATCTACAGCAGATGCAGCAAAATATGCAGGAGATGATGAAGTAGGAGATGCTGCAGGAGGGGATGCAGCAGCAGGAGATATAGCAAGAGATGAAGCAGCAGCTGATGCAGCAGCAGATGCAGCAGCAATAGGTACAGCAGTAGCAGTAGATGTAGCTGGAGATGAGGCAGTAGGTGAAGCAGCACAATATGCATCAGCACATGTAGCAGATCCATCAGTTATAGATTCAGCAGGAGTAGCAGCAGGAAGAGATGTAGCAGGATATGCATCAACAAGAGATGCATAAGGAAATGCACCAGCAGGATATGCATCAGCAGAGCATGATGCAGCAGCAGCAGGAGTAGCAGATTCAGCAGGAGATGCAGAAAGAGGAGATGCAGCAATAGGAGATGAAGCGGGAGATGCAGCAGGGGATGCATATTCAGCAGTAGATGCAGAAGCAGGAAATGCAGCTGGAAATGCCTTAGGTGATGCAGTAGCAGGAGATGTAGCTAAGGAGGATGCACTATGATATGCAGCAGCAGGAGATGCAGCAGGAGGAGATGAAGCAGCAGATGCAGCACCAGCATTTGCAGCAGCAGGACACTACGCAGGAGATGCAGCGGCAGGAGATGCAGTATCCCAAGGTGCATCAGGAAATGCAGCAGCAGACACAGGAGCAAGAGAAGCAGCAGCAGCACATGCAGGAGGATTTGCAGCAGCAGGATATTCAGCAGCAGAAGATCAAGTGGGAGAGTAGAGTCATGAGATGAATCCGCAGAAGAATCACCATATGCAGAAGCAGGAGATGCAGGAAGAGATCCAGCAGCAGTAGATGCAGAAGAAGGATATCTAGCAGCAGATGCAGCATTAGATGAATCAGCAGTAGATGCAGCAGCAGATGTAATAGATGCAGAAGCAGAAGATGCAGCAGCAGATACAGCAGGAGGGGATGCAGAGCAGAAGATGTAGTTAATGATAATCAGCAGAAGGAGATGCAGCAAGAGACACAGCAGCAGCAGATGTAGCAGCAGATGCAGTTGCGGAAGATGCAGCAGCAGGAGATGCATCAGAAGGCTATGCAGCAGGAGATGAAGCAGTAGGAGATGTAGAAGCAAGATGTGCATCAGCAGGAAATGTAGCAGCAGATTCAGATTCTGCAGAAGATTCAGCAGCAGTAGACGAAGCAGCAAATGCTGCAAGAGGAGATGCAGCATTAAGAGTATCAGCAGGAGATGCAGCAGCAGAAGATGCCATATGATGAGATTCAGCAGGATATGCTGCCGGAGGAGATGCAGCAGATAGTGCAGAAGGAGGAGATGCAGCAGCAGATGCAACAGTATATGCAGCAGAAGGAGATGCAGCAGCATCACATGCCAAAGGAGACGCAGCAGCAGGAGATTGAGCAGCAGGACATGCAGCAGCAGCAGCAGATGTAGCAGGAGACTGAGCAGCAGACACAGCAGGATGTTCAGCAGCAGACACAGCAGCAGGAGATGCAGCAGCAGGAGATGCATCAGCAGGAGATGCAAAAGAGGATGTACCAGGAAACGAAGATTCAGGAGAAGATACAGTAGGAAGAGAATCTTCACCAGATGCAGCAGCATGAGATGCAGCAGCATGCGATACAGCGTGATATGAAGAAGGAGGAGACGTAGCAGGAGATACAGCAGCAGCAAATGAAGCAGCAGAAGATGCAGCAACAGATGAAGCAGGAAATGCAGCAGGAGATGCAGAGAAGTAGATGCAGAAAAGAAGATGCAGCAGATGGAGATGCAGCAGGAAATGCATCAGTAGATTCAGCAGGAGATTCTGCAGCAGCAGGAGATGCAGCAGCAGGAGATGCATATAAAAAGATGCAGAGAAGAAAATGCAGCAGCAGATACAGCAGGAGATGAAATATCAGGAGATGATACCAGAGATGCATCAGCTGCAGATGAAGCAAGAGATGCAGGGGTACGAGATGTATCAGCAGATGCAGCAGGAGATGTAGGAGGAGATCAGGCAGCAGATGTAGCAAGATATACCGTTGGAGATGCATTAGGATATGTATGAGAACGAAATGCAGCAGGAAATGAAGCAGAAAATGCAGCAGGAAATGCAGGAGAAGTAGATGCGTCACCAGATGAAGCAGAAGGAGATGCAGCAGCAGATGCAGCAGGAAATGCAGATTGAGCAGGACATGCAGTAGGAAGAGAATATTCAGCAGATGCAGCAGGATGTGCAGCATGAAGAGATGTAGCAGGAGATGCAGCAGCAGGTGATGATGCAACAGATGTAGCAGCAGGAGATGCAGGAGCAGGAGATGCAGAAGCAGGAGATGCAGCAGCAGGAGATGATGCAACAGATGTAGCAGCAGGAGATGCAGAAGCAGGAGATGCAGCAAGCGGTGAATCGTTAGAAATGCTACAAGAGATGCAGCGAAAGATTCTATCACAAGAGATTCAGCAGGAGATGCAGCAGCAGATGTAGCATCAGGATATGCAGCACCAAGAGATGCAGCAGGAGATTCAGCAGGAAAGGCAGCAGCAGTAGATGCAGCAGAAGATGCATCAGCAGTAGATGCAGCAGTGTACACAGCAGCAGACGATTCAGCAGCAGGAGATGCAGCAGAAAGAGATGCAGCATCCGATTCGTCAGCAAGAGATGCAGGAGGAGATCCATCAGCAAAAGATGTAGCAGCAGATGCAGGAGATGCAGCCAAAGGAGATTCAGAAAGATATTGAGCAGGAGATGCTGCATCAGCACGAGATGCAGCAACAGATGAAGCAGGAGATGCACCAGGAGATGCAGCAACAGGAAATGCAGTCACAGATGCATCATCAGCAGGAAATGCAGTCGCAGATGCATCAGCAGCAGATGCAGCAGAAGATGCAGTAGGAGCTGAAGCAGGAGCCACAGCAGAAGGATATGCAGGAACAGGAGATGCAGAAGCAGGAGATTCAGCAGGAAATGCAGCAGGAGAAGATTCATCAACAGGAGATTCAGCAGAAGATTCAGTAGGAAATGCAGCAGGAGAAGATTCATCAACAGGAGATTCAGCAGCAAGAGATGTAGCAGGAGATGCATCAGAAGGAGATGCATCAGAAGGAGATGCAGCAGGAGATGCAGCATAAAGAGATGCAGTAGCAGATGCAGCAGGAGATGCAGATTCAGTAGGAGATGCAGTATGAAGAGAATCTTCAGAAGATTCAGCAGAATAAGGAGTAGCAGAAAGAGATACTGCAGGATATGTAGCAGGAGGGGTTGTAGCAGGAGATGCAGCAGCAGGAGATGCAGCAGGAAGAGATACAGCATAAGATGAAGCAGAAGGGAATGAAGCAGGTGATGCAGCAGTAGACGATGCAGCAGGAGGAGATGCAGCAGCAGATGCAGCAGCAAGAGATTCATAAGGAGGAGATGCAGCAGCAGATGATGCAGCAGCAGGAGATGCAGCAACAGGAGATTCAGCAGCAGGAGATGCAGAAGAAGATGCAGCAATAGATGCATATTCAGCAGGAGATGCAGCAGGAAGAGGTGCTTCAGAAGGTACAGCTTCCGGAGATGCAGCAGGAGATTCAGAAGCAGATGCTGTAGGAGGAGAGGCAGGAGTAGATGATGCAGCAGACGCAGTAGCAGAGATGCAGAAGCACAAGATTCAGTAGGAGATGCAGCAGCAGGAGATGCAGAAGCAGGAGATGCAGCAGGAGAGTCAGACGTAGGAAATACAGCAGCAGGAGATGCAGCAGCAGTGGATTCAATAGCAGAAGATGCATGTGAGATGAAGCAGGAGATGCAGCAAGACATGCAGCAGCAGGAGATGGAGGAGCAGCAGATTCAGCAGGACATGCAGGAGCAGGAGATGCAGCAGCAGGAGATGCACTAGGAAGGGGTACAGCAGGAGATGCAGCAGAAGGGGATGAAGCAGCAGATGAAGCAGTAAAGGATGCAGCATAGAATGCAGCAGCAGGAGATACAGCAGCAATAGATGCAGCATTAGGAGGTGCATTAGCACGAGATGCAACAGCAGGTTCAACAGCAGATGCAGCAGGATATGCAGCAGCAGGAGATTCAGCAGCAGGAGATGTAGCAGGAGATGCGGCAGGAGGAGATGTAGCAGCAGGTGCAGCAATAGATGCATATTCAGCAGGAGATGTAGCAGCAGGTGCAGCAATAGATGCATATACAGCAGGAGATGCAGCAGGAAGAGATGCTTCAGCAGGTACAGATTCAGGAGATGCAGCAGGAGAATCAAAAGGAGACACCGTAGGAAGAGAGGCAGGCGTAGATGATGCAGCAGATGCAGCAGATGCATCAGCAGGAGATACAGAAGGAGAAGGAGAAGATTCAGTAGGAGATGTAGCATTACTAGATACAGCAGGAGATGCAGAAGCAGAAGATGCAGCAGGAGATTGAGAAGAAGGAGATTCAGCACCAGGAGATACAGCAGCAGTGGATCCAGTAGCAGAAGATGCAGGGGAGATGAACCAGGAGATGCAGCAGCAGGAGATGCCGCAGCAGCAGATTCAGCAAGTCATGCAGCAGCAGGAGATGCAGAGAAAATGTTGTAGAGAAGAAGTTGCAATAGCAGCAGATGTAGCAGGAGATGCAGCCGCAGGAGATGCAGCAGCAGATGCAACAGCAGACGCATCAGCAGAAGATGCGGCAGCTGACGATACAGCAGTAAATGAAGCAGCAGATGCACAAGAAAATTCATTAGGAGACGCAGCTAGATAAGATGCCGCAGCAGCAGATGCAGCAGGAGATGCAGCATCTGGAGGTGAAGCAGTAGAAGGTGCAGCAGGATATGAAGAAGCAGATGCATTAGGTAATGCAGGAGTAGGAAATGCAGATGAAGCAGCAGGAAATGCAGCATCTGAAGGTGAAGCAGTAGAAGGTGCAGCAGGATATGAAGAAGCAGATGCATTAGGTAATGCAGGAGTAGGAAATGCAGATGAAGCAGCAGGAGATGCAGCATCTGGTGGTGAAGCAGTAGAAGGTGCAGCAGATTATGAAGAAGCAGATGCATTAGGTAATGCAGGAGTAGGAAATGCAGATGAAGCAGCAGGAGATGCAGAAGAGAGAGATGTAGCAACAGGAGAGGCACGATGTGATTCAGCAGGAGATGCAGTAGCAGGAGATTCAGCAGCAGGACATTCAGCAGCAAGAGATGCAGCAGGAGATTCTGCAGGAGATAGAGCAGCAGGATATGCCCCAGGAGATGCAGCCACAGGAGATGAAGGCTAAAATTCAGCAGGAGGTACAGCAGGAGATGCACCAGAAATGCAGAAGGAGATGCAGCTGGAGGAGATGCAGCTGTAGGAGAGGCAGCAGGAGATGCTGCAGGCGATTCAGCAGCAGAAGATACAGCAGCAGGAGATTCAGAAGGAGATGCAGCAACGGGAGATTCAGCAGCATAAGATACAGCAGCAGCATATGCAGCAGTAGATTCAGCAGTAGATACAGCAGCAGGAGATGCAGCAGCAGGAGATGCATATTCAGCAGGAGATGCAACAGGAGATGCGGCAGGAGATACAGGAGGAGATGCATCAGCAGGAGATGCAGAGAAGTAGAAGCAGAGAAGAAGATGCAGCAGAAGGAGATATAGTAAGATATTAAGCCGCAGTAAATGCAGCAAGAGTTACAGCAGCATCAGATGCAACAGCAGGAGATGCAGCAGTAGATGAAGCAGCCGCAGATGCAGCAGCAGATTCTGCAGATGCAGCAGTAGTAGATCCAGGAGATGCATCAGCAGGAGATCCAGGAGTAGGGGACGCACCAGGAGATGCAGAAGCGGATGCAGCAGGAGATGCTGCAAGAGATTCCGCAGCAGGAGATGCAGCAGCAGAAGCAGCAGCTGGAGATGCAGCAGCAGGAGATGTTGCAGCAGATGTAGTAAGATGAGATGAAGCAGCAGGAGACGCAGTAGCAGGATAGGCAGCAAGATGTGCATCATGAGAAATGCAGCAAGAGATGCACCAGGGGTTTCCACAGCAGGAGATTTAGCAGGAGATGAAGCAGGAGATGCAGCACCTGGAGATGCAGCACCAAGAGATGCACCAGGAGATCAAGGAGGAGATATGAGGATATGCAGCAGCAGGAGGTACAGCATGAGATGCAGCAGCAGATATGCAGCAGCAAATAAAGTAACAGCAGATGAGGGAGCAGGAGATGCAGCATCAAATGCAGCAGCAGGAGTTGCAGCAGCAGGAAATTCAGCAGTGGATACAGAATTAAGAGTTACTACATCAGGAGATGCAGGATGAGGAGATGCAAGTGGCCAAGAAGGCCAATGGCATCTTGGCTTGTATCAGAAACGGCATGACCAGCAGGTCCAGGGAGGTTATTCTCCCTCTGGACTCGGCACTGGTGAGACCGCACCTCGAGTACTGTGTTCAGTTCTGGGCCCCTCACCACAAGAAGGAGGTTGTGGCTCTGGAGCGAGTCCAGAGAAGAGCAACAAAGCTGGTGAAGGGGCT
Source organism: Clamator glandarius (assembly GCA_033459285.1). Taxonomy (NCBI): domain Eukaryota; kingdom Metazoa; phylum Chordata; class Aves; order Cuculiformes; family Cuculidae; genus Clamator; species Clamator glandarius. Next base: position 98,065 of record JAUNZM010001760.1, read on the forward strand.
GGAGAACAAATCTTATGAGGAGCGGCTAAGAGAGCTGGGGTTGTTCAGCCTGGAGAAGAGGAGGCTGAGGGGAGACCTTATTACTCTCTACAACTACCTGAAGGGAGGTTGTGGAGAGGAGGGAGCTGGCCTCTTCTGCCAAGTGACAGGGGACAGGACAAGAGGGAATCGCCTCAAGCTCTGCCAGGGGAGACTTAGGCTTGAGATTAGGAAAAAATTCTTCACGGAGAGGGTGGTTAGGCATTGGAACGGTCTGCCCAGGGAGGTGGTTGAGTCGCCGTCCCTGGAGGTGTTTAAGGTGAGGGTGGTGAGGGGCATGATTTAGGGATTGGTGGGAATGGTTGGACTCGATGATCCAATGGGTCTCTTCCAGCCTGGTTATTCTGTGAATCTGTGATTCTGTGAGATGCAGCAGGTAATGCAGAATCATACGCAGGAGGAGATGCATCAGCAGTAGATGCAGCAGTGTACGCAGCAGCAGGAGTTGCAGCAGGAAATGCATCTGATTCATCAGCAGGTGATGGAGCAGGAGATTCAGCAATTGATGAATCAGCAGAAGATGTAGCAGCAAATGCAGGAGATGGAGCAGGAGTAGATGCAGCATGAGGAGATTCAGCAGGATATTGAGCAGGAGTTGCAGCAAGAGATGAAGCATCAGGAGATGCAGCATCAGGAAATGCAGCAGAATATACCGAAACAGGAGAGGCAGCAGGAGGAAATGCAGCAGGAGGAAATGCAGCAGGAGGTGCAGCAGGAGGAGATGCAGAAGCAGGAGATGCAGAGAAGGAGATGCAGCAGAAGGAGATACAGCAGGAGATTGAGCCGCAGTAAATGCAGCAAGAGTTCCAGCAGCAACAGTTGCAGCATCACATGCAGCAAGTGTTCCAGCAGCAGCAGATGCAGCATCAGGAGATGCACCAGCAAGAGATGTAGCAGGAGATGCAGCAGTAGATGAAGCAGCTGCAAATGCAGCAGCATATTCCGCGGATGCAGCAATAGTAGATTCAAGAGTACATGCATCAGCAGAAGATGCAGCAATAGGAGGTGCATCATGAGATGCAGAAGCAGATGCAGAAAGAAATACAGCAGGGCATGCAGCAAGAGATTCAGCAAGAGGAGTTTCAGCAGCAGGAAATGCAGCAGTATATAATGTAATGGGAGATTCAGCAGCAGGAGGTGCAGCAGGAGATATAGCAGCAGGAGATGCTGCAGCAAGAGATGCAGCAAGATGTGCATCATGAGAAATGCAGCAAGAGATACAGCAGGAGATTCTAAAGCAGGAGAATCAGCAGGACATGCTGCAGGAGATGCAGCATAAGGAGATGCAGCACAAAGATCAGCAGGAGATGCAGGAGGTGAGGCAACAGCAGGAGATGCAGCATGAGATGCAGCAGCAGGAAATGCAGCAGTAGATACAGAATCAAGAGATGCAACAGCAGGAGATGCATCAGCTGTAGATGCAGCTGTGTACGCATTAGCAGGATATTCAGCAGCAGGAGATGCAGCAGAAAGATGCAGCATCAGATTCAGGAGCAGGAGGTGCAGGAGGAGATGCAGCAGCAGCAGATGTCGGAGGAGATGCAGCAATAAATGAATCAGCAGAAGATGTAGCAGCAGATGCAGGAGATGCAGCAGGAGTAGATGCATCATGAAAAGATTCAGCAGACTATTGAGCAGGATATGCTGCAGCAGAAGTTGCAGCAAGAGATGAAGCATCAGGACATGCAAGAGCAGGAGATGAAGCAGCAGAAGATGCAGCAGCAGGAGATGCAGCAGGAGATGAATTAGCAACATATGTATCAGCAGTTGCAGTAGGAGGTGCAGCAGGAGATTCAGCAGGAGATGTTACAGCAGGAGATGCAGCCGCAAATGCATTCAGCAGGATATGCAGCTGAAATGCAGAAGCACTAGATGCGTCAGCAGAAGATTGAGAGGCAGACGCATCAGGAAATGGAGCATCAGGAGATGTATCCGCATATGCATGATTAGAGGATGCAGAAGGAGATGAAGCATCAGAAGATATAGTAGCAGGAGATGCAGAAGGACATGCAGAAGGAGATGCAGCAGCAGGGGATGCAGCAGGAGATGCAGCAGGAGATGCAGCAGGAGATGAATTAGCAACATATGCATCAGCAGTTGCAGTAGGAGGTGCAGCAGGAGATTCAGCAGGAGATGTTACAGCAGGAGATGCAGCCGCAGATGCATTCAGCAGGATATGCAGCTGAATTGCAGAAGCACTAGATGTGTCAGCAGAAGATTGAGAGGCAGACGCATCAGGAAATGGAGCATCAGGAGAGGTATCCGCAGATGCATGATTAGAAGATGCAGAAGGAGATGCAGCAGCAGGAGATACAGCAGCAGGAGATGAAGCAGCAGATGCAGCAGCAGGAGATGCAGGAAGACATCAAGTATCAGGAAAGGAAGCAGCAGGTATTTCAGCAGGAGATGCAGCAGTACACGAATCAGCAGCAGATTAAGCAGCAGCTTAAGGAGATGCGGCAGCAGGAGATGCAGCGGAAGATGCAGCAGGAGGAGATGCAGCAGGAGATGCAGCAGCAGATGGATCAAGAGATGCAGATTCAGAAGGAGATATAGCAGTAGAAGATGCTGCTGCTGATTACAGAAGAGGAGGTGTCAAAGAAGAAGATGCAGCAGCATGAGATGCAGCAGCAGATGCAGCAGGACATGCAGATTCAGTAGGAGATGTAGCAGTAGAAGATGCTAGTGCAGATGATGCAGCAGGAGGTGCCGAAGAAGGAGATGCAGCAGGAGATGCAACAGAAGGAAATGCACAAGATATGCCGTAGGAGGAGATGCAGCAGGTAATGCAGCAGCAGACGATGCAACAGGGGATGTATAGTCAGCAGTAGATTCAGCAGGAAATTCAGAAGGAGATGCAGCAGCAGGAGATGCAGCAGTAGATGAAGCAGCAGCATATGAAGCAGCAGAGGCAGGAGATGCAGCAGGAGATGCAGAAGTAGATGAAGCAGCAGCATATGAAGCAGCAGAGGCAGGAGATGCAGCAGAAGGAGATGCAGCAGGGGATGAAGCAGCAGATGCAACAGGAAATGGAGCACTAGGAGATGCATCCGCAGAAGCATGATGCAGCAGGAGATGTAGCAGCAGGAGAAGCAGCACCAGCAGATGCAATAGGAGATACTGAAGCTGGATATGCAGCAGCACTTTATAAAGCAGCAGGAGATGCAGCAGCGGCTGCATCAGCAATGCAGTAGGAGATGCATCAGAGATTCAGAAGAAACAGATGCGGCAGTAGATGCAGAAGGAACAGATGCAGCAGCACGAGATGAACCAGCAGATGCAGTAACAGGAGATGCAGCAGCAGGAGATGCAGCAGCCCAAGATGAAGCAGGATATTGAGCTGCAGGAGATTCAGCAGCCGGAGACGCAGAAAAGTAGATGCAGAAGCAGGACATGCAGCAGTAGCAGATGCAGCAGCAGATACAGCAGAAGGAGAAGCAGCTGGAGATGATGCAGCAGCAGGAGATGCAGCAGCAGTAGATGCCGCAGCAGATTCAGCAGCAGATTCAGCAGGAGATGCGGCGGCAGGAGAGGCAGAAGCAGGGGATGCTTCATGTCCTGCTGCATCTCCTACTAAAATTCCTGCTACTGCCTCTCCTGCTACTAGATGTCCTCCTGCATCTCTTGGTACTGCATCTGCTGCTTCATCTCCTGCTGCTATATCTCCTGCTGCTCTACCTCCTGCTGCCACATCTCTTGCTGAATCTGCTGCTGAATCTGCTGCAGCATCTACTGCGACTGCATCTCCTTCCCTGCTCATGCTTCTGCGGATGCATCTCCTGATCCTCCATTATGCATCTCCTGATCCTCCATTTCCTGTTACATCTGCTGCTGCATATGCTGCTGCATCTCCTTCTGCTCCTTCTGGTGCATCTGCTGCTGCATATGCTGCTGCTTCATCTACTGCTGGATCTCCTGCTATATCTCCTGCTGCTGCATCTCCTGCTGCTTCATCTGCTGCTGCATCTACTGCTGCATCCTCTGCTCATCCTTCTGCGTATGCATCTCCTGATGCTCCATTTCCTGTTGCATCTGCTGCTTTATACCCTGTTGCATCTCCTTCTGCTCCATCTGGTGCATCTGCTGCTTCATATGCTGCTGCTTCATCTCATGCTGCATCTCTTGCTGCTGCATCTCCTGCTTCATATTCTGCTACATCTCCTGCTGCTGCAATACCTGCTGTATCTCCTCCTGCAGCATTTCTTGTGCATCTCGTTCTGTTGCATCTCCTGCTGCATCTCCTTCTTCAGCACCTCCTGCTGCGTCATCTGCAGCAGCATCTTCTACTGCTACATCTCCTACTGAATCTGCATGTCCTGATGCATCTGCTGATGCATCTGCTGATGCATCTCCTGCTGCTGCATCTTCTGCTGCATATCCTGCTGCATCATCTGCAGAATATGCATCTCCTGCTGCTGCATTTCCTTCTGGATGTCCTGCTGCAGCTGGTGTTTCCTCATCTCCTGCTGTAGCATATCCTGCTGCATTTCCTGCAGCATCTCCTGCAGCTGCAATTTTTGCAGCATCTGCTGCTGCAGCATCTGCTTCTGCTGATGCTACATCTCGTGATGCATCTGCTGCTGCATCTCATCCTGCTGCATCGCCTGCTGCTGCATTTTCTACTTCATCTCCTTCTTCATCTTCTGATGCTGCATCTCCTTCTGTATCTTCTGCTGTTTCCTCTCCTGCTGCATCTCCTTCTACTGCGTCTCCTGAATCTGCTTTTGCATCTGCTGCTGCTTCATGTACTGCTGCATCTCCTGCTACATCTCCTGCTGCTGCATCTGTTGCTGAATCTGCTGCTGCATCTCCTGAAGCATTTCCTGCTGGTGCATCTCCTGCCTGATATCCTGCTGCTGTGTCTCCTGCTGATGCATCTCCTGCTTCATTTCCTGCTGATGCATCTTCTTCTGCATCTCTTGCTCCTGCATCTACTTCTTCTGGCATCTCCTGCTGCTGCATCTGCTGCTGCTACTGTACCTCCTGATGTATCTCCTGCGACTACATTTCCTGCTGCATCTCCTGCTGCTGCATCTCCTCCTGTTCCATCTCATCCTGCTGCATCTCATCCTGCTGCATCTCAAGTGGCACCTTTTATTGAAGCATCTCCTGCTTCATCTCCTCTACAGCATATCCTGCTGCTGCATCTCGTTCTGCAGCTCCTGCTGCATCTCTTTGTGCACAGCGTACTGCATCTCCTTGTGCATCACCTTAAGTATTTTTTGCTGTATCTCCTGCTGCTGCATATTCATCTGCATTTCCTGCTGCAGCTCTTCCTGCTGCATCTCCTCCTGTATCTACTACTGCCGCATCTGCTGAATCTGCTGCCTCATCAGCTCCTGCTTCATCTACTGCTGCATCTCCTGCTGATGAATCTCTTGGTGGTGCACCTCCTGCTGCTGCATCTTTTGCTACTGCATATTCTCCTGCATCTATGGCGCATATCTTTCTTCTGCATCTCCTGCTGATGAATATCCTGCTGCTGCATCTCCTGCTGAATATCCTGCTAAATCTGCTGCTGTATCTGCTGCGGCTACATCTCCTTCTCCTGCATCTCCTGCTGCTCGATGTCCTGCTTCTGCAACTCCTGCTGAATATCCTGCTGCTTCATCTCCTGCTGCATCTCGTCCTTCTGCATCTCATCTTAAATCTCCTCGTACTGCATCTCCTGCTGCATCTTTTGCTGCTTCGTTTCCTGCTGCTACATCTATTTCTGCATCTCCTCTTGCTGCATCTCCTGCTACAGCATCTCCCGTTGTTGCATCTCCCGCTGAATCTGTTGCTGCTACATCTGTTTCTGCATCTCCTTCTGCTGCATCTCCTGCTACAGCAACTCCTGCAGCACCTCCTGCTGCTGTATCTCCTGCTGAATCTGCATCTTCTGCTGTAACAGCTACTGCATCTGCTGCTGCTGTGTCTGCTTCTGACTTTGATGCAGAATCTCCTGCTTCTGCATCTGCTGCTGCATCTCCTGATGCTGCATCTGTTGATGATGCCTCACCTTCTGCATTTCCTGCTGATAGACCTCCTGCTTCATACACTGTTGCTGTGTCTCTTGAGGCAGCATCTCCTGCTGCTGCTTCTCCTGCGTAATCTCTTGCAGCTGCATATGCTGGTGCTGCATCTGCTGCCTCTTAACTTGCTGCTGTATCTCCTGCTGCTGCATATCACAGTGCATCTTCTTCTGCTACATCACCGGCTGCGGTATGTCCCGCGTACTCTTCTGCTGCAGAATCTCCTGTTACACCTCCTGCTGCTACATTACCTGCTGCATCTCCTCCTTCTGCAACTCCTCCTGCTGCATCTGCTTCTGCTGAATCTGCTGCTTCAACTCCTGCTGCTGCATTTTCTTCTGCATCTCCAGCTGCTGCATCTCATACTGCCTGTCCTGCTGCTCAGTCTTCTGTTGCTGCATCTCCTGCCTGATCTGCTGCTGCATCTCCTGCTTCAACTCCTGCTGCTGTATTACCTTCTGCCTCTCTTCCTGCTGTATTTCCTGCTACTGCATCTCCTGCTGCTGCATCTGCTGCTTCATCTCTTGATGCTGAATCTGCTGATGCTGCATCTGCTGCTGCATGTTATCTCCTGCTGATGCATTTCCTGCTGCATCTCTTGGTGCTGCACCTCCTGCTTATGCATCTCCAGCTGCTGCATCTCCAGCTACATCTCCTGCTGCTCTATCTCAGGGTGCATCTCCCCTTGCTCAATCTCCTGCTGCATATCCTGCTGCATCACCTGCTGAATATGCATCTCCTGCTGCTGCATTTCCTTCTGGATGTCCTGCTGCAGCTGGTGTTTCCTCATCTCCTGCTGTAGCATATCCTGCTGCATTTCCTGCAGCTGCAATTTTTGCAGCATCTGCTGCTGCAGTATCTGCTGCTGATGCTACATCTCGTGATGCATCTCCTGCTGCATCTCCTGCTGCTTCTACTGATGCAGCATATCTTGCTGCATTTGCTTCTGCATTTTCTACTTCATCTCCTTCTTCATCTTCTGATGCTGCATCTCCTTCTGTATCTTCTCCTGTTTCCTCTCCTGCTGCATCTCCTTCTGCTGCATCTCCTGAATCTACTTTTGCATCTGCTGCTGCTTCATGTACTGCTGCATCTCCTGCTACATCTCCTGCTGCTGCAGCTTCATAAGCATCTCTTCATGCATTGCTTCCTGTTGCATCACCGGCTGCATCTCCTACTGCTACATCTGCAGCATATGCTGCTTCATCTGGTGCTGCTTCACCTACTGCTGCATCTCCTGCAACATCTCCTGCTGCTGCATCATATGCTGCAGCATCTCCCGCTTCATCTCCTGAAGCATTTCCTGCTGGTGCATCTCCTTCCTGATATCCTGCTGCTGTGTCTCCTGCTGATGCATCTCCTGCTTCATTTCCTGCTGATGCATCTTCTGCATCTCCTGCTTCTGCATCTACTTCTTCTGGCATCTCCGTCTCCAGCGTCTCCTGCTACATCAATTGTGGCTGCATCTCTTATGCATCTTCTGCTGCTGCATCTGCTGCTGCTACTGTACCTCCTGATGTATCTCCTGTGACTACATTTCCTGCTGCATCTCCTCCTGTTGCATCTCCTTCCACTGCATCTCAAGTTGCGCCTCCTATTGAAGCATCTCCTGTTTCATCTCCTATACTGCATATCCTGCTGCTGCATCTCGTTCTGCAGCTCCTGCTGCATCTCTTTCTGCATAACGTACTGCATCTCCTTGTGCATCACCTTAAGTATTTTTTGCTGTATCTCCTGCTGCTGCATATTCATCTACATTTCCTGTTGCAGCTCTTCCTGCTGCATCTCCTCCTGTATCTACTACTGCCGCATCTGCTGAATCTGCTGCCTCATCAGCTCTTGCTTCGTCTACTGCTGCATCTCCTGCTACATCTCCTGCTGGTGCTTTTCCTGCTGCTGCATCCTCAGCTGCATCTGCTGCTGCTGAGACTCTTTCTGCATTTACTGCCGCTGAATCTCCTGCTCTATCTCCTTCTGCTGCATCTTCTTCTCTGCAGCTACTACTCTACATCTCCTGCTGCAGCATCTCCTCCTGCTGCATCTCCTACTTCTTCATCTCCTACCGCTACATTTCCTGCTGCATATGACGCTGCCTCTCCTGCTGCATCTTCTGCTGTTGCATTCCCTGCTGCTGCATCTCCCGCTGCTGCATCTCCTTCTGCATCTCCTGCTACTATATTCTCTGCTGCTGCATATGATGCTGCCTCTCCTGCTGCTGCTGAAACTCTTGATGCTTCATCTCTTGCTGCAACTTCTGCTGCAGCATCTCTTGATCAATATCCTGCTGAATCTCCTCATGCTGCATCTACTTCTGTTGCATCTCCCACATCTGCTGCTAAGTCTTCTGCTGATTCATCTATTGCTGCATCTCCTGCTGCTGGATCTCCTTCTGCCTCTCCTGCTACTGAATCTGACCTTACATCTCTTTCTGCTGCATCTCCTGCTGCTGAATATCCTGCTGATGCATACACAGCTGCATCTACTGCTGATGTATCTCCTGCTGCATCTCCTGCTGAACTACCTGCTGCAGCTTCTCATCCTGCATCTCCTGCTGCTGCATCTCTTGATTCTGTATCTACTGCTTCACTTCCTGCTGATGCATCTTTTGCTGCTCCATCTGCTGCTGCATCTCCTGCTCTCTCATCTTCTGGTACTTAATTTCCTGCTGCATCTGCTGCTGCATTTCATACTGCTGCATCTCCTGGTACTGCATCTCCTGCTGCTGAATTTCCTGCGGTATCTGCTGCTGCTCTGCTGCTCTTCATCTACTGTCGAATCTCCTGCTCCCTATCCTGCTGCTGTATCTCCTGCTCCCTATCCTGCTGCTGCATCTCCTGCTCTATCTCATACTAAATCGCCTGTTCCTGCATATCCTGCAGCATCTACTGCTGCTGTATATGCTGCTGCTGCACCTCTTCATGGATCTCATGATAATGCTGCATCTCTTGCTACTGCATCTCTTGCTGCACCTACTGCTGCTGCATCTCTTTCTGCATCTTCTGCTGCTGCGTCTGCTTTTGCTGCATCTCCTCCTGCTGCATCTCCTGCGGCTGCATTTCCTGCTGCGTATGCTGCTTAATCTCCTGCTGCTGCATCTTCTACTGCTGCATGTCATACAGCATCTCCTGCTGCTGCATCTCTTGCTCCTGCATCTCCTGCTGCATCCCCTGCTGCAGAATCTCCTGCTGCTGCATCTCTTGCTGTATCTACTACTGATGCATCTCCTGATTCATGCTCTGCTTCTGCTTCTCCTGCTGCATGTTTTGGTCCTGCATCTCCTGCTGAATCTACTGCTGATTCTCCTGATGCTGTATCGTCTGAAACATTTCTTTCTGCATCATCTCCTGCTGAATCTGCATCTCCTGTTTCATCTGCTTCTACATTTCATTCCGCTGTGTCTCCTGCTGCATCTCCTGCTTCACCTACTGCTACATACACTGCTGCTGCATCTCCTGCTGCTGAATTTCCTGCTGAATCTGCTGCTGCATCTGCTGCGGCTATATCTCCTGCTGCTTCATCCCCTGCTCTTGCATCTCCTTCTGCTGAATCGCCTCCTGAATATCCTGTGGCATCTCCTGCTGCTACATATCCTGCTACATCTCCTGATGCATCTCCCTCTAAATATGCATCTCCTGCTGCATCTCCTCCTGCTGCGTCTGCTGCAGCATCTCCTGCAACTGGGTCTCCTGCTGCATCTCCTGCTGCATATCCTACTGAACATGCGTTTCCTGCTGCTGCACCTCCTGCTCCGGTGTCTGCTGGTCTATCACTTGCTGCACCTGCTACTGCTGCGTCTCGTGCTGAATCTCCTGCTGCTGTGTCTTCTGCTTAATCTACTGCTGCATCTGCAGCTGAAACTTCAGCTTAATCTACTGCTGCATCTGCTGCTGAAACTCCTGTTGCTGCATCTCCTTCTACATCTGCTGCTGCTGCATCTACTGCTGCTGAGTCTCCTACTGCATCTCCTGCAGCTGCATCTCCTACTGTAGCTTCTGCTGTTTCCTCTCCTGCTGCATTTCCTTCTACTGCGTCTCCTGAATCTGCTTTTGCGTCTGCTGCTGCCTCATGTACTGCTGCATCTCCTGCTACATCTCCTGCTTCTGCATCTACTTCTTCTGGCATCTCCTGCTGCTGCATCTCGTTCTGCAGCTCCTGCTGCATCTCTTTGTGCATAACGTACTGCATCTCCTTGTGCACCACCTGCAGATTCATCTCCTACTTAAGCATCTCCTGCTGTATCTCCTGCTGCTGCTGCATATTCATCTGCATTTCCTGCTGCAGCTCTTCCTGCTGCATCTCCTCCTGTATCTACTACTGCCGCATCTGCTGAATCTGCTGCCTCATCAGCTCCTGCTTCATCTACTGCTGCGCCTCCTGCTACATCTCTTGCTGGTGCTTTTCCTGCTGCTGCACCCTCAGCTACATCTGCTGCTGCTGAGACTACTTCTGCATTTACTGCCGCTGAATCTCCTGCTCTATTTCCTGCTGCAGCATCTCCTCCTGCTGCACCTCCTGCTTCTTCATCTCCTTCTGCATCTTCTGCTGTTGATTCTCCTGCTGCCGCATCTCCTGCTGCATATCCTTTTCTGCATCCTCTGCTTATGCATCTCCTGCTGATGAATCTCCTGCTGCTGCACCTCCTGCTGCTGCATCTTCCCCTGCATCTACTGCCACATATCTTTCATCTGCATCTCTTGCTGATGAATATCCTGCTGCTGCACCTCCTGCTGAATATCCTGCTAAATCTGCTGCTGTATCTGCTGCGGCTACATCTCCTTCTCCTGCATCTCCTGCTGCTCGATGTCCTGCTTCTGCAACTCCTGCTGCTGCATCTCCTGCTTCTGCAACTCCTGCTGAATATCCTGCTGCTTCATCTCCTGCTGCATCTCGTCCTTCTGCATCTCATCCTAAATCTCCTCGTACTGCATCTTTTGCTGCTTCATCTCCTGCTGCTACATCTATTTCTGCATCTCCTCTTGCTGCATCTCCTACTACAGCATCTCCTGTTGTTGCATCTCCCGCTGAATCTGTTGCTGCTACATCTGTTTCTGCATCTCCTCCTGCTGCATCTCCTGCCGCATCTCCTACTGCATATCCTTTTCTGCATCCTCTGCTTATGCATCTCCTGCTGATGCATCTCCTGCTGGTGCACCTCCTGCTGCTGCATATTTTGCTACTGCATCTTCTCCTGCATCTACTGCTGCTGTATCTCCTGCTGAATCTGCATCTTCTGCTGCAACTGCTACTGCATCTGCTGCTGCTGTGTCTGCTCCTGACTTTGATGCAGAATCTCCTGCTTCTGCATCTGCTACTGCATCTCCTGATGCTGCATCTGTTGATGATGTCTCTGCTCCTGAATTTGCTCTTTAATCTCCTGCTGCTGCATCTCCTGCTGCATCTTTTCCTGATGCAACTCCTGCTGCATGTCATGCTGCATAGCCCGCTTCTGCATCTACTGCAGCAACTCCTGCTTCTGCATCTCCTGTTGAATCTTCTACTCTTGCTGCTGCATCTCCTGCTGCTGCAGCTTTTGCTGCATCTCCTGCTGATACATATTCCGCTTGTGCATTTCCTGATGCATCTCTTGCTGATGCATCTAATTCTGCATTTCCTGCTGCATCTCTTCCTGTTGCAACTCCTGCTGAATCTGTAATTGTGGTGTATGCAGCATGTGCTGATGCAGATTGTGCTTCCTCACCTACTGCTGCATCTCCAGCTACATCTCCAGCTACTGCATCTACTGCTGATGTATCTCTTGCTGTATCTCCTGCTGCTGCATCCCCTCGTGCAGCATCTTCTGCTGAATCTCCTGTTGCATTTCCTGCTGCTGCAATCCCGGCTACTGCATCTCCTGCTGCACCTCCTCCTGCTGCATTTCCTGCTCACTCATCCACTGCTGCATCTCCTGCTACATCTCCTGCTGCTCTATATCCTCCTGCTGGATCGTCTCCTGCATCAATTGCTGCATCTCCTACTGCTGCATTCTTCTGCTGCAACTCCTTCTGATTCATTAGCGGATTCATCTCATGATGCTGCTCTCCTGCTGCATCTCCTGCTGCTGAATCTCCTGCTAATGCATACCCTGCTGCATGTACTTCTGCTTCATCTCCTGCTGCCGAATCTCCTTCTGGTGCATAGCCTGCTGCATCTACTTCTGCTTCATACCCTCCTGGATCACCTGCTGCATCTGCTGCTTCTGTATCATCTACTGCTGCATCTTCTGCGTAATCTCCTGCTGCTGAATCTCCTACTGTATCTCTTGGTGCTGCATCTGCTGCTGAAGCATCTCCTACTGCAACATCTCCTGGTGAATATCCTGCTTTATCTCCTGCTGCATTTCCATCTGCAGCATCTCCGGCTGCATATTCCGCTACATCTCCTGCTGCAGCATATTCCGCTACATCTCCTGCTGCAGCACCTTCTGCATTTCCTGCTGATAGACCTACTGCTTCATATACTGTTGCTGTGTCTCCTGAGGCAGCATCTCCTGATGCTGCATCTCCTGCTGAATCTCCTGCTGCTGCATCTTCTGCTTGAGATTCATCTTCTACTGCTGCATCTCTTACTGAATCTGCTTATGAATCTCCTGCTTCATGTGCTGCTGCTGCATCTCGTGCTGCTGCTGCATCTAATGCTGCTTCGTCTACTGCTTCATCTCCTGCTGCATCTCCTGCTGCTGCATCTCCTAATGTGTTTCCTGCTGCTTAATCTCCCGCTGCTGCATCTACTGCTTCATCTCCTTCTGATATATATCTTGCTGCTGCATCTGCTTCTGCATCTCCTCATGCGTCCCCTACTCCTGGATCTCCTGCTGATGCATCTCCTGGATCTACTACTGCTGCATCTGCAGAATCTGCTGCTGCATCTGCTTCTGCATCTCCTCATGCGTCCCCTACTCCTGGATCTCCTGCTGATGCATCTCCTGGATCTACTACTGCTGCATCTGCAGAATCTGCTGCTGCATCTGCGGCTGCTTCATCTACTGCTGCATCTACTTCGTTGCATCTGATGCTGCTGTAACTCTTGCTGCATTTACTGCGGCTTAATATCCTACTATATCTCCTTCTGCTGCATCTTCTTCTCTGCTTCTACTTCTCTGCATCTCCTGCTGATGCATCTCCTCCCGCATCGCCTGTTGCATCTCCTGCTGAATATGCATCTCCTGCTGCTGCTTCTCCCACTGCTGTGTCTACTGCTCTGTCTCCTCCTGCATCTGCTGCTGCTACATCTCCTACTGAATCTCCTGCTGCACAATGTCCTATTGCATTTCCTGCTGCAGTATCCCCTGCTGCATTTCCTGCTGCTGCATCTCCTGCTGAATCTCCTGCTGCTGCAACTCCTGCTGCTGAATCTCCTGCCTCTTCATCTTCCACTGCTGCATCTGCTGCTGAATCTGCTGCTGCATCTGCTGCGGCTGCACGTTTTCTACTGCATCTGCTGCTTCTTCATCTCATCCTGCTGCATCCCCTTCTGCATCTCTTGCTGCTATATCTCCTGATGCTTCATCTCCTGCTGCTGCATCTCTTGCTCCATGTCCTGCTGCTGCATCTCCTGTTCTGCATCTCCTTCTGCTTCATCTGCTGCTGCATCTCCTTCTGCTGCATTTCATGTTGCACCTCATATTGAAGCATCTCCTGCTTCATCTCTTGCTGCTGCATATTCTTCTGCATTTCCTGCTGCAGCTCTTCCTATTGCATCTCCTTCTGAATCTACTACTGCTGCATCTGCCGAATCTACTGCCGCTTCATCTACTGCTGCATCTCCTGCTACATCTCCTGCTGCTGCATCTGCTGCTGCTGTAACTCTTGCTGCATTTATTTCATCTGAATCTCCTGCTGTATCTCCTTCTGCAGCAGGAGTTGCAGCAGTAGATGCAGCAGCAGCAGATGCAGGAGGCGATCCAGCCGCAGGAGATGCAGAAGCAGAAGATGTAGTAGGGCATGCAGCAGTAGATGAATCAGAAGCAGATGCAGCAGGAGATGCAGAACGAGATGCAACAGGAGATGCAGTAGGAGGAGATTCAGCAGGAGATACATCCAACAGGAGGTGCAGCTGCATGAGATGCAGTAGCAGACGGTGAAGAGAAGAAGATGCAGAGAATGAGAAGGAGCAGAAGGAGACGCAGCCGCAGTAGATTCAGCAAGAGATACAGCAGTAGCAGATGCAGCAGCAGGAGATGCAACAGCAGATGCAACAGCAGGAGATGCACCAAAAGGAGACGTAGCAGAAGATGCAGCAGTGTGTGAAGCAGCAGTATATGAAGCAGCAGCAGATTCAGGAGCACATGCTTCAGATGCAGCAGTAAGAGATTCAGCAGGAAATGCAGCCGCAAGAGATGAAGCAGGAAATGCAGAAGATGCAGCAGCAAGTGATGCATAAGGAGATGCATCAGGACAAGATTCATGAGCAAGAGGTGGAGCAGGAGATGCAGCCGCAAGAGATATAGCAGGGAATGCAGCCGCAAGAGATGAAGCAGGGTATTCAGCAGGAGATTGAGGAAGTGGAGGTGCACCATGATATGCAGCGGTAGGAGATGCAGCAGCAAGATATGCAAGAGAAGTAGATGTAGCAGCAGGAGATGTATTAGGAGATGTAGCAGCAGGAGATGAGCAGCAGATTCAGAAGCAGATTCAGTAAGAGATGCAGCAGCAGGAGATGCAATAGCAGAAGATGCAGCAGCAGATTCAGTAACAGATGCAGCAGCAAGAGATGCTTAAGTGGAAGATGAAGCAGCAGGAGATGCTGCAGGAGGAGGTGCTGCCGCAGGAGGCGCAGCAACAGTATATGAAAAACCAGATGCATCCACAGGAAATGAAGCAGGAGATGCTGAAGCAGGAGATGCTGCAGCAGGATATGCAGCACGAGATGCAGACGGAGATGATGCAGAACGGTGAAATGCACCAGGAGATGCAACAGCAGGAGAAACAGCAGTAGGATATGCAGCAGGAAATGAATCTGGAGATGGAGCAGGAGGAGATGCTACAGCAGACACAGCAAGAGCTGCAGAAGGAGATGAAGGCGGAGTTGCACCAGAAGGAGATGGAGCAGGAGATGCAGCAGCTAGAGAAATAGCAGGAGATGCCGTAGGCTTTTGAATTGTGAGGTGACCTTTTAATAGCCATTCTGATGTTACAGTACACAAGCCTAGACTGAAAGTTCTACAAGTCTTGCTTTGCAGTGAAAGCACTATAAGAGAAGACATTCAGGAGCTGCAGAATTCCATGCTAGCATCTTCCCTGCGCGAATTACTCATTTTTCCTAAACCTCCTTAATAGGAGCAGTTAAGTCATAATTCAGTACCCTGTACTACAAAGACCCATAAGTCTTGCTTTGCAGCTTGCAGTGAAAGCGCTTTAAGAGAAGATTATGAGGAGAGCCACCATATGATCGTAGTAGTTTCCCTGCGGTACTTATTCTGTACGACATGAAATCTGAAGCGATTCTGCAAAAGCCATTCTACTGTTACACTTCACAAGTCTAGATTGAGAAGTCTACAAATCTTGCTTTGCAGTAAAAGCGCTATAAAGAGAAGACATTCAGAAGCAGCAGCATTCCATGCTAGCCTCTTCCCTACGGGAGTTACTCACTTTTCCTAAAGGGCCTTATTTTGCCTGATTTAGTCATTTTCAGTAACTTATATTAAAACGGTCCATAAGTAGCGCTTTGCACCTTGCTGTGAAAGCGCTTCCACAGAAGCCACAAAGCGACCGTTGCTTCTTCCCTGCGATACTTGTGCTGAAGGCTCTGAATTTTGAAGTGACGCTTTAATAGGCATTCTGATGTTACGGTACACAAGCTTACACTGAAAGTTTTACGAGTCTTGTTTTCTAGTGAAAGTGCTATAAGAGAAGACAATGCGAAGCAACAGCACTCCATGCTAGCATCTTCCATGCTGTAATTATTGCGTTTTCCTTAAGCGCCTTAATAGGCGCAGTACAGGCACAATTCAGTACCCTATATTAAAAGGGTCCATAAGCAGTGCTTTGCTGCTTGCAGTGAAATCGTTACCACAGAAGACACTACCGAGAGCCAGCATTTGATCGAAGCACCTTCCCTGCTGTACTTGTGGTTAATGATTTGAAATTCTGAAGTAACGCTTTGATAGCCATTCTGATGATTCAGTACACAGGCCTAGGATGAAAGTTCTACAAGTCTTGCTCTGCAGTGAAATCACTATGATAGAAGAGATTCAGAAGCAGCAGGATTCCATGCAGGATTCCATCTTCCCTGCGGGAATTGCTCACTTTTCCTAAAGTGCCTTAATTTGCGCAGTTAAGGAACAATTCAGTACCCTGTGACAATTAGGTTAAGTATATTAAAACGGTCCATAATTCGTGCTTTGCATATCGCAGTGAAAGCTTTTCAAGAGAAGACCCTAAAGATGACCAGCATTTGATCGTAGCAGCTTCCCTGTGGTAATTGTGCTGAACGGACTGAAATTTTGAAGTGACGCTTTCATACCCATTCTGATGTTACAGTACACAAGCCTCGAATCAAAGCTCGACAAGTCTTGCTTTGCAGTGAAAGCACTATTTTAGAAGAGATTAGCAAGCAACAGCATTCCATGCTAGCCTCTTCCCTGCTGGAGTTACTCACATTTCCTAAAGCACTTTAATAGGAGCAGTTAAGTCACAATTTACTACCCTATACTGAAACGTTCTGTTAGTCGTACTTTGCACCTTGCAGTGAAAGCGCTTCCAGAGGAGACTCAAAAGAGGTCCAGAATTTGATGGTAGCAGTTTTCCTGGGGTTCTTGTGCTGAGAGCTCTGAAATTTACAAGTGGCGCTTTAATAGTCATTCTGCTGTTACAATACACCAGCCTTGTTTCAAAGTTCTACAAGTCCTGCTTGGCAATGAAAGCGCCATAAGGGAAAACATTCAAAAGCAGCAGAATTCCATGCTAGCATCTTCACTGCGGGAGATACTGACTTTTCCTAAAGCGCCTTCACAGGCGCAGTTAAGGAACAATTCCGTACCCTGTGCTAAAACGTTCTGTTAATCGCACATTGCATCTAGCACTGAAAGTGCTACTAGAGAACACTGCTATAGCACGAATTTCCTGTTAGGAGCTTCCATGTGGTACTTATGCTGAATGCTCTGAAGTTTTGAAGTGACACTTTAATAGCCATTCAGATGTTATAGCACACAAGCGTGCATTGAAAACTGTACAAGTCTTGCTTTGCAATGACAGCACTGTAAGAGAAGACATTCAGAAGCAGCAGCATAACCACGCTAACATCTTCACTGGGGGAGTTACTCACTATTCCTTAATCGCCTTAGAAGGCGCAGATAAGTCGCAATTCTGTAACCTATACTAAAACGTTCTGTTAGTCATGCTTTGCGGCTTGCTGTTTAAGGGTTTCAAGAGAAGACTCGATCACGTACCAGAATTTCATTGTATCAGCTTCTCTGGGATGCTTGTGCTGAACTCTCTGAAATTTGGAAGTCAAGCTTTACTAGCCATTCTGATGATACAGCACACAAGCCAAGACTCGAAGCTCTACAAATCCTGCTTTGCAGTGAAAGCACTAAAAGAGAAGACATTCAGAAGCAGCAGCTTCTTCACTGCGGGAGAAACTCACTTTTCCTAAAGCGCCCTAATAGAAGCTGTCAAGTCACTATTCATTATCCCATACTAAAACGGTCTGTTAGTCGTGCTTGGTAGATAAAAGTTAAATCGTTTCCAGAGAAAACTCTAACGAGAGCCAGAATTTGATGGTAGCAGCTTCCCTGCGGTACTTGTGCTGAACGATCTGAAATTTTGAAGTGATGCTTTAGTAGCCATTCTCTCGTTGCAGTACACTAGCCTACGCTAAAAGTTCTAAATGTCTTGCTTTGCAGTGAAAGCGCTCTATAGAAGACATTCAGAAGCAGCAGCATTCCACGCTAACATCTTATCTGCCGGAGAAACTCACTTTTCCTTCAGCGCCTTAATAGGCTCAGTTAATTCACAATTCAGTACCTTATACAAAAACTAGCTGTTAGTCGTTCTTTGCAGCGTGCAAAGTGCGTCTAGCGAAGACTCCAATGAGAGCCATCATATGATGGCAGCAGCTTCCCTGGGGTACTGTGCTGAACGTATTGAAATTTTGAATCGACGCATTAATAGCCATTCTGCTGTTACAATACACAAGTTAGACTCAAAGTACTCCATGTCTTGCTTGGCAGTGTAAGCGATAAAAGGGAAGACATTCGCAAGCAGCAGAATTTCATGCTAGCATCTGTACTGCGTGAGATACTGTCCTTTCCTAAAGCGCCTTCATAGGCGCTATTAAGTCACAGTTCTGTACCCTCTGCTAAAACGTTCTATTAGCCTAACTTTGCAGCTAGCAGTGAAAGAGCTTCTAGAGAAGATTCAAATGAGTTACAGAATTTCATGATAGGAGCGTCCCTCTGGTACCTGTGCTGAACGTGCTGAAGTTTTGAAGTACATTTAATAGCCATTCGGCTGTTATAGTACAAAATCCTGGAATGAAAGTTGTACACGTCTTGCTTTACAGTGAAAGCACTGTAAAAGAGGTCATTCAGAAGCAGCAGCATTCCATCGTCACTGTGGGAGACACTCGCTTTTCCTAAAGTGCCTTAAGAGGCGCTTATGTCATAGTACCTTATGTCACTCTTTAGCACCCTATACTAAAAGATCTGTTAGTAGTGCTTTGCAGGTAGAAGTGACAGTATTTCCAGAGAAGACTTTAACGAGAGCCAGAATTTGATGGTAGCATCTTCCCTGCGGTACTTGTGCTGAACGGACTGAAATTTTGCAGTAACGCTTTAATGGCCATTTTGATGTTACAGTACAAAAGGCTAGGACTCAAAGCTCCTCAAGTCTGGCTTTGCAGTGAAAGCACTATAAGAGAAGACATTCAGAAGCAGAGGAATTCCATGCTAGCATCTTCCCTGCGGGACTTTCCCACTTTTCCTTAAGCGTCTTAATTAGTGCAGTTAAGTCACAATTCAGTATCCTATACTAAAACTTTCTCTTAGTCGTGCTTTGCGACGTGCAGTAAAAGCGCTTCCAGAGAAGACTCGAAGAAGTCCTAGAATTTGACTGTAGAAGCTTCCCTCCGATACTTATAATCAACCATCTGGAATTTTGTAGTTACGCTTTAGTAACCATTCTGCTGTTAAAGTACACAAGCCTAGAATGAAACTTCTACAAGTCTTTCTTTGGCGTAATAGCGCTATAATGGAAGACATACAGAAGCAGCAGTATTCTATACAGCATCATCCCTGCGGGAGTTTCTCGCTTTTCCTTAAGCGCCTTAATTACCTCAGTTAAGTCACTATTCAGTACCCTATACTACAACTCTGTTAGTCGTACTTTGCCGTGTGCAGTGAAAGCGCTTCCAAAACAGACTCTAACGAGAGCCGTCATATGATGGTAGCAGCTTCCCTGGGGTACTTGTGCTGAACGATCTGAAATTTTGAAGTGACACTTTAATTCGGATGTTATAGTACACAAGCTTGGAGTGAAAGTTCCACAAGTCTTGCTTTGCAGTAAGAGCACTGTAAGAGAAGACAATTCAGAAGCAGCAGCATTCCATGCTAGCATCTTCCCTGCGTGATTTACTCATTTTTCCTAAAGCTCCTTAATAGGCGCAGTTACGTCATAGTTCCGTACCTTATATTAAAACGTTCCTTTAGTCGTGCTTGGCGGTTTGCAGTGAAAGCGCTTCCATAGAAGACTCGATCAAGACCCAGATTTTTATTGTAGCAGCTTCTCTGCGGTACTTGTGCTGAACGTTCTGATCTCTTCAAGTGACGCCTAATAGCCATTCTGTTGTTGTACAAGTCTTGCTTTGCAGTGAAATCGCTATAAGAAGAAAGATATATAAAACCAGCAGCATTCCATGCTACCATCTTCCCTGTGGGCGTTATTCGATTTCCTAAAGCGTCTTAACAGGCGCAGTTAGGAAACAATTCAAGATCCTATACGAAAACTTTCCGTTAGTACTGCTTTGCAGCTGGCAGTGAAAAGCTTCCAGAGAAGTCGTTTTGCAGTGAAAGGGCTACAAGAGAAGACATTCGGAACCCATTCCAAACTAGAATATTTTCTGCAGGAGGTAATATATTT
Organism: Clamator glandarius; assembly: GCA_033459285.1. Taxonomy (NCBI): domain Eukaryota; kingdom Metazoa; phylum Chordata; class Aves; order Cuculiformes; family Cuculidae; genus Clamator; species Clamator glandarius. Next base: position 118,193 of record JAUNZM010001760.1, read on the forward strand.
TCATAACACAGCAGGAAATGGAGATGCAGGAGTTGCAATAGGAGATGAAGCCGGAGATGCATATTCAGAAGAATCAGCAGCAGGAGACTCTACAGCAAATGCAGCAGCAGGAGATGTAGCAGTTGGAGATGCAGAAGCACGAGATAGTGGGGTAGATGCAGCACCAGGAGATGCAGCAGGATAAGATTCCATAGGAGGAGATGCATATTCATCAGTAGATGCAGAAGCAGGAGATGCAGCAGATGGAGATGCAGCTGCAGCAGATGTGGGAGAAGATGATGCAGAAGCAGAAGCCTCAGGAATTGCAGCGGAAGTAGATGGAGCAGGAGATATAGCATCAGCAGGAGATGAAGCTGCAGGAGATGCAGCAAGACAAGCAGGAGGAGATGCAGCAGGGGATGTAGCAGGAGAAGCAGCAGAAGGAGATGCAGCAGCATGAGCTGCAGCAGCATGTCATGAGGCCGCAGCAGATTCAACACCATATTCAATAAAATAAGCAGCGACGCATCAGCAGGAGATACCGCAACAAGAGATACATTATGATATGCAGCAGAAGATGCAGCAGCAAATTCAGGAGCAAAGACACCAGCAACAGGTGCAGCAGCAGGAGATCAAGAATCCGATGCAGAGGAAGATGGAGTTTCAGCAGGAGATGCAGCAGCAGATTCAGCCGAAGATACAGAGACTCAACAGGAGGTGCAGCAACAAGAGATGGAGCAGAAGAGGTGCAGCAGCGGCAGATACATCAGCAGATTTATCAGCAGATTCCGCATTAGATGCAGAAGCAAGAGATACATCAGAAGGAAATGCAGCAGCAAGACATGGAGCAGCAGGAGATGTATCAGCAGGAGGTGCAATACCAGGAGATGCATCAGCAGGAGATTCTCTGCTGCATCTCCTGAAGCAACCCCTGCTGCTTCATCTCAACCTGCTGCATCTCATGCTGCATCTCCTGCTGTTAAATCTCCTGCTGCTTTATACACTGCTGCTGCATCTCCTTCTGCTTAATCTCATGTTGTACCTCCTATATAAGCATCTCCAGCTTCATCTCCTGCTGCTGCATCTCCTGCTCTTGCATCTCTTGCATCTGCTGTTGCATCTGCCGCTGATTCATCTAATGCTGCATCTCCTGCTACCTAGCCTTCTTCTGGCTCTGCTGCTGCTGGATCTCCTCCTGTTGCATCTCTGGCGTCATATCCTTCTTACGCTTCTGCGGATTCATCTCATGATGCTACTAACCTACAGGATCTCCTGCTGCTGCATATCCTTCTGCATGTGCTGCTGCATTTTCTTAATGCATCTTCTGCTGCTGCAACTCCTGCTGAATCTATAACTGATAGATCTGCAGCATGTGCTGATACATATTGTCCTGCTTCACCTACTGCTGCATCTCCAGCTACATCTACTGCGGCTGCATCTACTGCTGCTGCATCTCCTCCTGCTGCATCTCCTCCTGCAGTATCTCCTGCTTCATCTGCTCCTGCTGCATCTCCTGCTTATTCACCCACTGCTCCATCTCCTGCTTCATCTCCATCATCAGCAGATGTGGCGTGAGATGCAAAAGCAGGAGATGCAGCAGCAGATGCAGCAGCAGGGGATGCAGAGCAGAAGATGTAGTTAATGATAATCAGCATTAGACGCAGCAATAGACACAGCAGCAGCAGATGTAGCAGCAGATGCAGTTGCAGAAGATACAGCAGCAGGAGATGCATCAGAAGGCTATGCAGCAGGAGATGAAGCAGTAGGAGATGTAGAAGCAAGATGTGCATCAGCAGGACATGTAGCAGCAGATTCAGATTCTGCAGAAGATTCAGCAGCAGTAGACGAAGCAGCAAATGCTGCAAGAGGAGATGCAGCATTAAGAGTATCAGCAGGAGATGCAGCAGCAGAAGATGCCATATGATGAGATTCAGCAGGATATGCCGCTGGAGGAGATGCAGCAGAGAGTGCAGAAGGAGGAGATGCAGCAGCAGATGCAACAGTATATGCAGCAGAAGGAGATGCAGCAGCATCACATGCCAAAGGAGACGCAGCAGCAGGACATGCAGCAGCAGCAGATGTAGCAGGAGACTGAGCAGCAGACACAGCAGGATGTTCAGCAGCAGACACAGCAGCAGGAGGTGCAGCAGCAGGAGATGCAGCAGCAGGAGATGCAAAAGAGGATGTACCAGGAAACGAAGATTCAGGAGAAGATACAGTAGGAAGAGAATCTTCACCAGATGCAGCAGCATGAGATGCAGCAGCATGAGATACAGCGTGATATGAAGAAGGAGGAGACGTAGCAGGAGATACAGCGGCAGCAAATGAAGCAGCAGAAGATGCAGCAACAGATGAAGCAGGAAATGCAGCAGGATATGCAGCAGCAGGAGATGCAGAGAAGTAGATGCAGAAAAGAAGATGCAGCAGGAAATGCATCAGCAGATTCAGCAGGAGATTCTGCAGCAGGAAATGCAGCAGCAGGAGATGCAGCAGCAGGAGATGCATATAAAAAGATGCAGAGAAGAAAATGCAGCAGCAGATACAGCAGGAGATGAAATATCAGGAGATGATACCAGAGATGCATCAGCTGCAGATGAAGCAAGAGATGCAGGGGTACGAGATGTATCAGCAGATGCAGCAGGAGATGTAGGAGGAGATCAGGCAGCAGATGTAGCAAGATATACCGTTGGAGATGCATTAGGATATGTATGAGAACGAAATGCAGCAGGAAATGAAGCAGAAAATGCAGCAGGAAATGCAGGAGAAGTAGATGCATCACCAGATGAAGCAGAAGGAGATGCAGCAGCAGATGCAGCAGGAAATGCAGATTGAGCAGGACATGCAGTAGGAAGAGAATATTCAGCAGATGCAGCAGGATGTGCAGCATGAAGAGATGTAGCAGGAGATGCAGCAGCAGGAGATGATGCAACAGATGTAGCAGCAGGAGATGCAGAAGCAGGAGATGCAGCAAGCGGTGAATCGTTAGAAATGCTACAAGAGATGCAGCGAAAGGTTTTATCACAAGAGATTCAGCAGGAGATGCAGCAGCAGATGTAGCATCAGGATATGCAGCACCAAGAGATGCAGCAGGAGATTCAGCAGGAAAGGCAGCAGCAGTAGATGCAGCAGAAGATGCATCAGCAGTAGATGCAGCAGTGTACACAGCAGCAGACGATTCAGCAGCAGAAGATGCATCAGCAGTAGATGCAGCAGTGTATGCAGCAGCAGACGATTCAGCAGCAGGAGATGCAGCAGAAAGAGAAGCAGCATCAGATTCGTCAGCAAGAGATGCAGGAGGAGATCCAGCAGCAAAAGATGTAGCAGCAGATGCAGGAGATGCAGCCAAAGGAGATTCAGAAGGATATTGAGCAGGAGATGCTGTAGCAGGACTTGATGCAGCAACAGATGAAGCAGGAGATGCACCAGGAGATGCAGCAGCAGGAAATGTAGTCGCAGATGCATCAGCAGCAGGAAATGCAGTCGCAGATGCATCAGCAGCAGATGCAGCAGAAGATGCAGTAGGAGCTGAAGCAGGAGCCGCAGCAGAAGGATATGCAGAAACAGGAGATGCAGAAGCAGGAGATTCAGCAGGAAATGCAGCAGGAGAAGATTCATCAACAGGAGATTCAGCAGAGGATTCAGTAGGAAATGCAGCAGGAGAAGATTCATCAACAGGAGATTCAGCAGCAAGAGATGTAGCAGGAGATGCATCAGAAGGAGATGCATCAGAAGGAGATGCAACAGGAGATGCAGATTCAGCAGGAGATGCAGATTCAGCTGGAGATGCAGTATGAAGAGAATCTTCAGAAGTTTCTGCAGAATAAGGAGTAGCAGAAAGAGATACTGCAGGATATGTAGCAGGAGGGGTTGTAGAAGGAGATGCAGCAGCAGGAGATGCAGCAGGAAGAGATACAGCATAAGATGAAGCAGAAGGGAATGAAACAGCAGATGCAGCAGGTGATGCAGCAGTAGACGATGCAGCAGGAGGAGATGCAGCAGCAGATGCAGCAGCAAGAGATTCATAAGGAGGAGATGCAGCAGCAGATGATGCAGCAGCAGGAGATGCAGCAACAGGAGATTCAGCAGCAGGAGATGCAGAAGAAGATGCAGCAATAGATGCATATTCAGCAGGAGATGCAGCAGGAAGAGGTGCTTCAGAAGGTACAGCTTCCGGAGATGCAGCAGGAGATTCAGAAGCAGATGCTGTAGGAGGAGAGGCAGGAGTAGATGATGCAGCAGACGCAGTAGCAGAGATGCAGAAGCACAAGATTCAGTAGGAGATGCAGCAGCAGGAGATGCAGAAGCAGGAGATGCAGCAGGAGAGTCAGACGTAGGAAATACAGCAGCAGGAGATGCAGCAGCAGTGGATTCAATAGCAGAAGATGCAGGTGAGGTGAAGCAGGAGATGCAGCAAGACATGCAGCAGCAGGAGATGGAGGAGCAGCAGATTCAGCAGGACATGCAGGAGCAGGAGATGCAGCAGCAGGAGATGCACTAGGAAGGGGTACAGCAGGAGAGGCAGCAGAAGGGGATGAAGCAGCAAATGAAGCAGTAAAGGATGCAGCATAGAATGCAGCAGCAGGAGATACAGCAGCAATAGATGCAGCATTAGGAGGTGCAGTAGCACGAGATGCAACAGCAGGTTCAACAGCAGATGCAGCAGGATATGCAGCAGCAGGAGATTCAGCAGCAGGAGATGTAGCAGGAGATGCGGCAGGAGGAGATGTAGCAGCTGGTGCAGCAATAGATGCATATTCAGCAGGAGATGTAGCAGCAGGTGCAGAAATAGATGCATATTCAGCAGGAGATGCAGCAGGAAGAGATGCTTCAGCAGGTACAGATTCAGGAGATGCAGCAGGAGAATCAAAAGGAGACGCCGTAGGAGGAGAGGCAGGCGTAGATGATGCAGCAGATGCAGCAGATGCATCAGCAGGAGATACAGAAGGAGAAGGAGGAGATTCAGTAGGAGATGCAGCATTATAAGATACAGCAGGAGATGCAGAAGCAGAAGATGCAGCAGGAGATTGAGAAGAAGGAGATTCAGCACCAGGAGATGCAGCAGCAGATGCAACAGCAGACGCATCAGCAGAAGATGCAGCAGCTGACGATACAGCAGTAAATGAAGCAGCAGATGCACAAGAAAATTCATTAGGAGATGCAGCTAGATAAGATGCCGCAGCAGCAGATGCAGCAGGAGATGCAGCATCTGGAGGTGAAGCAGGAGATGCTGCAGGCGATTCAGCAGCAGAAGGTACAGCAGCAGGAGATTCAGAAGGAGATGCAGCAACAGGAGATTCAGCAGCATAAGATACAGCAGCAGCATATGCAGCAGCAGGAGATGCATATTCAGCAGGAGATGCAACAGGAGATGCGGCAGGAGATGCAGGAGGAGATGCATCAGCAGGAGATGCAGAGAAGTAGAAGCAGAGAAGAAGATGCAGCAGAAGGAGATATAGTAGGATATTAAGCCGCAGTAAATGCAGCAAGAGTTACAGCAGCATCAGATGCAACAGCAGGAGATGCAGCAGTAGATGAAGCAGCTGCAGATGCAGCAGCAGATTCTGCAGATGCAGCAGTAGGAGATCCAGGAGTAGGGGACGCACCAGGAGATGCAGAAGCAGATGCAGCAGGAGATGCTGCAAGAGATTCCGCAGCAGGAGATGCAGCAGCAGTAGCAGCAGCAGGAGATGCAGCAGCAGGAGATGTTGCAGCAGATGTAGTAAGATGAGATGCAGCAGCAGTAGACGCAGCAGCAGGATAAGCAGCAAGATGTGCATCATGAGAAATGCAGCAAGAGATGCACCAGGGGTTTCCACAGCAGGAGATTTAGCAGGAGATGAAGCAGGAGATGCAGCAGCAGGAGATGCAGCACCAAGAGATGCACCAGGAGATCAAGGAGCAGGTGTATGAGGAGATGCAGCAGCAGGAGGTACAGCATGAGATGCAGCAGCAGATATGCAGCAGCAAATAAAGTAACAGCAGATGAGGGAGCAGGAGATGCAGCATCAAATGCAGCAGCAGGAGTTGCAGCAGCAGGAAATTCAGCAGTGGATACAGAATTAAGAGTTACTACATCAGGAGATGCAGGATGAGGAGATGCAGGTGGCCAAGAAGGCCAATGGCATCTTGGCTTGTATCAGAAACGGCATGACCAGCAGGTCCAGGGAGGTTATTCTCCCTCTGGACTCGGCACTGGTGAGACCGCACCTCGAGTACTGTGTTCAGTTCTGGGCCCCTCACCACAAGAAGGAGGTTGTGGCTCTGGAGCGAGTCCAGAGAAGAGCAACAAAGCTGGTGAAGGGGCTGGAGAACAAATCTTATGAGGAGCGACTGGGAGAGCTGGGATTGTTCATCCTGGAGAAGAGGAGGCTGAGGGGAGACCTTATTACTCTCTACAACTACCTGAAGGGAGGTTGTGGAGAGGAGGGAGCTGGCCTCTTCTCCCAAGTGACAGGGGACAGGACGAGAGGGAATCGCCTCAAGCTCTGCCAGGGGAGACTTAGGCTTGAGATTAGGAAAAAATTCTTCACGGAGAGGGTGGTTAGGCATTGGAACGGTCTGCCCAGGGAGGTGGTTGAGTCGCCGTCCCTGGCGGTGTTTAAGGTTAGGGTGGATGGGGTACTTAGGAGCATGATTTAGGGATTGGTGGGAATGGTTGGACTCGATGATCCAATGGGTCTCTTCCAGCCTGGTTATTCTGTGAATCTGTGATTCTGTGAGATGCAGCAGGTAATGCAGAATCATACGCAGGAGGAGATGCATCAGCAGTAGTTGCAGCAGGAAATGCATCTGATTCATCAGCAGGTGATGAAGCAGGAGATTCAGCAATTGATGAATCAGCAGAAGATGTAGCAGCAAATGCAGGAGATGGAGCAGGAGTAGATGCAGCATGAGGAGATTCAGCAGGATATTGAGCAGGAGTTGCAGCAAGAGATGAAGCATCAGGAGATGCAGCATCAGGAAATGCAGCAGAATATACCGAAACAGGAGAGGCAGCAGGAGGAAATGCAGCAGGAGGTGCAGCAGGAGGAGATGCAGAAGCAGGAGATGCAGAGAAGGAGATGCAGCAGAAGGAGATACAGCAGGAGATTGAGCCGCAGTAAATGCAGCAAGAGTTCCAGCAGCAACAGTTGCAGCATCACATGCAGCAAGTGTTCCAGCAGCAGCAGATGCAGCATCAGGAGATGCACCAGCAAGAGATGTAGCAGGAGATGCAGCAGTAGATGAAGCAGCTGCAAATGCAGCAGCATATTCCGCGGATGCAGCAATAGTAGATTCAAAAGTACATGCATCAGCAGAAGATGCAGCAATAGGAGGTGCATCATGAGATGCAGAAGCAGATGCAGAAAGAAATACAGCAGGGCATGCAGCAAGAGATTCAGCAAGAGGAGTTTCAGCAGCAGGAAATGCAGCAGTATATAATGTAATGGGAGATTCAGCAGAAGGAGGTGCAGCAGGAGATATAGCAGCAGGAGATGCTGCAGCAGATGTAGCAAAAGATGATGCAGCAGCAGGAGACGCAGCAGCAAGAGATGCAGCAAGATGTGCATCATGAGAAATGCAGCAAGAGATACAGCAGGAGATTCTAAAGCAGGAGAATCAGCAGGACATGCTGCAGGAGATGCAGCATAAGGAGATGCAGCACAAAGATCAGCAGGAGATGCAGGAGGTGAGGCAACAGCAGGAGATGCAGCATGAGATGCAGCAGCAGGAAATGCAGCAGTAGATACAGAATCAAGAGATGCAACAGCAGGAGATGCATCAGCTGTAGATGCAGCTGTGTACGCATTAGCAGGATATTCAGCAGCAGGAGGTGCAGGAGGAGATGCAGCAGCAGCAGATGTCGGAGGAGATGCAGCAATAAATGAATCAGCAGAAGATGTAGCAGCAGATGCAGGAGATGCAGCAGGAGTAGATGCATCATGAAAAGATTCAGCAGACTATTGAGCAGGATATGCTGCAGCAGAAGTTGCAGCAAGAGATGAAGCATCAGGACATGCAAAAGCAGGAGATGAAGCAGCAGAAGATGCAGCAGCAGGAGATGCAGCAGGAGATGAATTAGCAACATATGTATCAGCAGTTGCAGTAGGAGGTGCAGCCGGAGATTCAGCAGGAGATGTTACAGCAGGAGATGCAGCCGCAAATGCATTCAGCAGGATATGCAGCTGAAATGCAGAAGCACTAGATGCATCAGCAGAAGATTGAGAGGCAGACGCATCAGGAAATGGAGCATCAGGAGAGGTATCTGCAGATGCATGATTAGAGGATGCAGAAGGAGATGCAGCAGCAGGAGATACAGCAGCAGGAGATGAAGCAGCAGATGCAGCAGCAGGAGATGCAGGAAGACATCAAGTATCAGGAAAGGAAGCAGCAAGTGTTTTAGAAGGAGATGCAGCAGTACACGAAGCAGCAGCAGATTAAGCAGCAGATTAAGGAGATGCGGCAGCAGGAGATGCAGCAGGAGATGCAGCAGCAGATGGATCAAGAGATGCAGATTCAGAAGGAGATATAGCAGTAGAAGATGCTGCTGCTGATTACAGAGGAGGAGGTGTCAAAGAGGAAGATGCAGCAGCATGAGATGCAGCAGCAGATGCAGCAGGACATGCAGATTCAGTAGGAGATGTAGCAGTAGAAGATGCTAGTGCAGATGACGCAGCAGGAGGTGCCGAAGAAGGAGATGCAGCAGGAGATGCAACAGAAGGAAATGCACAAGATATGCCGTAGGAAGGAGATGCAGCAGGTAATGCAGCAGCAGACGATGCAACAGGGGATGCATAGTCAGCAGTAGATTCAGCAGGAAATTCAGAAGGAGATGCAGCAGCAGGAGATGCAGCAGCAGGAGATGCAGCAGCCCAAGATGAAGCAGGATATTGAGCTGCAGGAGATTCAGCAGCCGGAGATGCAGAAAAGTAGATGCAGAAGCAGGACATGCAGCAGTAGCAGATGCAGCAGCAGATACAGCAGAAGGAGAAGCAGCTGGAGATGATGCAGCAGCAGGAGATGCAGCAGCAGGAGATGCTGTAGCAGTAGATGCCGCAGCAGATTCAGCAGCAGATTCAGCAGGAGATGCGGCGGCAGGAGAGGCAGAAGCAGACGATGCTTCATGTCCTGCTGCATCTCCTACTAAAATTCCTGCTACTGCCTCTCCTGCTACTAGATGTCCTCCTGCATATCTTGGTACTGCATCTGCTGCTTCATCTCCTGCTGCTATATCTCCTGCTGCTCTACCTCCTGCTGCCACATCTCTTGCTGAATCTGCTGCTGAATCTGCTGCAGCATCTACTGCGTCTGCATCTCCTTCCCTGCTCATGCTTCTGCGGATGCATCTCCTGATCCTCCATTTCCTGTTACATCTGCTGCTGCATATGCTGCTGCATCTCCTTCTGCTCCTTCTGGTGCATCTGCTGCTGCATATGCTGCTGCTTCATCTACTGCTGGATCTCCTGCTATATCTCCTGCTGCTGCATCTCCTGCTGCTTCATCTGCTGCTGCATCTCCTGCTGCATCCTCTGCTCATCCTTCTGCGTATGCATCTCCTGATGCTCCATTTCCTGTTGCATCTGCTGCTTTATACCCTGTTGCATCTCCTTCTGCTCCATCTGGTGCATCTGCTGCTTCATATGCTGCTGCTTCATATGCTGCTTCTTCATCTCATGCTGCATCTCTTGCTGCTGCATCTCCTCCTGAATATCCTGCTGAATCTACTGCTGACTATGCATCCCCTGATGCATCTTCTGCTGCTGCATCTCCTGCTTCATATTCTGCTACATCTCCTGCTGCTGCAATACCTGCTGTATCTCCTTCTGCAGCATTTCTTGTGCATCTCGTTCTGTTGCATCTCCTGCTGCATCTCCTTCTTCAGCACCTCCTGCTGCGTCATCTGCAGCAGCATCTTCTACTGCTACATCTCCTACTGAATCTGCATGTCCTGATGCATCTGCTGATGCATCTGCTGATGCATCTCCTGCTGCTGCATCTTCTGCTGCATATCCTGCTGCATCATCTGCAGAATATGCATCTCCTGCTGCTGCATTTCCTTCTGGATGTCCTGCTGCATCTGGTGTTTCCTCATCTCCTGCTGTAGCATATCCTGCTGCATTTCCTGCAGCATCTCCTGCAGCTGCAATTTTTGCAGCATCTGCTGCTGCAGCATCTGCTTCTGCTGATGCTACATCTCGTGATGCATCTGCTGCTGCATCTCATCCTGCTGCATCGCCTGCTGCTGCATTTTCTACTTCATCTCCTTCTTCATCTTCTGATGCTTGCATCTCCTTCTGTATCTTCTGCTGTTTCCTCTCCGGCTGCTTTAAGGGAGGCATTGAGTCCTCCCTTAGCAAGTTTGCAGATGACACCAAGCTGGGAGGAAGTGTCGATCTGCTGGAGGGTAGGGAGGCTCTGCAAAGGGACCTGAACAAGCTGGACTGCTGGGCTGAGACCAACGGCATGAGGTTTAACAAGGCCAAATGCCGGGTCCTGCACTTGGGGCACAACAACCCTAAGCAGAGGTACAGACTAGGAGAAGCCTGGCTGGAAAGCTGCCAGGAGGAGAAGGACCTGGGAGTGTTGGTTGACAACTGACTGAACATGAGCCAGCAGTGTGCCCAGGTGGCCAAAAAGGCCAATGGCATCCTGGCTTGTATCAGGAACGGCGTGACCAGCAGGTCCAGGGAGGTTATTCTCCCCCTGTACTCGGCACTGGTGAGACCACACCTCGAGTACTGTGTTCAGTTCTGGGCCCCTCACCACAAGAAGGATGCTGAGGCTCTTTAGCGAGTCCAGAGAAGGGCAACAAAGCTGGTGAAGGGGCTGGAGAACAAATCTTATGAGGAGCGGCTAAGAGAGCTGGGATTGTTTAGCCTGGAGAAGAGGAGGCTGAGGGGAGACCTTATTACTCTCTACAACTACCTGAAGGGAGGTTGTGGAGAGGAGGGAGCTCTCCTCTTCTCCCAAGTGACAGGGGACAGGACGAGAGGGAATGGCCTCAAGCTCTGCCAGGGGTGATTTAGGCTTGAGATTTGGAAGAAGTTCTTCACAGAGAGGGTGGTTAGGGATTGGAACAGTCTGCCAAGGCAGGTGGTTGAATCACCGTCCCTGGAGGTGTTTAAGGTTAGGGTAGATGAGGTGCTTAGGAGCATGATTTAGGGAATGGTGGGAATGGTTGGACTCGACGATCCAGTGGGTCTCTTCCAACCTGGTCATTCTGTGATTCTGTGATTCTGTGATTCTGTGATTCTGTGATCTCCTTCTACTGCGTCTCCTGAATCTGCTTTTGCATCTGCTGCTGCTTCATGTACTGCTGCATCTCCTGCTACATCTCCTGCTGCTGCATCTGTTGCTGAATCTGCTGCTGCATCTCCTGAAGCATTTCCTGCTGGTGCATCTCCTGCCTGATATCCTGCTGCTGTGTCTCCTGCTGATGCATCTCCTGCTTCATTTCCTGCTGATGCATCTTCTTCTGCATCTCTTGCTTCTGCATCTACTTCTTCTGGCATCTCCTGCTGCTTCATCTGCTGCTGCTACTGTACCTCCTGATGTACCTCCTGCGGCTACATTTCCTGCTGCATCTCCTGCTGCTGCATCTCCTCCTGTTGCATCTCATCCTGCTGCATCTCATCCTGCTGCATCTCCTTCCGCTGCATCTCACGTTGCACCTCCTATTGAAGCATCTCCTGCTTCATCTCCTCTACAGCATATCCTGCTGCTGCATCTCGTTCTGCAGCTCCTGCTGCATCTCTTTGTGCATAACGTACTGCATCTCCTTGTGCATCACCTTAAGTATTTTTTGCTGTATCTCCTGCTGCTGCATATTCATCTGCATTTCCTGCTGCAGCTCTTCCTGCTGCATCTCCTCCTGTATCGACTACTGCCGCATCTGCTGAATCTGCTGCCTCATCAGCTCCTACTTCATCTACTGCTGCATCTCCTGCTGATGAATCTCCTGCTGGTGCACCTCCTGCTGCTGCATCTTTTGCTACTGCATCTTCTCCTGCATCTATGGCGCATATCTTTCTTCTGCATCTCCTGCTGAATATCCTGCTAAATTTGCTGCTGTATCTGCTGCGGCTACATCTCCTTCTCCTGCATCTCCTGCTGCTCGATGTCCTGCTTCTGCATCTCCTGCTGCTGGATCTGCTGCTTCATCTCTTGATGCTGAATCTGCTGATGCTGCATCTGCTGCTGCATGTTATCTCCTGCTGATGCAATTCCTGCTACATCTCTTGGTGCTGCACCTCCTGCTTATGCATCTCCAGCTGCTGCATCTCCAGCTACATCTCCTGCTGCTCTATCTCAGGGTGCATCTCCCCTTGCTCAATCTCCTGCTGCATATCCTGCTGCATCACCTGCTGAATATGCATCTCCTGCTGCTGCATTTCCTTCTGGATGTCCTGCTGCAGCTGGTGTTTCCTCATCTCCTGCTGTAGCATATCCTGCTGCATTTCCTGCAGCATCTCCTGCAGCTGCAATTTTTGCAGCATCTGCTGCTGCAGTATCTGCTGCTGCAGTATCTGCTGCTGATGCTACATCTCGTGATGCATCTGCTGCTGCATCTCCTGCTGCTTCTACTGATGCAGCATATCTTGCTGCATTTGCTTCTGCATTTTCTACTTCATCTCCTTCTTCATCTTCTGATGCTGCATCTCCTTCTGTATTTTCTCCTGTTTCCTCTCCTTCTGCATCTCCTTCTGCTGCATCTCCTGAATCTACTTTTGCATCTGCTGCTGCTTCATGTACTGCTGCATCTCCTGCTACATCTCCTGCTGCTGCAGCTTCATAAGCATCTCTTCATGCATCGCTTCCTGTTGTATCACTGGCCACATTTCCTACTGCTACATCTGCAGCATATGCTGCTTCATCTGGTGCTGCTTCACCTACTGCTGCATCTCCTGCAACATCTCCTGCTGCTGCATCATATGCTGCAGCATCTCCCGCTTCATCTCCTGAAGCATTTCCTGCTGGTGCATCTCCTTCCTGATATCCTGCTGCTGTGTCTCCTGCTGATGCATCTCCTGCTTCATTTCCTGCTGATGCATCTTCTGCATCTCCTGCTTCTGCATCTACTTCTTCTGGCATCTCCGTCTCCAGCGTCTCCTGCTACATCAATTGTGGCTGCATCTCTTATGCATCTTCTGCTGCTGCATCTGCTGCTGCTACTGTACCTCCTGATGTATCTCCTGTGGCTACAGTTCCTGCTGCATCTCCTCCTGTTGCATCTCCTTCCACTGCATCTCAAGTTGCGCCTCCTATTGAAGCATCTCCTGCTTCATCTCCTCTACTGCATATCCTGCTGCTGCATCTCGTTCTGCAGCTCCTGCTGCATCTCTTTCTGCATAACGTACTGCATCTCCTTGTGCATCACCTGCAGATTCATCTCCTACTTAAGCGTCTCCTGCTGTATCTCCTGCTGCTGCTGCATATTCATCTACATTTCCTGTTGCAGCTCTTCCTGCTGCATCTCCTCCTGTATCTACTACTGCCGCATCTGCTGAATCTGCTGCCTCATCAGCTCTTGCTTCGTCTACTGCTGCATCTCCTGCTACATCTCCTGCTGGTGCTTTTCCTGCTGCTGCATCCTCAGCTGCATCTGCTGCTGCTGAGACTCTTTCTGCATTTACTGCCGCTGAATCTCCTGCTCTATCTCCTTCTGCTGCATCTTCTTCTCTGCAGCTACTACTCTACATCTCCTGCTGCAGCATCTCCTCCTGCTGCATCTCCTACTTCTTCATCTCCTACCGCTACATTTCCTGCTGCATATGACGCTGCCTCTCCTGCTGCATCTTCTGCTGTTGCATTCCCTGCTGCTGCATCTCCCGCTGCTGCATCTCCTTCTGCATCTCCTGCTACTATATTCTCTGCTGCTGCATATGATGCTGCCTCTCCTGCTGCTGCTGAAACTCTTGATGCTTCATCTCTTGCTGCAACTTCTGCTGCAGCATCTCTTGATCAATATCCTGCTGAATCTCCTCATGCTGCATCTACTTCTGTTGCATCTCCCACATCTGCTGCTAAGTCTTCTGCTGATTCATCTATTGCTGCATCTCCTGCTGCTGGATCTCCTTCTGCCTCTCCTGCTGCTGAATCTGACCTTACATCTCTTTCTGCTGCATCTCCTGCTGCTGAATATCCTGCTGATGCATACACAGCTGCATCTACTGCTGATGTATCTCCTGCTGCATCTCCTGCTGAACTACCTGCTGCAGCTTCTCATCCTGCATCTCCTGCTGCTGCATCTCTTGATTCTGTATCTACTGCTTCACTTCCTGCTGATGCATCTTTTGCTGCTCCATCTGCTGCTGCATCTCCTGCTCTCTCATCTTCTGGTACTTAATTTCCTGCTGCATCTGCTGCTGCATTTCATACTGCTGCATCTCCTGGTACTGCATCTCCTGCTGCTGAATTTCCTGCGGTATCTGCTGCTGCTCTGCTGCTCTTCATCTACTGCTGAATCTCCTGCTCCCTATCCTGCTGCTGCATCTCCTGCTCTATCTCATACTAAATCTCCTGTTCCTGCATATCCTGCAGCATCTCCTGCTGCTGTATATGCTGCTGCTGCACCTCTTCATGCATCTCATGATAATGCTGCATCTCTTGCTACTGCATCTCTTGCTGCACCTACTGCTGCTGCATCTCTTTCTGCATCTTCTGCTGCTGCATCTGCTTTTGCTGCATCTCCTCATGCTGCATCTCTTGTGGCTGCATTTCCTGCTGCGTATGCTGCTTAATCTTCTGCTGCTGCATCTTCTACTGCTGCATGTCATACAGCATCTCCTGCTGCTGCATCTCTTGCTGCTGCATCTCCTGCTGCATCCCCTGCTGCAGAATCTCCTGCTGCTGCATCTCTTGCTGTATCTACTACTGATGCATCTCCTGATTCATGCTCTGCTTCTGCTTCTCCTGCTGCATGTTTTGGTTCTGCATCTCCTGCTGAATCTCCTGCTGATTCTCCTGATGCTGTATCGTCTGAAACATTTCTTTCTGCATCATCTCCTGCTGAATCTGCATCTCCTGTTTCATCTGCTTCTACATTTCATTCCGCTGTGTCTCCTGCTGCATCTCCTGCTTCACCTACTGCTACATACACTGCTGCTGCATCTCCTGCTGCTGAATTTCCTGCTGAATCTGCTGCTGCATCTGCTGCGGCTATATCTCCTGCTGCTTCATCTCCTGCTCTTGCATCTCCTTCTGCTGAATCGCCTCCTGAATATCCTGCAGCATCTCCTGCTGCTACATATCCTGCTACATCTCCTGATGCATCTCCCTCTAAATATGCATCTCCTGCTGCATCTCCTCCTGCTGCGTCTGCTGCAGCATCTCCTGCAACTGGGTCTCCTGCTGCATCTCCTGCTGCATATCCTACTGAACATGCGTTTCCTGCTGCTGCACCTCCTGCTCCGGTGTCTGCTGGTCTATCACTTGCTGCACCTGCTACTGCTGCGTCTCGTGCTGAATCTCCTGCTGCTGTGTCTTCTGCTTAATCTACTGCTGCATCTGCAGCTGAAACTTCAGCTTAATCTTCTGCTGCATCTGCTGCTGAAACTCCTGTTGCTGCATCTCCTTCTACATCTGCTGCTGCTGCATCTACTGCTCCTGAGTCTCCTGCTGCATCTACTGCTCCTGAGTCTCCTACTGCATCTCCTGCAGCTGCATCTCCTACTGTAGCTTCTGCTGTTTCCTCTCCTGCTGCATTTCCTTCTACTGCATCTCCTGAATCTGCTTTTGCGTCTGCTGCTGCTTCATGTACTGCTGCATCTCCTACTACATCTCCTGCTTCTGCATCTACTTCTTCTGGCATCTCCTGCTGCTGCATCTGCTGCTGCTACTGTACCTCCTGATGTATCTCCTGCGGCTACATTTCCTGCTGCATCTCCAGCTGCTGCATCTCCAGCTACATCTCCTGCTGCTGTATCTCAGGGTGCATCTCCCCTTGCTCAATCTCCTGCTGCATATCCTGCTGCATCACCTGCTGAATATGCATCTCCTGCTGCTGCATTTCCTTCTGGATGTCCTGCTGCAGCTGGTGTTTCCTCATCTCCTGCTGTAGCATATCCTGCTGCATTTCCTGCAGCATCTCCTGCAGCTGCAATTTTTGCAGCATCTGCTGCTGCAGTATCTGCTGCTGCAGTATCTGCTGCTGATGCTACATCGCGTGATGCATCTGCTGCTGCATCTCCTGCTGCTTCTACTGATGCAGCATATCTTGCTGCATTTGCTTCTGCATTTTCTACTTCATCTCCTTCTTCATCTTCTGATGCTGCATCTCCTTCTGTATCTTCTCCTGTTTCCTCTCCTGCTGCATCTCCTTCTGCTGCATCTCCTGAATCTACTTTTGCATCTGCTGCTGCTTCATGTACTGCTGCATCTCCTGCTACATCTCCTGCTGCTGCAGCTTCATAAGCATCTCTTCATGCATCGCTTCCTGTTGCATCACCGGCTGCATCTCCTACTGCTACATCTCCAGCATATGCTGCTTCATCTGGTGCTGCTTCACCTACTGCTGCATCTCCTGCAACATCTCCTGCTGCTGCATCATATGCTGCAGCATCTCCCGCTTCATCTCCTGAAGCATTTCCTGCTGGTGCATCTCCTTCCTGATATCCTGCTGCTGTGTCTCCTGCTGATGCATCTCCTGCTTCATTTCCTGCTGATGCATCTTCTGCATCTCCTGCTTCTGCATCTACTTCTTCTGGCATCTCCGTCTCCAGCGTC
Source organism: Clamator glandarius (assembly GCA_033459285.1). NCBI lineage: Eukaryota > Metazoa > Chordata > Aves > Cuculiformes > Cuculidae > Clamator > Clamator glandarius. The sequence goes on from JAUNZM010001760.1 coordinate 134,876, forward strand.
TCCTGCTACATCAATTGTGGCTGCATCTCTTATGCATCTTCTGCTGCTGCATCTGCTGCTGCTACTGTACCTCCTGATGTATCTCCTGTGACTACATTTCCTGCTGCATCTCCTCCTGTTGCATTTCCTTCCACTGCATCTCAAGTTGCGCCTCCTATTGAAGCATCTCCTGTTTCATCTCCTATACTGCATATCCTGCTGCTGCATCTCGTTCTGCAGCTCCTGCTGCATCTCTTTGTGCATAACGTACTGCATCTCCTTGTGCATCACCTGCAGATTCATCTCCTACTTAAGCGTCTCCTGCTGTATCTCCTGCTGCTGCATATTCATCTACATTTCCTGTTGCAGCTCTTCCTGCTGCATCTCCTCCTGTATCTACTAATGCCGCATCTGCTGAATCTGCTGCCTCATCAGCTCTTGCTTCGTCTACTGCTGCATCTCCTGCTACATCTCCTGCTGGTGCTTTTCCTGCTGCTGCATCCTCAGCTACATCTGCTGCTGCTGAGACTACTTCTGCATTTACTGCCGCTGAATCTCCTGCTCTATTTCCTGCTGCAGCATCTCCTCCTGCTGCACCTCCTGCTTCTTCATCTCCTTCTGCATCTTCTGCTGTTGATTCTCCTGCTGCCGCATCTCCTGCTGCATATCCTTTTCTGCATCCTCTGCTTATGCATCTCCTGCTGATGAATCTCCTGCTGCTGCACCTCCTGCTGCTGCATCTTCTCCTGCATCTACTGCCACATATCTTTCGTCTGCATCTCCTGCTTATGAATATCCTGCTGCTGCACCTCCTGCTGAATATCCTGCTGCTGCACCTCCTGCTGAATATCTTGCTAAATCTGCTGCTGTATCTGCTGCGGCTACATCTCCTTCTCCTGCATCTCCTGCTGCTCGATGTCCTGCTTCTGCAACTCCTGCTGCTGCATCTCCTGCTTCTGCAACTCCTGCTGAATATCCTGCTGCTTCATCTCCTGCTGCATCTCGTCCTTCTGCATCTCATCCTAAATCTCCTCGTACTGCATCTTTTGCTGCTTCATCTCCTGCTGCTACATCTATTTCTGCATCTCCTCTTGCTGCATCTCCTACTACAGCATCTCTTGTTGTTGCATCTCCCGCTGAATCTGTTGCTGCTACATCTGTTTCTGCATCTCCTCCTGCTGCATCTCCTGCCGCATCTCCTACTGCATATCCTTTTCTGCATCCTCTGCTTATGCATCTCCTGCTGATGCATCTCCTGCTGGTGCACCTCCTGCTGCTGCATATTTTGCTACTGCATCTTCTCCTGCATCTACTGCTGCTGTATCTCCTGCTGAATCTGCATCTTCTGCTGCAACTGCTACTGCATCTGCTGCTGCTGTGTCTGCTCCTGACTTTGATGCAGAATCTCCTGCTTCTGCATCTGCTGCTGCATCTCCTGATGCTGCATCTGTTGATGATGTCTCTGCTCCTGAATTTGCTCTTTAATCTCCTGCTGCTGCATCTCCTGCTGCATCTTTTCCTGATGCAACTCCTGCTGCATGTCATGCTGCATAGCCCGCTTCTGCATCTACTGCAGCAACTCCTGCTTCTGCATCTCCTGTTGAATCTTCTACTCTTGCTGCTGCATCTCCTGCTACTGCAGCTTTTGCTGCATCTCCTGCTGATACATATTCCGCTTGTGCATTTCCTGATGCATCTCTTGCTGATGCATCTAATTCTGCATCTCCTGCTGCATCTCTTCCTGTTGCAACTCCTGCTGAATCTGTAATTGTGGTGTATGCAGCATGTGCTGATGCAGATTGTGCTTCCTCACCTACTGCTGCATCTCCAGCTACATCTCCAGCTACTGCATCTACTGCTGATGTATCTCTTGCTGTATCTCCTGCTGCTGCATCCCCTCGTGCAGCATCTTCTGCTGAATCTCCTGTTGCATTTCCTGCTGCTGCAATCCCGGCTACTGCATCTCCTGCTGCACCTCCTCCTGCTGCATTTCCTGCTCACTCATCCACTGCTGCATCTCCTGCTACATCTCCTGCTGCTCTATATCCTCCTGCTGGATCGTCTCCTGCATCAATTGCTGCATCTCCTACTGCTGCATTCTTCTGCTGCAACTCCTTCTGATTCATTAGCGGATTCATCTCATGATGCTGCTCTCCTGCTGCATCTCCTGCTGCTGAATCTCCTGCTAATGCATACCCTGCTGCATGTACTTCTGCTTCATCTCCTGCTGCCGAATCTCCTTCTGGTGCATAGCCTGCTGCATCTACTTCTGCTTCATACCCTCCTGGATCACCTGCTGCATCTGCTGCTTCTGTATCATCTACTGCTGCATCTTCTGCGTAATCTCCTGCTGCTGAATCTCCTACTGTATCTCTTGGTGCTGCATCTTCTGCTGAAGCATCTCCTACTGCAGCATCTCCTGGTGAATATCCTGCTTTATCTCCTGCTGCATTTCCATCTGCAGCATCTCCGGCTGCATATTCCGCTACATCTCCTGCTGCAGCATCACCTGCTTCATCTCCTGCTGCATCACCTTCTGCATTTCCTGCTGATAGACCTACTGCTTCATATACTGTTGCTGTGTCTCCTGAGGCAGCATCTCCTGATGCTGCATCTCCTGCTGAATCTCCTGCTGCTGCATCTTCTGCTTGAGATGCATCTTCTACTGCTGCATCTCTTACTGAATCTGCTTATGAATCTCCTGCTGCTGCATCTTCTGCTTGAGATGCATCTTCTACTGCTGCATCACTTACTGAATCTGCTTATGAATCTCCTGCTTCATGTGCTGCTGCTGCATCTCGTGCTGCTGCTGCATCTAATGCTGCTTCGTCTGCTGCTTCATCTCCTGCTGCATCTCCTGCTGCTGCATCTCCTAATGTGTTTCCTGCTGCTTAATCTCCCGCTGCTGCATCTACTGCTTCATCTCCTTCTGATATATATCTTGCTGCTGCATCTACTGCTTACGCAACTCCTGCTGCTGCATCTCCTGCTTCTGCATCTCTTGCTGCGGAATCTCTTGCAGCATCTCCTGCTGCATCTGCTTCTGCATCTCCTGATGCGTCCCCTACTCCTGGATCTCCTGCTGATGCATCTCCTGGATCTACTACTGCTGCATCTGCAGAATCTGCTGCTGCATCTGCGGCTGCTTCATCTACTGCTGCATCTCCTGCTGTTGCATCTGATGCTGCTGTAACTCTTGCTGCATTTACTGCGGCTTAATATCCTACTATATCTCCTTCTGCTGCATCTTCTTCTCTGCTTCTACTTCTCTGCATCTCCTGCTGATGCATCTCCTCCTGCATCTCCTGCCGCATCTCCTGTTGCATCTCCTGCTGAATATGCATCTCCTGCTGCTGCATCTCCCACTGCTGTGTCTACTGCTCTATCTCCTCCTGCATCTGCTGCTGCTGCATCTCCGGCTGCATCTCCTGCTGCTGTATCTACTGCTGAATCTACTGCTGCATATGCTGCTGCTGTATCTTATGCTGCTGAATCTCCTGTTGCTGCATCTCCTTCTGAATCTCCTGCTGCTGTATCTTCTGCTGCTGAATCTCCTGCAGCATCTCCTGCTGCCTCTCCTCCAGCTGCATCTCCTCCAGCTAAATCTCCTTCTGCATTGCTGGTGCATCTCCTGCTGTACCTCCTGCTGAATTTTAGCCTTCATCTCCTGTGGCTGCATCTCCTGGGGCATCTCCTGCTGCTCTATCTCCTGCAGAATCTCCTGCTGCATCTCTTGCTGCTGAATGTCCTTCTGCTGAATCTCCTGCTACTGCATCTCCTGCTGAATCACATCGTGCCTCTCCTGTTGCTACATCTCTCTCTTCTGCATCTCCTGCTGCTTCATCTGCATTTCCTGCTCCTGCATTACCTAATGCATCTGCTTCTTCATATCCTGCTGCACCTTCTACTGCTTCACCTCCAGATGCTGCATCTCCTGCTGCATCTGCTGCTGCGGCATCTTATCTAGCTGCGTCTCCTAATGAATTTTCTTGTGCATCTGCTGCTTCATTTACTGCTGTATCGTCAGCTGCTGCATCTTCTGCTGATGCGTCTGCTGTTGCATCTGCTGCTGCATCTCCTGCGGCTGCATCTCCTGCTACATCTGCTGCTATTGCAACTTCTTCTCTACAACATTTTCTCTGCATCTCCTGCTGCTGCATGACTTGCTGAATCTGCTGCTGCGGCATCTCCTGCTGCTGCATCTCCTGGTTCATCTCCCCTGCATCTTCTGCTACTGGATCCACTGCTGCTGTATCTCCTGGTGCTGAAACTCCTTCTTCTCAATCTCCTGCTGTATCTAATAATGCTGCATCTCCTACTGAATCTTCTCCTTCTGCTTCTGTATCTCCTGCTGATGCATCTGCTGCATCATCTCCTCCTGCCTCTCCTCCTACAGCGTCTCCTTTTGATTCTCCTGCTGCATCTCCTGAATCTGTACCTGCTGAAGCATCTCTTCCTGCTGCATCTCCTGCTGAATATGCATCTATTGCTGAACCTGCTGCTACATCTCCTCCTGCCGCATCTCCTGCTACATCTCCTGCTGCTGAATCTCCTGCTGCTGCATATCCTGCTGCATCTGCTGTTGAACCTGCTGTTGCATCTCGTGCTAATGCACCTCCTAATGCTGCATCTATTGCTGCTGTATCTCCTGCTGCTGCATTCTATGCTGCATCCTTTACTGCTTCATCTGCTGCTTCATCCCCTTTCTGCTGCATCTCCTGCTGTACCCCTTCCTAGTGCATCTCTTGCTGCTGCATCTCCTGCTCCTGCATGTCCTGCTGAATCTGCTGCTCCTCCATCTCCTGCTGCTGCATGTCTTGCTGCATCTCCTGCTTCATCTCACCTGCATCTTCTGCTATTGAATCCACTGCTGCTGCATCTCCTGCTGCTGTATTTCCTACGTCTGACTCTCCTGCTGCATCTCCTGCTTCTGCATCTCCTGCTGCTGCATCCTCTGCTGTATCTAATGCTGCTGCATCTCCTACTGAATCTTGTGCTTCTGCATCTCCTGCTACTGCATCTCCTGCATCATCTGCTCCTGCCTCTCCTCCTACAGCATCTGCTTCTGAATCTCCTGCTGCATCTCCGGAAGCTGTACCTTCTGAAGCACCTCTTCCTGCTGCATCTCCTGCTGAATATGCATCTATTGCTGCATCTTCTTCTGCATCTCCTGCTGCTGAATCTCCTGTTGCTGCATCTCCTGCTGCTGCATCATCTGCTGCTGCATCTCCTCCTTATGAATCTCTTGCTGCATCTGCTGCTGCATCTCCTCCTACTGCATCGTCTGCTGCTGCATCGCCTGCTGCATCTGCTGTTTCATCCCCTTCTGCTTCATCTTATGCTGTATCTCTTCCTGCTGCATCTCCTGCTGCTGCATCTCCTGCTGCTGCATCTCCTTCTACAACCCCTCCTGCTACATATCCTGCAGTATCTCTTTCTGCTACTCCTTATTCTGCTGAATCTTCTGAAGATTCTCTTCATACTGCATCTCCTACTGAATCTGCATCTCCTGCTGCATCTGCTACTGCATCTCTTTATGCTGCATCTCCTGCTGCATCTCCTTCTGATGCATCTCCTTCTGATGCATCTCCTTCTGATGCATCTCCTGCTACATCTCTTGCTGCTGAATCTCCTGTTGATGAATCTTCTCCTGCTGCATTTCCTGCTGAATCTTCTGCTGAATCTCCTGTTGATGAATCTTCTGCTGCATTTCCTGCTGAATCTCCTGCTTGTGCATCTCCTGTTCCTGCATATCCTTATGCTGCGGCTCCTGCTTCAGCTCCTACTGCATCTTCTGCTGCATCTGCTGCTGATGCATCTGCGACTGCATTTCCTGATTATGTTGCATCTGCGACTGCATTTCCTGCTGCTGCATCTCCTGGTGCATTTCCTGCTTCATCTGTTGCTGCATCTCGTGCTGCTGCATCTGGTGAAGTTTCTCTTCCTAATGCATCTTCTGCTGAATTTTTATTTCCTGCTACATCCTCTTCTGCATCTCCTGCTGCTGCATCACCTGCTGCTGCGTCTCCTGCTGCATCTCCTACTTCTCCACCTCTTTCTGTATGTTATGCTGCTGAATCTCCTTCTGCGGCATCTCCTCCAGCTGTTGCATCTGCTGCTGCCTCTCCTTCTGCTGCATATATTGCTGCATCTGCTGATGCATCTCCTGCTGATGCATCTCCTGCTAATGCTCTTGCTGCATCTCCTGTTGCTGTGTCTGCTGCTGAATATCCTGCTGTGTCTGCTGCTGAATATCCTGCCATGTCTGCTGCTGAATCTCCTGCTGCATGTGATACTGCTGCATCTCCTCCTGCTGAATCTCCTGCTGCCGCATCTCCTTCTGCTTCTGCTGCTTCAGATCCTCCCGCATCTCCTGCTGCTGCATCTTGTCCTGATGTCTATCCTGCTGCATGTCCTATGGCTGCATCTCCTGCTGCATCTCTTGGTTCTCTATCACACGCTGCATTTCTTGCTGGATCTCCTTCTGCTGCATCTCCTGTTGCTGCATTTCCTCCTGCTGAATCTCCTATTACATCTCCTCCTCCTGCATCTCCTACTGAATCTACAGCTGCATCTCCTGCCGCTGCATCTCCTATTACATCTCCTTCTACTGCATCTCCTGCTTCTGCATCTCCTGATCCTGAATCTCCTGATCCTGCATCTCCTGCTGAAGCCCCTATGGAATCTCCTATGGAATCTCCTGATGCATATCCTTATGCTGCATCCTCTGCTGCTGCATTTTCTACTGGTGCATTTCCTGCTGCATCTCGTGCTGCTGCATCTCCTGCTTCTGCATCTCCTGCTCTGCATATCCTGCTGCTGAAGCTCCTGATTCATCTCCTGCTGCATCTACTACTGCGGCATGTGCTGCCACTGCATCTCCTGCTGCTGCATCTCCTCTTGCTGCATTTCTTGCTGCAGATTTAGCAGCAGATTCAGCGAGAAATGTAGTAGCAGTAGATGCAGAAGCAGGAGATGCAGCAGCAGGAGATGCAGCAGCAGGAGATACAGGAGAAGATGCATCAGCAAGAGATGAATTGGCGGGAGATATAGCAGGAGGATATGCAGCAGGAGATGCATCAGCAGGAAATGCTTCATGTACTGCTGCATCTCCTGCTAAAATTCCTGCTGCAGCATCTCCTGCTACTTGATGTCCTCTTGCATCTCCTGCTGATGCATCTCCTCCTGCTGCATTTCTGGCTGCTTCTGCTAATTAATCTACTGCGGCATTTCCTGCTGCATGTTGCATTGCTGCATCTCCTGCTGCTTTGTGTGATTTTGCCTCTCCTGGTGCTGGATTACCTGCTTCATCTCCTCCTGCATCATCTCCTGCTGCATCTGTTTCTGCATCTGCTGTTTCATCTGGTAGAGCTGTATCTACTGCTGCATCTCCTGTGGCTTCATCCCCTTCGGCATCTCCTGATTCTGCATCTCCTGCTGCATCTCCGGCTGCTGCATTTTCTGCAGCAACTTCTGCTGCTGCATTACCTGCTGCTGCATCTTTTGCTGCATCTCCTGCTACTGTATGTCCTGCAACTGCATCTCATGCTGCATCTCCTCCCGAATCTGCTGCTGCATTTGCTGCAGCTTCATCTCCCTCTGATGCATCTTCTGCTGCATCTCCTGCTGCTACATTTCCTTCTGCTGCAGCATCTCTTGATGCTGCAGCTTTTTCTGAATCTGCATCTGCTGCTGCATCTGCTGCTACTTCCTCTGCTGCTTATGCCTCTCTTCCTGAATTTGCTGTTGAATCTCCTGCTCCTTCTGCATCTTCTGCTGTTGCATCTCCTGCCGCATCTCCTGCTGCATGTACTTTTCTGCATTTTCTGCTAATGCATCTCCTCCTGTTGCATCTCCTGCTAGTGCACCTCCTGCTGCTGCATCTCCTGTGGCTGCACCTCATGTTGCATCTCGTCCTGCTGCATCTTTTGCTAAAGCATCTCCAGCTGCATCTACTGCTGCATCTCCTTCTGCTGCATCTCCCTCTTCTGCATCTCCTGCTGTTGCATCTCCTGCTGCTGCATCTCCTGCTGAATATCCTGCAAAATCTGCTACTGAATCTGCTGCGGATGCATCTCCTTCTGCTCCATCTCATGCTGATCCATGTCTTGCTTCTGCAACTCCTGCTGCTGCATCTCCTGCTTCATCTCATGTTGCTGCATCTCCTGATGCTTCATCTCCTGCTTCTGCATCTCCTGATGTATCTGCTACTCCTGCTGCTGCTGCTGCATCTCCGTCTGCATCTCCTGCTACTACATCCCCTGCTGCTGCATCTCCTGCTGGTGCATTTCCCGATGCATCTCTTGCTGATGCATCTTATTCTGCATATCCTGCTGCAACTCCTCCTGCTGCAACTCCTGGTGAATCTATACTTCTGCAACTCCTTCCGAATCTATAACTGCTGCACCTCCTATGGAAGCATCTCCTGCTTCATCTCCTGCTGCTGCATCTCCTGCTGCTGTATCTCCTGCTGCATCTCCTGCTGCATCACATGCAGATGCATCTCCTGCTAACGTATCTCCTGCTGCTGTATATTCATCTGCATTTCCTGCTGCAGCTCGTCCTGCTGCATCTCCTTCTGAATCTACTACTGCTGCATCCACTGGATCTGCTGCTGCATCTGCTGCTACTTCATCTACTGCTACATCTCCTGCTGGTGTGTCTCCTGATTCTGCATCTGCTGCTGCATCCTCTGCTGCTGCATCTGATGCTGCTGGAACTCTGGCTGATTTATCTCGGCTGACTCTTCTTCTGTATCTCCTTCTGCTGCATTTTCTTCTCTGCATCAACTTCTCTGCATCTCCTGCTGCTGCAATCTCCTCCTGCTGCGTCTCCTGCTTAATCTCCTGTAGCATCTCCTGATTCTTCATCTCCTGCGGCTACATCTCCTGCTGCATCTCCTCTTGCTGCATTCCCTGCTGCATCTCCTGCTGCTTCAAATTCTGCCACTGCATATCCTGCTGTATATCCTGCAGCTGCATCTCCTTCGGCATCTTGTTCTTCATCTCCTTCTGCATCTCCAGCTACTAAATCCTCTGCTGCTGCATCTCCTTTTGCATCTCCTGCTGCTGCATCTATTGCTGCAACTTCTGCTGCTTCATCTATTGCTGCAACTTCTGCTGCGGCATCTCCTCCAGCTTCATCTCCTGCATCTGCTGCTACATCTTCTACAGATTCATCTATTGCTACATCTCCTGGTTCATCTGCTGCTGGATCTCCTCCTGCATCTCCCACTGATGAATCTGATGCTGCACCCCTTTCTGTAGCATCTCCTGCTTTCTGTGTATACTGCTGCATCTACTGCTGAGGCGTCTCCTGCTGCAACGAGATGTAACATGAGGTGCAGCCGAGGAGATGCAGCAGCAGGAGGTGCACCAGCAGAAGATGCAACAGGAGGAGATGCATTAGCAGAAAATGCAGAAAAGTCTATGCAGCAGGAGATGCAGCAGGAGATGTAGCAGGAGATGCAGCAGCATGAGAAACAACAGCAGAAGTTGCAGAAGGAGATGAAGGAGCCGGAGATAGGCATAAGCAGCAGATGCAGTAGCAGATGAAGATCTAGATTCAGAAAAAGATGCTGCAGCAGATAGAGCAGCAGGAGATGCAGGAACAGGAGATTTGGTAGGAGATGCAGGAGAAAACGCATCAGAGGGAGATGGAGCTGCAGCAAATGCAGCAGCAGATGCAGAAACAGATGCAGTCACAGGTAATGCAGTAGCAGGAGACGCAGCAGAAGATGCAGCAAAAGGAAATGCATCAGCAGGATATGATGCATGAGATGCAGCATCAGGAGATGCAGCATCAGGAGATACAGGAGGAGATGAAGCCACAGGAGATGCAGCAGTAGATACAGCTGTACCAGATGAAGCAGCAGATGCAGAAACAGATGCAGCAGGAGATGATGCAGGAGGAGATGAAGCAGGTAATCCAGCACCAGGAGAGGCAAAATCACACAAAGCAGCAGGAGATGCAGCAACGCAACATGCAGCAGGAAATACCGCAGTAGATTAATTAGCAGAAGCAGCAAGAAATGCAGCAGGAAGAGATGCAGCCGCAGAAGAAGCTGCAGATGCAGAAGCAGTTGCAGGAGGAAATGATGCAGGAGGAGATGCAGCAGCAGCAGATTCAGCAGGAAATGTGCAGCTGATGCAGCGGCAGGAGATGCAGCAGAAGTTATGCCAGGAGATGAAGCAGAAGATCCAGCAGGAGATGCAGAATGAGGGGATGCAGCAGGAGATGCCGCAGCAGTAAATATCGCAGGAGATGCAGCAGCAGGGGATACCGCAGCAAGAGTTGCAGCAGGAGATGCAGCTTCAGGGGATAAAGCAGCAGGAGATGCAGCAGGAGATGCAGCATGTGGAAAGGAAGCAGTAGAAGGTGCAGTAGTAGATGTGGAAGCAGATGCATCAGGAGATGCAGGAGCAGGAGATGCAGAAACAGGCAATGAAGAAGAAAGAGATGCAGGAGTAGGAGATTCACCAGGAGATGCAGCAGCAGATGCAGGGGGAGATTTAGCTGGAGGAGATGCAGCTGTAGGAGAGGCAGCAGGAGACGCAGCAGCAGAAGATACAGCAGCAGGAGATTCAGAAGGAGATGCAGCAGCAGAAGATTCAGCAGCAGGAGATGCAGCAGCAGCAGATACAGCAAGAGACAGAGCAGTAGACACAGCAGTAGGAGACGCAGCAGGAGGAGATGCATCAGGAGATGCATATTCAGAAGGAGATGCATCAGGAGACGTAGCAGGATATGTAGCAGTATGAGATGCCACGGGATATTCAGGAGGAGATTCAGCAGAAGGAGTTACAAGAGCAGGAGATGAAGCAGCAGGAGATGTAGCCGCAGCAGATGCAGCAGCAGATTCAGCAGCAGATGCAGCAGGAGTAGATGCAGGAGGAGAACCATCAGCAGGAGATGCAGCAGAAGGAGATGCAGCAGGGGATGCAGCAGTATGTAAAGCAGCAGCAGATGCAGGAAAAAATCTATCAGCAGGAGATGCAACAGAAGGAGATGCAGCAGGAGATGCAGCAGTATGTAAAGCAGCAGCAGATGCAGGAGCAAATGCTGCAGATGCAACAGGAAGAGATGCAGCAGCAAGTGATGCATACATAGATGCATCAGGAGAAGTTTCATCAGCAGGAGATGGAGCAGGAGATGCAGCCACCAGAGATGCAGCAAGAGAAGCACCAGGAGGTGCAACAGCAGGAGATTACGGAGGAGATGCAGCGGTAGATGTTTCAGCAGTACGAGATGCAGCAGGGTATGCACCAGTAGGAGATTCGGCAGCAGGAGAGGCAGCAGGAGAGCAGTATCATGAGATGAATCCAGTAATGAATCAGAGGAGTTGCAGCAGGAGATGCAGCAGCAGGGGATGCAGCAGAAGATGTACCAGCAATAGATGCAGGAGACGATCCAGCAGGAGGAGATACAGCAGCAGGAGATGTAGCATGAAACACAGTAGTAGATGAATTAGCAGCAGAAGCAGCAACAGATCCAGGAGATGCAGCACCAAGAGATGCAGCAAGAGATGCAGCAGGAGATGCTGCAGCGGGAGATGCTGCAGCAGCAGGAGATGTAGCAGGTTATGCAGCAGAAATAAATGCAGCAGGGTATGCACCACCAGGTGTTCAGCAGCAGGAGATGCAGCAGGAGAGCAGCATCATGAGATGAATCCGCTGGTGCATTAGAAACAGTTGCAGCAGAAGATACAACAGCAGGAGATGCAGCAGCAGATGAAGCAGCGAGAGATGGAGGAGGAGATACAGCAGGAGGAGATACAGCAGGAGGAGATCTAGCAGGAAAAAAATTTAGATGAATCAGCAGCAGATGCAGCAACAAATGCAGCAACAAATGCAGAACATGCAGCAGGAGGAGATGCAGCAGGATGACATGTAGCACAATATCGAGTAGCCGAAGTTGCAGCAGCAGGAGATGTAGAGAAGAAGATGTAGCAGAAGGAGATGCAGGAGAAGATGAAGCTGTAGTAGATGCAGCAAGAGATACGGCATGAGCAAATGCAGTAGCAGATGCAGCAGCAGGAGATGAAACAATACATGCAGCAGCAGTAGATACGCCAGCAGGAGATGTATCTGTAGATGCACTAGTATGTGAAGCAGCACCAGATGCAGCAGTAGGAGACTCCAAAGGATATGCAACAGGAAGAGAAACAGTAGGATATGCAGAAAAAAATGCAGGAGATGAATCTGAAAATGCACCAGCAGGATATGCATCAGCTGGAAATCAAGCAGGAGATGCAGATGGATATGCAGTAAGAGGAGATGCAGCAGGAGATGCAGCAAGTGGCTATGCAGCAGGCCATGCAGCAGGCCATGCAGCAGCAGGCGATGCAGCAGGAGATACAGCAAGAGGAGATGCACAAGGAGATGCAACAGCAGGAGATGCAGCAGGAGATGCATAAGTACCCGAGGCAGCAGTAAATGTAGAAGAAGTATATGCAGCAGCAGGAGATAAATCAGCAGGTGCAGCAGCAGGAGATGCAGGAGGTAGCAGCAGCAGATCAGCAAAAGTTGCAGCAGGAAAATTCAGCAAGAGATGCAGCAGGAGTCGTCACAGCAGAATATGTTGCAGGAGATTCAGCATCATGAGATGCATCAGCAGGAGATGCATCACCAGATGCAGAAGCGGTTGATGCAGAAGCGGTTGATGCATCAGCAGGAGATGCAGCAGCAGGAGATACAGCAGCAGGAGATGCAGCAGGAGATGCAGTAGGACATGCAGCTGTAGGATATGCAGCAGCAGTAAATGCAGAATGATATGAAGAAGCAGTAAATGCAGCATGATATGAAGCAGCAGGATATGCAACAGTAGGAAATGCTGCAGCAGATGCAGTAGCAGGTGATGCAGCAGCAGGAAATTCAGATGGAGATGGAGCAAGAGATTAAGCACGTGATGCAACAGCAGAATCAGCAGAAGATGCAGCTGGAGGAGATGCAGCTGGAGGAGATGCAGCAGGAGATGCAGAAACAGGAGATGCAGCAGCAGCAGATGCAGCATGAGATACAGGAGGATCTGAAGCAGTAGATGCAACGGGAGATTCAGCAGCAGGAGATACAGGAGGCAATGCAGCAGTAGATACAGCAGTAGATGAAGCAGTAGGACATGCAGAACCAGATGCAATTGGAGAAGCAGCAGGAGATGCAGCAGAGATGCAGCAGAGATGCAGATCCTCCTGCTGTGTCTCCTGCTGATGCATCTCCTGCTTCATTTCCTGCTGATGCATCTCCTTCTGCATCTACTTCTTCTGGCATCTCCGTCTCCAGCATTTCCTGCTGCATCTCGTGCTGCTGCATCTACTGCTGATGAATCTCCTGCTGCTGCATCTCCTCTAGCATATCCTGCTGAATCTCCTGCTGCAGAATGTCCTGCTGCATCTCTTGCTGCATTTCTCACGATGCACATCTTGCTGCATATCCTGCTGCTGTGTCTCCTGCTGCTGCATCTTCTTCTGTTACATCTGCTGCAGCATCTCCTGCTGCTACACCTCCTTGTGCTGCATCTGCTGCTGCTGCTTCATCTCCTTTGCTGCTGCACCTCCTGCTGCTGAATCTCTTGCTGCATCTCCTGCTGCATCTCTTGCTGCATCTGCATCTGCATCTTTTGACGCATCTCCTACTGCTTGATCTCCTTCTGATGCATCCCCTTCTGAATCTACTAGTGCTGCATCTGCTGAATCTGCTGCTGCATCTGCGGCTGCTTCATCTACTGCTGCTCTCCTGCTGTATCTCCTGATGCTGTACGTGCTGCTGCTGCATCCGCTGCTGCTGTAACTCTTGCTGCATTTTCTGCAGCTGAATCTCCTGCTAGATCTCCTTCTGATGCATCCTCTTCTCTGCATCTACTTCGCTGCATCTCTAGCTTCTGCATCTCCTCCTGTTGCATTTCCTACTGAATCTCCTGTAGCATCTCCTGCTGCTACATCTCTTTCTGCTTCATCTCCCGCTGCATGTACTTCTCCTGCATATCGTGCTGCATTTCCTGCTTCATCTCCCACTGCATTTTGTACTGATACATTTCCTGCTGCATCTCCTACAATATATCTTGGTACATCAGCTGCCTCATCTCCTGCTGCATCTCCTGGTGCATCTCCTGGTACCACAACTCCTGCTGTTGCATTTCCTGCTGCATTTCCCGCTGCATCTTCTGCTGCTGCATGTCCTGCTGCTGCATCTGCATCTCTTGCTGCATCTCCTCCTGATGCTTTTCCTGCTGTATATCCTTCTGCATTTCGTGCTGCATTTCCTGCTCCTGCATCTTTTGCTGCATCTCCTCCTGCTGCATCTCCTGCTGCATCTACTTCTGCTGCATCTCCGGCTGCATCTCTTGCTGCTGCATCTTCTCTTGTGAATCTGCTGCAGCATCTCCTGCTGCTGGCTCTCCTACTTAACCTGCTGCTGAATCCACTGCTGCTGTGTCGGCTGCTTCTGCATGTGCTACTTCATCTGCTGCTGCATCTCCTGCTGCATTTCCTGTTGCTGATTCTCCTACTGCTGTATCTCCTGCTGCTGCATTTCCTGCCGCATATCCTGCTGAATCTCCTGCTGCTGCATCTTCTACTGCTGCATGTCATACAGCATCTCCTGCTGCTGCATCTCCTACAGCTGCATCTCTGAATGCTACATCTCTTAGCTCTGCATCTCCTGCTGCATCTCCTGCTGCATCTCCTGCTACAAAATCCTCTGCTGCTGCATCCCCTGCTGTATCTACTACTGATGCATCTCCTACTTCATCTTCTGCTTCTGCATCTCCTGCTGCAGCATCTCTTGCTGCTTCTCCTGATGCTTTATCATCTGAGGCATCTCTTGCAGCTGCATCTCCTGCTGGTTCTGCATGTCCTGCTTCATCTGCTTCTGCATCTCCTTCTGCTGCATCTCCTACTGCATCTCCTGCTGCTTCTCCTACTTCACCTACTGCTACATCTCCTGCTGCTGCATCTCCTGCTGCACATACTGCTGCATATCCTGCTGCTGAATTTCCTGCTAAATCTGTTGCTGCATCTACTGCGGCTGCATCTCCTGCTGCTTCATCTCTTGCTCTTACATCTCCTTCTGCGGAATCTCCTCCTGAATATCCTGCGGCATCTCCTGCTGCTACATATCCTGCTACATCTCCTGATGCATCTCAATCTGCATATGAATCTCCTGATGCATCTCCTCCTGCTGCGCCTCCTACTGCTGCGTCTGCTGTGGCATCTCCTGCTGCATCCCCTGCTGCTGCATCTTATCCTGCTGCATCTCCTGCTGCATTTTTTGCTGTATATTCTGCTGTTAAATCTCCTGCTGATGCGTCTGCTGTTGCATCTCCTGCTGCATCTCCTGTTGGTGCATTTTATTCTCTGCAGCTTGTACTCTGCACCTCCTGCTGCTGCATCTCCTGCAGCTGCATCTCCTGCTGCATCTCCTACTATTGCCTCTTCATCTCTGCATCTCCTGCTTCATCCTCTACTGCTTCATCCCCTTCTGCTGCATCTCCTGCTGTATCCCTTGATGCTGCATCTCCTGCTGCTGAATCTCCTGCTTCTGCATCTCCTACTCCCGTAAGTCTTGCTGCTGCCTCTCCTACTTCTGCATCTCCTGTTCTTGCAACTCCTGATGCATCTGCTGCTGTATCTCCTGCTGCATCTTCTACTGCTTCTCCTGATGCTGCATTTCATGCTGCATCTTCTGCTGCTGCATCTCCTGCTGCATTTTCTTGTACATCTGCTGCTTCATTTTCTACTGTATCTTCTGCTACTTCATATCCTGCTGATGCGTCTTTTGTTACATCTCTTGCTGCATCTCCTGTTGTATCTCCTGCTTCTGCATCTTTGTCTCTGCATCTCCTGGTGCTGCATCTACTGCTGCAGAATCACTTGCTGAATCTGTTGCTGCTCCATCTCCTGCTGCTTCATATCCTGCTGCATCGCGTCTTGCTGCATCTCCTGCTTCATCTCACCTGCATCTTCTGCTATTGAATCCACTGCTGCTGCGTCTCCTGCTGCTGAATTTCCTTCGTCTGACTCTCCTTCTGAATCTCCTGCTTCTGCATCTCCTGCTGCTGCATCCTCTGCTGTATCTAAAACTGCTGCATCTCCTACTGAATCTTGTTCTTCTGCATCTCCTGCTACAATGTCTGCTGCATCATCTACTCCTGCCTCGCCTCCTACAGCATCTCCTTCTGAATCTCCTGCTGCATCTCCTGCTGCTGCATCGCCTGCTGCATCTGCTGCTTCATCCCCTTCTGCTGCATATCCTGCTGTATCCCTTGCTGCTGCATCTCATGCTAAAGCTCTTGCTTCATCTCCTTCTTCATATTCTGCTGCTGCATCTTCTGCCGCTGCATCTCCTGCTGCTGCATCTCCTGCTGCATTTCCTGCTTCATGTCCTGCTCATCTACTGCTGCTTCATCTCCTGGTGCTGTATCTCCTTATACAACTCCTCCTGCTACATATCCTGCCGTATCTCCTTCCACTGCTCCTCATGCTGCTGAATCTGCTGAACATTCTCTTCCTAATGCATCTCCTGTTGAATCTGCATATCCTCCTGCATCTTCTTCTGCATCTGCTTCTGCATCTGCTTCTGCATCTCGTTCTGCTGCATCTTCTGCTCCGTCTCCTTCTGTTGCATCTCCTTCTGCTGCATCTCCTGCTGCATCCACTTCTGCATCTCCTGCTGCTGCATCTCCTGCTGCATCTTCTGCTTCAGATCCTCATGCATCTCCTGCTGCATCTCTTGCTGCTCTACCGTCTGCTGCATCTCCAGCTGGACCTCTTTCTGCTGGATCTCCTGTTGATGAACCTTCCCCTGCTGCATTTCCTGCTGAATCTCCTGCTGCCGCATCTCCTGCGGCTGCATCTCCTTTTCCTGCATAGTCTTCTGCTGTAGCTCCTGCTTCAGCTCCTATTGCACCGTCTGCTGCATCTGCTGCTGATGTGTCTGCTTCTGCATTTCCTGCTGCTGCTGAATCTGCGACTGCATTTCCTGCTTCTGCATCTCCTGCTTCATGTGTTGCTGCATCTGCTGCTGTTTCATCTCCTGCTGCTTTATCTCCTGCTGCATCTCCTCATTCTTTATATCCTGCTGTATCTCCTGCATCTGCAACTCATGCTGTTGCATCTCATGCTGCTGCATCTGAGGAAGATTCTCTTCCTACTGCATCTTCTGCTGAATCTTCATTTCCTGCTACATCTTCTGCATCTCCTGCTGATGCATCTCCTGCTGCTGGATCTCTTTCTGCTGCATCTCCTGCTGATGCATCTCGTGCTGCTGCAGCTCTTCCTGCATCTTCTGCGGCTGCAGCTCCTGCTGTATCTTCTACTGAATCTGCTGTTGCTTCTACCTTGGCTGCATCTCCTACTGCTGCACCTCCTCCTACGGCATGTGCTGCTGCATCTCCTGCTGCTTCATCTCTTGCTTCTGCATCTCCTGCTGATTCCTTGCTGATTCATCTGCGAGTTCAACACATTCTGGTGCATCTCCTGCTGCATTTCCTGCTGCATCTGCTGCTGCGTCTGCTGCTGTTGAATCTCCTGCTGCTGTATCTTCTTTTACATCTCCTGCTGCTGCATCTCCTCCTATATCTCCTGCTAAATCTCCTGCTAAATCTCCTGCTGCATCTCCTGCTAAAGCTCTTACTGCATCTCCTGTTGATGTGTCTGCTGCTTTATATCCTGCTGTGTCTGCTGCTGCTGCATCTCTCCCTGCTGAATCTCCTGCTGCTGCATCCCTTTCTGCATCTCCAGCTGATGCATCTTTTCCCGCTGCATCTGCTGCTGCATCTGCTGCTGCATCTGCTGCATTTCCTGCTGGATCTGCTGCTTGATCTCCTGCTATATCTCCTGCTGCTGCATCTCCTTCGGTATCTGCTGCTTCAGATCCTCCTGCATCTCCTACTGCTGCATCTTCTCCTGCATATTGTGTTGCTGCATCTCCTGCTGCTTCGTGTGATTTTGCATCTCCAGGTGCATCTCTTTCTATTGCATCTCCAACTGCTGCATCTCTTGTTGCTCTGTCGCCTGCTGCATCTCATGCTGGATCTCTTTCAGCTGGATCTCCTGTTTCTGAATCTCCTCCTGCTGCATTTCCTGCTACATCTCCTCCTGCTGCATCTCCTACTGAATCTACTGCTGCATCTCCTGCCGCTGCATCTCCTATTGCATCTCCTTCTGCTGCATCTCCTGCTTCTGCATCTCCTGATCCTGCTTCTCCTGCTGCAGCTCCTATGGAATCTCCTGATGCATATCCTTATGCTGCATCTTCTGCTGCTGCATTTCCTGCTGCTGCATTTCCTGCTGCAGCTCGTGCTGCTGCAGCTCTTGCTGAAGCTCCTCATTCATCTCCCACTGCATCTCCTGCTGCTGCATGTGCTGCTGCTGCACCTCCTGCTGAATCTGCTGTTGCTTCTGCTTCAGTCACATCTCCTGCTGCTGAACCTCCTCTGCAGCATGTGCTGCTGCATCTCCTGCTGCTGCATCCCCTGCTGCTGCATCTCCTGTCTCTGTATCGCTTCCTGCTTCTGCATCTCCTGCTGGTGCATCTCCTGCTGCATCTCCTGCTCCATTTGCTGCTTTATCTGCTTCTACATCTTCTGCTGCTGCATCTCCTTCTGTATCTCCTTCTGCATCTCCTTCTAAAGCTCTTGCTTCATCTCCTGTTGCATCTCCTGCTGCTGCATCTCCTGCTGCATCTGCTGCTGAATCTGCTGATCCATCGGCTGCAGCTGCATCTCCTGCTACTGCACCTCCTCCTGCTGCATCTCCAGCTTATGCATCTGCGGCTGATTATCCTGCTGCTCTATCTCCTGATGCATCTCTGTCTACTACATCTGCTGCTGCATCTCCTGCTTTGGCATTACCTGCTGCATCTCCTGCTGCTGCATCTGCTGCTGCATCTCCTGATGATGCATCTCCTTCTACATCTCCTACTGTACATCTACCGCTTCATCCCCTGCAGCATCTCCTGCTGCTCCATCTGGTGCATCTGCTGCTTCAGCTGCTGCTGCTTCATCCACTGCTGAATCGGCTGCTATATCTCCTCCTTCTGCTGCACCTCCTTCTGCTCGATCTACTTCTGCATCTCCTGCGGCTGCATCTGCTGCTGCATCTGCTGCTGATTTACATCTTCCTGAATTTTTTGTGGCGGCATCTCCTACTCCATGTCCTGCTGCAGCATCTAGTGTTGAATCTCCTACTGCTGCATCTACTGCTGAATCTCCTGTTGCATCTCCTGTTGCAGAATATCCAGCTGCCACTCCTCTTGCTGAATCACCTGCTGAATCTCCTTTTGCAGCTCCTGCTGCTGCAGCTCCTGCTGCTTCATCCCCTCAACCTGCATCTCTTTCTGCAACACTTGCTGCTTCATCCCCTGCTGCTCCTTCTGCTGCTGCATCTCCTGCTGCTGCATCTTCTCCTGCATCGTCTCCTGCTGCAACTGCTTCTGCATCTGCTGCTTTTTCTGCTGCTGCATCTCCTCCTGCTGCGTTTCTTACTACCTCTGCTGATTAATCTCCTGCTGCATTTCCTGCTGCATGTTTTGTTGCTGCATCTCCTGCTGCTTCGTGTGATTTTGCATCTCCTTCTATTGCATCTTCGGCTGCTGCATTTTCTGCTACATCACCTCTTGCCTATCCTGCTACTGCATCTCCTAATGTATTTCCTGCCGCTTAATCTCCTGCTGCTGCATCTACTGCTTCATCTCCTTCTGATGTCTATCTTGCTGCTGCATCTACCGCTTATGAATGTCCTCCTGCTGCATCTCAGGTTTCATCTCCTCTTTCTTATCCCCGGCTGCATATCCTGCTGCTACATCTCCTGCTACTGCATCTCCTTCCGCATCTAATGCTGCATCTCTTGCGGCTGCATCTCGTCCTACATCTCTTGCGGCTGCATCTCCTGCTCCATCTCCTGCTGATGAATCTTCTCCTAATGCATCTATTTACGCGTCACTTTCTGCTGCATCTGCTGCTGCTTCACATCCTGCTGCTTCATCTCCTGCTACAAGTCCTGCTACTGCATCTGCTGCTGCATCTGCTGCTGCTCTATCTACTGCGGCTTCATTTCCTGTTGCATCTCCTTCTGCTGCATCACATTCTCTGCATCTATTGATAATGCTTCCCCTGCTGCTGCACTTCCTGCTGCTGCACCTCCTGCTGCTGCATCTCCCGCGGCTGCCTCTGCTGCTTCATCTGCTGCTGCATCTCCTGCTTTTGCATCTCATGCCACATCTGCTGATGATACATATCCTGAACTACATATCTTGCTGCATCACCTGCTACTGCGTCTCCTGCTGCTGCATCTCCTGCTGCTGAATCTCCTACTGCTGAATCTCGTGCTGCTGCATTCACTGCTGCATCTACTGCTGCTGCATCGCCTACTGCATCTTCCGCTGTGTCATCCCCTGCTGTGGCATCTCCTAGTGCATTTCCTGCTGTTTAATTCCCTTATGCTGCATCTCCTGCTGAATCTCCTTCTGCTGCATATATCGCTGCTGCATCTAATTCTGCTTCCTCTACTGCTGCATCTCCTACCTCATCTACTACTGATGCATCTCCTCCTGATGCATCTCCTTCTGCATCTCTTTTTGCTGCATCTCCTACTGAATCCTCTGCTGCTGCATCTTCAGCATTTGCTGCTTCATATTCTGCTGCTTCACATACTGCTGCATATGCTGGTACATATCCTGCTGCTGCATCTCCTTCTGCGTCTCCTGCTACTGCATCTTCTTGCTGTGGCATTTTCTGCTGCATCTCCTACCGCTGTATCTGCTGCTGCGTCTCCTTTTGCTGCATCTCTTGCATCTGCTGCTTCATCTGCTGCTGATTCTTCTCATGCTGCATCTCCTGCTAGATATCCTTCTTCTGCATCTTCTGATGCTGAATCTCCTGCTGCTGCATCTCCTGCGTAATTTCCTGCTGCTACATATGCTGGTGCTGCATCTGCTGCCTCTTAACTTGCTGCTGTATCTCCTGCTGCTGCATATCATAGTGCATCTTCTTCTGCTACATCACCGGCTGCGGTATATCCCGCGTACTCTTCTGCTGCAGAATCTCCTGTTACATCTCCTGCTGCTACATTACCTGCTGCATCTCCTCCTTCTGCAACTCCTCCTGCTGCATCTGCTTCTGCTGAATCTGCTGCTTCAACTCCTGCTGCTGCATTTTCTTCTGCATCTCCAGCTGCTGCATCTCATACTGCCTGTCCTGCTGCTCAGTCTCCTGTTGCTGCATCTCCTGCCTGATCTCCTGCTGCTGCACCTCCTGCTGCATCTCCTGCGGTATCTCTTGGTGCAGGATCTCCTGCTGATGCATATCCTGCTTCAAGTCCTGCTGCTGTATTACCTTCTGCCTCTCTTCCTGCTGTATTTCCTGCTACTGCATCTCCTGCTGCATCTCTTGATGCTTAATCTGCTGCTGCATCTCCTGCTGCATCTCTTGGTGCTGCATCTCCTGCTGATGCATTTCCTGCTGCATCTCCTGTGGCACCACCGGCTGCAGCATCTCCTTCATCTCCTGCTGCATTTCAAGCTGCATTTCCTGCTGATGCATCTCTTGCTGCATATCCTGATTCTGCGTCTCCAGCTACTGCATCTCCTACTGCATCTGCTGCTTCTGACTATCCTGCTACTGCTACTCCAGCTGTCGCATCTCCTTCTGCATCTCGTCCTGCTGCATATTCTGCTGCATCTCCTGCATCTCACGCTGTTGCAACTCCTTCTCATACATCAGCGTGTTCATCTCTGGATGCTGCTATCCTGCTGCATCTCCTGTTGAATCTCCTGCTGGTGCATACCCTGCTGCGTCTACTGGTGCTGCATTACCTACTGCATCTCTCCTGCTGCCTCACCTGCTTCTTGACCGTCTGCTCCTACATCTCCTGCTGCATCTTCCTCAGATGCATCTCCTGCTGTATCTCTTGCTGCATCCTCTGCTCATGCATCTGTGAATGCATCTCCTGATACTCTATTTCCTGCTGCATCTGTTGCTCAATCTCTTGCTTGATGCATCAAGTGCATCTGCATTTCCTTCTGCATATTCTGCTGAATGTATCTGCGGCTGCACCTCCTGCTGCTACATCGCCTACTGAATCTCCTGCTGCACAATGTCCTATCGCATTTCCTGCTGCAGTACCCCCTGCTGCATTTCCTGCTGCTGCATCTCCTGCTGAATCTCCTGCTGCTGCAACTCCTGCTGCTGAATCTCCTGCCTCTTCATCTTCCACTGCTGCATCTGCTGCTGAATCTGCTGCTGCATCTGCTGCGGCTGCACGTTTTCTACTGCATCTGCTGCTTCTTCATCTCATCCTGCTGCATCCCCTTCTGCATCTCTTGCTGCTATATCTCCTGATGCTTCATCTCCTGCTGCTGCATCTCTTGCTCCATGTCCTGCTGCTGCATCTCCTGTTCTGCATCTCCTTCTGCTTCATCTGCTGCTGCATCTCCTTCTGCTGCATTTCATGTTGCACCTCATATTGAAGCATCTCCTGCTTCATCTCTTGCTGCTACATATTCTTCTGCATTTCCTGCTGCAGCTCTTCCTATTGCATCTCCTTCTGAATCTACTACTGCTGCATCTGCCGAATCTACTGCCGCTTCATCTACTGCTGCATCTCCTGCTACATCTCCTGCTGCTGCATCTGCTGCTGCTGTAACTCTTGCTGCATTTATTTCATCTGAATCTCCTGCTGTATCTCCTTCTGCAGCAGGAGTTGCAGCAGTAGATGCAGCAGCAGCAGATGCAGGAGGCGATCCAGCCGCAGGAGATGCAGAAGCAGAAGATGTAGTAGGGCATGCAGCAGTAGATGAATCAGAAGCAGATGCAGCAGGAGATGCAAAACGAGATGCAACAGGAGATGCAGTAGTAGGAGATTCAGCAGGAGATACATCCAACAGGAGGTGCAGCTGCATGAGATGCAGTAGCAGACGGTGAAGAGAAGAAGATGCAGAGAATGAGAAGGAGCAGAAGGAGACGCAGCCGCAGTAGATTCAGCAAGAGATACAGCAGTAGCAGATGCAGCAGCAGGAGATGCAATAGCAGATGCAACAGCAGGAGATGCACCAAAAGGAGACGTAGCAGAAGATGCAGCAGTGTGTGAAGCAGCAGTATATGAAGCAGCAGCAGATTCAGGAGCACATGCTTCAGATGCAGCAGTAAGAGATTCAGCAGGAAATGCAGCCGCAAGAGATGAAGCAGGAAATGCAGAAGATGCAGCAGCAAGTGATGCATAAGGAGATGCATCAGGACAAGATTCATGAGCAAGAGGTGGAGCAGGAGATGCAGCCGCAAGAGATATAGCAGGGAATGCAGCCGCAAGAGATGAAGCAGGGTATTCAGCAGGAGATTGAGGAAGTGGAGGTGCACCATGATATGCAGCGGTAGGAGATGCAGCAGCAAGATATGCAAGAGAAGTAGATGTAGCAGCAGGAGATGTATTAGGAGATGTAGCAGCAGGAGATGAGCAGCAGATTCAGAAGCAGATTCAGTAAGAGATGCAGCAGCAGGAGATGCAATAGCAGAAGATGCAGCAGCAGATTCAGTAACAGATGCAGCAGCAAGAGATGCTTAAGTGGAAGATGAAGCAGCAGGAGATGCTGCAGGAGGAGGTGCTGCCGCAGGAGGCGCAGCAACAGTATATGAAAAACCAGATGCATCCACAGGAAATGAAGCAGGAGATGCTGAAGCAGGAGATGCTGCAGCAGGATATGCAGCACGAGATGCAGACGGAGATGATGCAGAACGGTGAAATGCACCAGGAGATGCAACAGCAGGAGAAACAGCAGTAGGATATGCAGCAGGAAATGAATCTGGAGATGGAGCAGGAGGAGATGCTACAGCAGACACAGCAAGAGCTGCAGAAGGAGATGAAGGAGGAGTTGCACCAGAAGGAGATGGAGCAGGAGATGCAGCAGCTAGAGAAATAGCAGGAGATGCCGTAGGCTTTTGAATTGTGAGGTGACCTTTTAATAGCCATTCTGATGTTACAGTACACAAGCCTAGACTGAAAGTTCTACAAGTCTTGCTTTGCAGTGAAAGCACTATAAGAGAGGACATTCAGGAGCTGCAGAATTCCATGCTAGCATCTTCCCTGCGCGAATTACTCATTTTTCCTAAACCTCCTTAATAGGAGCAGTTAAGTCATAATTCAGTACCCTGTACTACAAAGACCCATAAGTCTTGCTTTGCAGCTTGCAGTGAAAGCGCTTTAAGAGAAGATTATGAGGAGAGCCACCATATGATCGTAGTAGTTTCCCTGCGGTACTTATTCTGTACGACATGAAATCTGAAGCGATTCTGCAAAAGCCATTCTACTGTTACACTTCACAAGTCTAGATTGAGAAGTCTACAAATCTTGCTTTGCAGTAAAAGCGCTATAAAGAGAAGACATTCAGAAGCAGCAGCATTCCATGCTAGCCTCTTCCCTACGGGAGTTACTCACTTTTCCTAAAGGGCCTTATTTTGCCTGATTTAGTCATTTTCAGTAACTTATATTAAAACGGTCCATAAGTAGCGCTTTGCACCTTGCTGTGAAAGCGCTTCCACAGAAGCCACAAAGCCACCGTTGCTTCTTCCCTGCGATACTTGTGCTGAAGGCTCTGAATTTTGAAGTGACGCTTTAATAGGCATTCTGATGTTACGGTACACAAGCCTAGACTGAAAGTTTTACGAGTCTTGTTTTCTAGTGAAAGTGCTATAAGAGAAGACAATGCGAAGCAACAGCACTCCATGCTAGCATCTTCCATGCTGTAATTATTGCGTTTTCCTTAAGCGCCTTAATAGGCGCAGTACAGGCACAATTCAGTACCCTATATTAAAAGGGTCCATAAGCAGTGCTTTGCTGCTTGCAGTGAAATCGTTACCACAGAAGACACTACCGAGAGCCAGCATTTGATCGAAGCACCTTCCCTGCTGTACTTGTGGTTAATGATTTGAAATTCTGAAGTAACGCTTTGATAGCCATTCTGATGATTCAGTACACAGGCCTAGGATGAAAGTTCTACAAGTCTTGCTCTGCAGTGAAATCACTATGATAGAAGAGATTCAGAAGCAGCAGGATTCCATGCAGGATTCCATCTTCCCTGCGGGAATTGCTCACTTTTCCTAAAGTGCCTTAATTTGCGCAGTTAAGGAACAATTCAGTACCCTGTGACAATTAGGTTAAGTATATTAAAACGGTCCATAATTCGTGCTTTGCATATCGCAGTGAAAGCTTTTCAAGAGAAGACCCTAACGACGACCAGCATTTGATCGTAGCAGCTTCCCTGTGGTAATTGTGCTGAACGGACTGAAATTTTGAAGTGACGCTTTCATACCCATTCTGATGTTACAGTACACAAGCCTCGAATCAAAGCTCGACAAGTCTTGCTTTGCAGTGAAAGCACTATTTTAGAAGAGTTTCTCAAGCAACAGCATTCCATGCTAGCCTCTTCCCTGCTGGAGTTACTCACATTTCCTAAAGCACTTTAATAGGAGCAGTTAAGTCACAATTTACTACCCTATACTGAAACGTTCTGTTAGTCGTACTTTGCACCTTGCAGTGAAAGCGCTTCTAGAGGAGACTCAAAAGAGGTCCAGAATTTGATGGTAGCAGCTTTCCTGGGGTTCTTGTGCTGAAAGGTCTGAAATTTACAAGTGGCGCTTTAATAGTCATTCTGCTGTTACAATACACCAGCCTTGTTTCAAAGTTCTACAAGTCCTGCTTGGCAATGAAAGCGCCATAAGGGAAAACATTCAAAAGCAGCAGAATTCCATGCTAGCATCTTCACTGCGGGAGATACTGACTTTTCCTAAAGCGCCTTCACAGGCGCAGTTAAGGAACAATTCCGTACCCTGTGCTAAAACGTTCTGTTAATCGCACATTGCATCTAGCACTGAAAGTGCTACTAGAGAACACTAGAGCGACAGCACGAATTTCCTGTTAGGAGCTTCCATGTGGTACTTATGCTGAATGCTCTGAAGTTTTGAAGTGACACTTTAATAGCCATTCAGATGTTATAGCACACAAGCGTGCATTGAAAACTGTACAAGTCTTGCTTTGCAGTGACAGCACTGTAAGAGAAGACATTCAGAAGCAGCAGCATAACCACGCTAACATCTTCACTGGGGGAGTTACTCACTATTCCTTAATCGCCTTAGAAGGCGCAGATAAGTCGCAATTCTGTAACCTATACTAAAACGTTCTGTTAGTCATGCTTTGCGGCTTGCTGTTTAAGGGTTTCAAGAGAAGACTCGATCACGTACCAGAATTTCATTGTATCAGCTTCTCTGGGATGCTTGTGCTGAACTCTCTGAAATTTGGAAGTCAAGCTTTACTAGCCATTCTGATGATACAGCACACAAGCCGAGACTCGAAGCTCTACAAATCCTGCTTTGCAGTGAAAGCACTAAAAGAGAAGACATTCAGAAGCAGCAGCTTCTTCACTGCAGGAGAAACTCACTTTTCCTAAAGCGCCTTAATAGAAGCAGTCAAGTCACTATTCATTATCCCATACTAAAACGGTCTGTTAGTCGTGCTTGGTAGGTAAAAAATCGTTTCCAGAGAAAACTCTAACGAGAGCCAGAATTTGATGGTAGCAGCTTCCCTGCGGTACTTGTGCTGAACGATCTGAAATTTTGAAGTGATGCTTTAGTAGCCATTCTCTCGTTGCAGTACACTAGCCTACGCTAAAAGTTCTAAATGTCTTGCTTTGCAGTGAAAGCGCTCTATAGAAGACATTCAGAAGCAGCAGCATTCCACGCTAACATCTTATCTGCCGGAGAAACTCACTTTTCCTTCAGCGCCTTAATAGGCTCAGTTAAGTCACAATTCAGTACCTTATACAAAAACTTGCTGTTAGTCGTTCTTTGCAGCGTGCAGAGAAAGTGCGTCTAGCGAAGACTCCAACGAGAGCCATCATATGATGGCAGCAGCTTCCCTGGGGTACTGTGCTGAACGTATTGAAATTTTGAATCGACGCATTAATAGCCATTCTGCTGTTACAATACACAAGCCTAGACTCAAAGTACTCCATGTCTTGCTTGGCAGTGTAAGCGATAAAAGGGAAGACGTTCACAAGCAGCAGAATTTCATGCTAGCCTCTGTACTGCGTGAGATACTGTCCTTTCCTAAAGCGCCTTCATAGGCGCTATTAAGTCACAGTTTTGTACCCTCTGCTAGAACTTTCTATTAGCCTAACTTTGCAGCTAGCAGTGAAAGAGCTTCTAGAGAAGATTCAAATGAGATCCAGAATTTCATGATAGGAGCGTCCCTCTGGTACCTATGCTGAACGTGCTGAAGTTTTGAAGTACATTTAATAGCCATTCGGCTGTTATAGTACAAAAACCTGGAATGAAAGTTGTACACGTCTTGCTTTACAGTGAAAGCACTGTAAAAGAGGTCATTCAGAAGCAGCAGCATTCCATCGTCACTGTGGGAGACACTCGCTTTTCCTAAAGTGCCTTAATAGGCGCAGTTATGTCACTCTTTAGCACCCTATACTAAAAGATCTGTTAGTAGTGCTTTGCAGGTAGAAGTGACAGTATTTCCAGAGAAGACTTTAACGAGAGCCAGAATTTGATGGTAGCATCTTCCCTGCGGTACTTGTGCTGAACGCAGTGAAATTTTGAATTGATGCTTTAATAGCCATTCTGGTCTTACAGTACGCAAGTCTAGACGGAAATTTCTACAAGTCTTGCATTGCACTGAAAGCGCTATAATCTCTGAAGCAGCAGGATTCCATGCTAGCATCTTTGATGCTGTAGTCATTCCATTTTCCTAAAACTTCTTAATAGGAGCAGTTAAGACGCAATTCAGTACCTTATATTAAGAGTCCGTAAGTGTTGCTTTGCTGCTTGCAGTGAAATCGTTACCTCAGAAAACCCTAACGAGAGCCAGCATTTGATGGAAGCAGCTTCCCTGCGGTACTTGTGCTGAACGATCTGAAATTTAGAAGTAACGCTTTAATAGCCATTCTGATATTGCAGTACACAGGCCGAGACTGAAAGTCCTTCAAGTCTTGCTTTGCAGTGAAAGCGCTATAAGAGAGGACATTCAGAAGCAGCAGCATTCATCTTCCCTGTGGGAATTGTTCGGTTTTCCTAAAGCGTCTTAATAGCCGCAGCTAAGTCACAATTCACTTACTTACATTAAAACGGGTCACAATTCACACTTTGCATACTGCAGTGAAAGCTCTTCTGGAAAAGACTCTAACGACAACCAGCATGTATCAGCAGGAGGTGCAATACCAGGAGATGCATCAGCAGGAGATTCTCTGCTGCATCTCCTGAAGTATCCCCTGCTGCTTCATCTCAACCTGCTGCATCTCATGCTGCATCTCCTGCTGTTAAATCTCCTGCTGCTTTATGTACTGCTGCTGCATCTCCTTCTGCTTAATCTCATGTTGTACCTCCTATATAAGCATCTCCAGCTTCATCTCCTGCTGCTGCATCTCCTGCTCTTGCATCTCTTGCATCTGCTGCTGCATCTGCCGCTGATTCATCTAATGCTGCATCTCCTGCTACCTGGCCTTCTTCTGCCTCTACTGCTGCTGGATCTCCTCCTGTTGCATCTCTGGCATCATATCCTTCTTACGCTTCTACGGATTCATCTCATGATGCTACTCACCTACAGGATCTCCTGCTGCTGGTGCTGCATCTGCTGCTTCATCTCCTCCTGCTGGATCTCCTGCTGCTGCATATCATAGTGCATCTTCCTCTGCTACATCTCCTGCTACTGCATCACCTAAGGCATTTCCAGCTGCATTTCCTGCTTCTGCATCTACTGCTGAATATGCATCCCCTGCTGCATCTCCCGCTTCATCTCCTATTGCTGCATCTCCTCTTTCTGCATCTACTGCTGAATATGCTGCAACATCTGCTGCTGCATCATGCTCTGCTGATGCGTATCCTGCTGGTGCATTTCCTTAAGCATCTCTTGTTGATGCATATCCTGCTGCATCTCTTCCTGCTGCTACTCCTGCTGAATCTATAACTGATGGATCTGCTGCATGTGCTGATGCATATTGTGCTGCTTCACCTACTGCCTCATCTCCAGCTACATCTACTGCTACTGCTGTACCTATTGCTGCTGCATCTGCTGCTGCATCAGCTGCTGCTTCATCTCTTGCTATATCTCCTGCTGCTGCATCCCCTCCTGCAGCATCTCCTACTTCATCATCTCCTGCACATTTTGCTGCATCTGCTGTAGATTCATCTTCTTCTTCATCTCCTGCTGCTGCATCTCCTGTTGCATCTCCTGCTGCTGTATCTTCTGCAGCAGGAAACTCAGCAGAAGTACGTGCAGCAGGGTATGCACCAGCAGGAGATTCAGCAGCAGGAGATGCAGCAGGAGAAGAGTGTCATGAGATAAATCTGCTAATGAATCAGAATGAGTTGAAGCAGTAGACGCAGCAGCAAGAGATGCCACAGAAATGAAGCAGCAATTGATGCAGGAGACGATCCAGCAGGAGGAGATAGAGCAGCAGGAGATGTAGCAGGAGATGGAGCAGTGGGTGAATAAGCAGGAGATGCAGCAGGAGCAGATGAAGAAGGAGATACTGCAGGAGGAGATGCAGCAGGAGGAGATGCAGCAGCAGTAGATGCAGCCGCAGTAGATGTAGCTGGAGATACTGCAGGAGGAGATGCAGCAGGAGGAGATGCAGCAGCAGTAGATGCAGCCGCAGTAGATGTAGCTGGAGATGCAGCAGTAGGTGAAGCAGCACAATATGTATCAGCACATGCTGCAGATCTATCAGTTATAGATTCAGCAGGAGTTGCAGCAGCAGAAGATGCATTAAGAAAATGCAGCAGCACATGCAGAAGGATATGCAGCAGCAGGAGATTCAGCAGCAGGAGATCCTGTAGGTTAGTAGCATCATGAGATGAATCCGCAGAAGCGTAAGAAGGATATGACACCAGAGATGCAACAGGAGGAGATCCAGCAGCAGCAGAGGCAGAAGAAGGCCAGGTAGCAGGAGATGCAGCATTAGATGAATCAGCGGCAGATGCAGCAGCAGATGCAAGAGATGCAAGAGCAGGAGATGCAGCAGCAGGAGATGAAGCTGGAGATGCTTATATAGGAGGTACAACATGAGATTAAGCAGAAGGAGATGCAGCAGCAGTATATAAAGCAGCAGGAGATTTAACAGCATGAGATGCAGCAGGTTGAGATGAAGCAGCAGGGGATGCTTCAGGAGATGCAGCAGAGAATCTCCTGCTGATGCATCTCCTGGTATTGCACCTCCTGCTGATACATCTCCTGCTGCTCCATGTCTTGCTGCTGCATTTCCTTCTGATGTATCTCTTGCTTCTGCATCTAATGCTGAATCTGCTGATAAATCTGCTGATGTATCTGCCGCTGCTCCATCTCTTGTTGCTGCACCTCCTGTTGAGTCTCTGTATCTTCGGCTGAATCTGCTGCTGCATCTCCTGCTGAAACTCCATCTTCCTCTGCATCGGATTCTTGATCTCCTGCTGCTGCACCTGTTGCTGGTGTTCTTTGCTCCTGAATTTGCTGCTGCGTCTTCTGCTGCATATCATACTGTATCTCTTGTTGCGGTATCGCCTGCTGATGCGTCGCTGCTTATTTTATTGAATATGATGTTGAATCTGCTGCGGCCTCATGACATGCTGCTGCAGCTCATGCTGCTGCATCTCCTGCTGCTGCTTCTCCTGCTACATCCCCTGCTGCATCTCCTCCTGCTTGTCTTGCTGCATCTCCTGCAGCTTCATCTCCTGCTGATGCTATATCTCCTGCTCCATCTACTTCCGCTGCAATTCCTGCGGCTTCTGCTTCTGCATCTTCTGCTTCATCTTCTCCCACATCTGCTGCAGCTGCATCTCCATCTGCTGCATCTCCTGCTTCTGCATCTACTGATGAATATGCATCTCCTCCTATGGAATCTTATCCTGCTGCATCTCCTGGTGCTGCATCTACCCCACTATCTCGTGCTTCTGCATCTCCAACTGCTACATCTCCTGCTGCTGCATTTGCTGTAGAGTCTCCTGCTGCTGATTCTTCTGAATATGCATCTCCGGCTTCATCTCCTATTGCAACTCCTGCATCTCCATTTCCTGCTGTGTTATGAAAATATATTACCTCCTGCAGAAAATATTCTAGTTTGGAATGGGTTCCGAATGTCTTCTCTTGTAGCCCTTTCACTGCAAAACGACTTCTCTGGAAGCTTTTCACTGCCAGCTGCAAAGCAGTACTAACGGAAAGTTTTCGTATAGGATCTTGAATTGTTTCCTAACTGCGCCTGTTAAGACGCTTTAGGAAATCGAATAACGCCCACAGGGAAGATGGTAGCATGGAATGCTGCTGGTTTTATATATCTTTCTTCTTATAGCGATTTCACTGCAAAGCAAGACTTGTACAACTTTCAGTCTAGTTTCGTCTATAGGAACACCAGAATGGCTCTTAGGCGTCACTTGAAGAGATCAGAACGTTCAGCACAAGTACCGCAGAGAAGCTGCTACAATAAAAATCTGGGTCTTGATCGAGTCTTCTGTGGAAGCGCTTTCACTGCAAGCCGCCAAGCACGACTAAAGGAACGTTTTAATATAAGGTACGGAACTATGACGTAACTGCGCCTATTAAGGAGCTTTAGGAAAAATGAGTAAATCACGCAAGGAAGATGCTAGCATGGAATTCCGCTGCTTCTGGATGTCTTCTCTTATAGTGCTTTCACTGCAAAGCCAGACTTGAGGAGCTTTGAGTCCTAGGCTTTTGTACTGTAACATCAAAATGGCTATTAAAGCGTTACTTCAAATTTCAGTCCGTTCAGCACAATTACCACAGGGAAGCTGCTACGATCAAATGCTGGTTGTCGTTAGAGTCTTTTCCAGAAGAGCTTTCACTGCAGTATGCAAAGTGTGAATTGTGACCCGTTTTAATAGAAGTAAGAGAATTGTGACTTAGCTGCGGCTATTAAGACGCTTTAGGAAAACCGAACAATTCCCACAGGGAAGATGAATGCTGCTGCTTCTGAATGACCTCTTTTACAGTGCTTTCACTGTAAAGCAAGACGTGTACAACTTTCATTCCAGGTTTTTGTACTATAACAGCCGAATGGCTATTAAATGTACTTCAAAACTTCAGCACGTTCAGCACAGGTACCAGAGGGACGCTCCTATCATGAAATTCTGTAACTCATTTGAATCTTCTCTAGAAGCTCTTTCACTACTAGCTGCAAAGTAAGGCTAATAGAACGTTTTAGCAGAGGGTACAGAACTGTGACTTAATAGCGCCTATGAAGGCGCTTTAGGAAAGGACAGTATCTCACGCAGTACAGAGGCTAGCATGAAATTCTGCTGCTTGCGAATGTCTTCCCTTTTATCGCTTACACTGCCAAGCAAGACATGGAGTACTTTGAGTCTAACTTGTGTATTGTAACAGCAGAATGGCTATTAATGCGTCGCTTCAAAATTTCAATACGTTCAGCACAGTACCCCAGGGAAGCTGCTGCCATCATATGATGGCTCTCGTTGGAGTCCGCTAGACGCACTTTCTCTGCACGCTGCAAAGAACGACTAACAGCTAGTTTTTGTATAAGGTACTGAATTGTGACTTAACTGAGCCTATTAAGGCGCTGAAGGAAAAGTGAGTTTCTCCGGCAGATAAGATGTTAGCGTGGAATAATGCTGCTTCTGAATGTCTTCTATAGAGTGCTTTCACTGCAAAGCAAGACATTTAGAACTTTTAGCGTAGGCTAGTGTACTGCAACGAGAGAATGGCTACTAAAGCATCACTTCAAAATTTCAGATCGTTCAGCACAAGTACCGCAGGGAAGCTGCTACCATCAAATTCTGGCTCTCGTTAGTTTTCTCTGGAAACGATTTAACTTTTACCTACCAAGCACGACTAACAGACCGTTTTAGTATGGGATAATGAATAGTGACTTGACTGCTTCTATTAAGGCGCTTTAGGAAAAGTGTGTTTCTCCCGCAGTGAAGATGCTGCTGCTTCTCAATGTCTTCTCTTACAGTGCTGTCACTGCAAAGCAAGACTTGTACCGTTTTCAATGCACGCTTGTGTGCTATAACATCTGAATGGCTATTAAAGTGTCACTTCAAAACTTCAGAGCATTCAGCATAAGTACCACATGGAAGCTCCTAACAGGAAATTCGTGCTGTCGCTCTAGTGTTCTCTGGTAGCGCTTTCACTGCTAGATGCAATGTGCGATTAACAGAACGTTTTAGCACAGGGTACGGAATTGTTCCTTAACTGCGCCTGTGAAGGGGCTTTAGGAAAAGTCAGTATCTCCCACAGTGAAGATGCTAGCATGGAATTCTGCTGCTTTTGAATGTTTTCCCTTATAGCGCTTTCATTGCCAAGCAGGACTTGAGGAACTTTGAAACAAGGCTGGTGTATTGTAACAGCAGAATGACTATTAAAGCGCCACTTGTAAATTTCAGAGCTCTCAGCACAAGAACCCCAGGAAAGCTGCTACCATCAAATTCTGGACCTCTTTTGAGTCTCCTCTAGAAGCGCTTTCACTGCAAGGTGCAAAGTACGACTAACAGAACGTTTCAGTATAGGGTAGTAAATTGTGACTTAACTGCTCCTATTAAAGTGCTTTAGGAAATGTGAGTAACTCCAGCAGGGAAGAGGATAGCATGGAATGCTGTTGCTTGAGAAACTCTTCTAAAATAGTGCTTTCACTGCAAAGCAAGACTTGTCGAGCTTGATTCGAGGCTTGTGTACTGTAACATCAGAATGCCTATTAAAGCGTCACTTCAAAATTCAGAGCCTTCAGCACAAGTATCGCAGGGAAGAAGCAACGGTCGCTTTGTGGCTTCTGTGGAAGCGCTTTCACAGCAAGGTGCAAAGCGCTACTTATGGACCGTTTTAATATAAGTTACTGAAAATGACTAAATTAGGCAAAATAAGGCCCTTTAGGAAAAGTGAGTAACTCCCGTAGGGAAGAGGCTAGCATGGAATGCTGCTGCTTCTGAATGTCTTCTCTTATAGCGCTTTTACTGCAAAGCAAGATTTGTAGACTTCTCAATCTAGACTTGTGAAGTGTAACAGTAGAATGGCTTTTGAAGAATCGCTTCAGATTTCATGTCGTACAGAATAAGTACCGCAGGGAAACTACTACGATCATATGGTGGCTCTCCTCATAATCTTCTCTTAAAGCGCTTTCACTGCAAGCTGCAAAGCAAGACTTATGGGTCTTTGTAGTACAGGGTACTGAATTATGACTTAACTGCTCCTATTAAGGAGGTTTAGGAAAAATGAGTAATTCGCGCAGGGAAGATGCCAGCATGGAATTCTGCAGCTCCTGAATGTCTTCTCTTATAGTGCTTTCACTGCAAAGCAAGACTTGTAGAACTTTCAGTCTAGGCTTGTGTACTGTAACATCAGAATGGCTATTAAAAGGTCACCTCACAATTCAAAAGCCTACAGCATCTCCTGCTATTTCTCTAGCTGGTGCATCTGCTGATTCACCTCCTGCTATTGCACCTTCTGCTGCATCTGCTGCTGCATCTCCTGCTCCATCTCCTTCTGGTGCAACTCCTCCTTCATCTCCTTCTTCTGCATCTCTTGCTGTATCGTCTGCTGTGTATCTCCTGCTGCAGAATCGCCAGCTGCTGTGTCTCCTGTAGCATCTCGTGAAGCTTCATCTCCTTCTGCTGCATCCCTTGCTGCTGTGTCTGCTGTAGCATCTCCTCCTGCTCCATCTCCAGATTCATTTCCTGCTGCATATCCTACTGCTGTTTCTCCTGCTGTTGCATCTCCTGGTGGATTTCACCATTCTGCATCATCTCCGTCTGCATCTCGTGCTGCATATCCTGCTGCAGCATCTCCTGCTTCAGCATCTCTTGCTTCATTTCCTGTGGATGCATCTGGTTTTTCATATACTGTTGCTGCGCCTCCTGCGGCAGCACCTCCTCCTGCAGCATCTCCTGCTGCTGCATCTTCCACTTAAGCATCTCTTGCTGCTGCATCTGTTACTGAATCTGCTGCTGCATCTTCTGCTATTGCATCTCCTGCTGCTGCATCTCTTACTGAATCTGCTTCTGAATCTGCTGCTCATCTCCTGCTGCTACATCTCCTAATACATCTCCTGCTGCTACATCTACTTCTCTTGCATATCTTGCTGCTGCATCTCCTACCGCTGCATATCATGGTGCACCTCCACTTCCTCAATCTCCTGCTGAATACCCTGCTTCATCTCTTGCGGCTGCATTCCCTGCTATATCTCTTGCGGCTGCATCTCCTGCTCCACCTCTTGCTCATGAATCTTGTCCTGATGCATCTCCTTATACATCACTTGCTGCTGCATCTTCTGCATTTCCTGCTTCATCTCTTGCGGCTGCATTTCCTGCTGAATCTCTTACTGCTGCATCTGAAGCATTTGCTCCTGAATCTGCTTCTGCTTCATATACTGCTGCTTCACACACTGCTGCATCTTCTGCTACCTCTCCTTTTGGTGCATCTCCTGCTGTTGCATCTGCTGTTGCATCTCCTGCTGCTGCATCTGCTACTGCTGTATCTCTTGCTGAATCTACTGCGGCTGCGTCTCCTTCTGCTCCTTCTCATTCTCTGCATCTTCTTCTCTTCACCGTCTGCTACTGCATCTCATGCAGCTGCACCTCCTGTTGGATGTATCTCCTGCTGAATCTCCTACTACTGCATCTCCTGTTGCATCTCGTTCTGCATCTCCTGCTGCATCTGCTTCTGATTCATCTACTGCTGCATGCCCATCTACATCTTCTGCTTCTGCATCTCCTGCGGCTGGATCGCCTCCTGCATCTGCTGCTGCTGCATCTACTGCTGCAACTCCTGCTGCAGAAGGAGATACAGCAGGAGATTCAGATGAAATAAATGCAGCAAGAGTTACAGCAGCAGCAGATGCAGCAGCAGGAGATGTAGCAGGAGATGCAGCAGTAGATGAAGCGGCAGTAGATTCGGCAGATGCAGCAGTAGTAGATTCAGAAGGAGATGCAGTAGGAAGAGCTGCAGCAGGAAATGCAGAAGAATATGCAGCAGCAAGAGATGAAGCAGGAGATGCTTCAATATGAGGTGCAACATGAAATGCAGCAGAAGGAGATGCAGCAGCAGACGAAGCAGAAGGAGATGCAGAACAGGAGATGCAGCAGCAGGACATGGAGGAAGAGATGCAGCAGCAGGAGATGAAGCATCAGGAGATATAGCAGCAAGAGATGCAGAAGGGGATGCAGCAGGATGAGATGAAGAAGCAGCAGATGCAGTAGAAAATGTGCAGTTGCAGCAGATGCAGCAGCAGATTCAGCAGCAGATGCAGCAGTGGAAGATGAAGAGGCAGGAGATTCAGCAGCAGGAGTTGCAGCAGCAGGAGATTCAGCAGGAGATGGAGCAGCAGGAAATGCAGCAGGGGGTACTGCAGCAGGAAATGCGATAGGACATTGTGCAGCAGGAGATTCAGTAGGCGATGTAGCAGCAGGAGGTGCAGCCGCAGATACATTCAGCAGAATATGCAGAAGGAAATGCAGATGCACTTGATGCATCAAGCAAGAGATTGAGCAACAGATGCAGCAGGAAATAGAGTATCAGGAGATGCATTCACAGATGCATGAGCAGAGGATGCAGCAAGAGATACAGCAGGAGATGCATCTGAGGAAGATGCAGCAGGAGATGTAGGAGCAGACGGTCAAGAAGCAGGTGAGGCAGCAGGAGAGATGCAGTAGGTAATGCAGCACCAGTAGACGCAGCAGGGTATGCACCAGCAGGAGATTCAACAGGAGATGCAGCAGGATAGCAGCATCCAGAGATGAACACGCTGATGTATGAGAAGGAGTTGCAACAGCGTGAGATGCAGGAGATGCAGCAGAATATGCAGCAGGACGAGATGCAGAAGGAGATGCGACAGCTGGAGTAGCAGTAGCAGGATAGTCAGAAGCAGCAGATGCAGTAGGAGATGCAGTAGCTGGAGACGCAGTATCAGGAAATGCAGCAGGAGATGCATCAGCAGGAAATGTAGCTTGAAATGCAGCAGGAGATGAAGGAGATGCTGCAGCCGGTGGTGCCACAGGAGATGCAGCAGGAAATGCATCAGCAGGAGATGCAGCACCAAGAGATGCAGCAGGAGATGCAGCAGCAGATTAAGCATCAAGAGATGCAGCAGGAGATGCAGCAGCAGGAGATGCAGTAGCAGGAAATACAGCAGGAAGAGAGGCAGAAGGTAATACAGTAGCAGGAGTTGAAGCAGGATATGCATCAGCAGGAGATCCTGCACCAAGAGATACCGCAGGAGATGCAGCAGGAGATGCAGCAGCAGGAGATCAGGCAGGAGATGCAGGAACAGGAAACTGAGCAGCAGGACAGGCAGTATGAGATGCAGCAGCTGGAGATGCAGAAGAAAATGCAGCAGCAGGAGTTGAAGCAGCAGATTCAGCAGAAGCAGATGCAGCAGGAGGAGTTGCAGAAGGCGGAGATGCAGCAGGTAATGTAGCAGCAGGAGGTGTAACAGGAGATTCTGCAGCAGAAGAGTACGCGGGACATACCGCAGCCTGTGATGTAGCAGAAGAAGATGCACTATGATATGCAGCAGCAGGAGATACAGC
Source organism: Clamator glandarius (assembly GCA_033459285.1). Lineage (NCBI taxonomy): Eukaryota > Metazoa > Chordata > Aves > Cuculiformes > Cuculidae > Clamator > Clamator glandarius. The sequence goes on from JAUNZM010001760.1 coordinate 172,364, forward strand.
AGCAAGTTAAGAGGCAGCAGATGCAGCACCAGCATATGTAGCAGCAGGAAATTACGCAGGAGATGCAGCAGCAGGAGATTCAGCATCAGAAGATGCAGAAGAAGGATATCTAGCAGGAGATGCAGCATGAGAAGAATCAGCAGCAGATGAAGCAGCAGATGCAAGAGATGCAGCAAAAGGAGACGCAGCAGCAGATACAGCGGTAGGAGATGCAGCAGAAAATGCCACAGCAAGAAGATGCAGTAGCAGGAGACGCAGAAGGAGATGCAGCAGCAGGATATGTACCAGCATATGCAGCAGTATGTGAAGCAGCAGAATATGAAGCAGCAAATGCTGAAGATGCAGCAGCAGAGGATTCAGTAGGAGATGCAGCAAAAAGAGATGCAGAAGGAGATGCATCAGGAGGAGATGCATCAGTAGTAGATGAGGTAGGAGATGCAGCAGTAGAGGAAGCAGAATTAGATGCAGCAGCGATATATGCAGCAGAAGGAGATTCAGCAGGAGATGCAGCATAAGGGAATTAAACAGCAGGAAATGCACTAGGAGATGCCACAGCAGGGGATGACACAGCGGAAGATGCAGTAGGCGATGCAGCAGCAGTAGATGCAGCAGTGAATGCAGCAGCACGAGATTCAGCAGTAGGAGATTCAGCAGCAGGAGATGCAGCAGCAGGAGACGCAGTAGCAGGTGATGCAGCAAGATATGTAGTTCAGGATATGTATCATCAGCAGATGTGGCATGAGATGCAAAAGCAGGAGATGCAGCAGCAGATGAAGCAGCAGAGGCAGCCGCGGGAGATGCAGCAGCAGGAGGTGCAGCAGCAGGAAGTGCAGCAGCAGGGGAAGCATTATCAATAGATGCAGAGAATGTGATGCAGCAGAAGGAGATGCAACAGGAAATGAAGCCGCAGTAGATAGAGCAGCAGCAGATGCAGCAGCAGATGCAGTAGCAGGACTTGTAGCAGGAGATGAAGCAGCAGGATGTGAAGCAGCAGCAGATGCAATAGAAAGTGACGCGTAAATAGATGCATTAGGAGAAGATTCATCAGCAGGAGATGGAGCAGGAGATGCAGCCGCAAGAGATGTAGGACGAGATGCAGCCGAAAGAGATGCAGCATTAGACGCGGAAGGAGATGCAGTAGCAGGAGATGTAGCAGCAGGATATGCAGCCGGGGATAAGAAAGAGGAGATGAAACCTGAGATGCAGCAGGAGGAGATACATAAGCAGTAGATGCAGCAGCAAGATAGACATCAGAAGGAGATGAAGAGGTAGATGCAGCAGCAGGAGATTAAGCGGCAGGAAATACATTAGGAGATGCAGTAGCAGGATAGGCAGGAGGTGATGTAGCAGAAAATGCAGCAGCCGAAGATGCAATAGAAGGAGATGCAAAATCACACGAAGCAGCAGGAGATGCAGCAACAAAACATGCAGCAGGAAATGCAGCAGGAGATTAATCAGCAGAGGTAGTAAGAAACGCAGCAGGAGGAGATGCAGCAGCAGAAGGAGCAGCAGGGGATGACGCAGCAAGTGTTGCAGAAAGAGATGCAGGTTGAGGGGACGAAGCAGCAGGAGCTGCAGCAGCAGGAGCTGCAGCAGGAGATTCAGCAGGTGATTCAGCAAGAGGAGTGGCAGCTGGATATTCTGCAACAGGAGATGCAACAGCAGTAGATGCAGCAGTAGGAGATTCAACACTAGATGCTGCAGCAGGACATGTAGTAGGAGATGCCGCCACAAAATATTCAGGAAGATGTAAATCAGCAGCAGATGCAGCAGCAGATGCAGCCGCAGGAGATGCAGAAGTAGATCGAGCAGAAGGAGGTGCAGCAGAAGGAGGAGATATAGCAGCCGATTCAGCAGTGGATGAAGCAGCAGCAGCTGAAGCAGCAGATGCACCAGATGGAGCAGCAGGAGATGCTGCAGGGGATGAAGCGGTAGATGTACAGTAGGAGATGTAGAAGGAGATGCATCATCAGGAGATGCAGCAGCAGATGCAGCAGCAATAGATGCAGCAGCAGATGTAGTAGACAGAGATGCATCAGGAGATAGAGCAGCAGGATAATCAGCCGCAGATGCATAAGCTGGAGATGCAGCAGGAGGAGGTGCAGTAGCAGGAGATACAACTGCAGCCGATGGATCAGCAGATTCAGCAGCAGATGCAGCAGGAGATGCAACAGGAGATGAAGCAAGAGCTTTAGAAGGAGATGCAGAAGGAGATACAGAAGGAGATGCAGCAGCAGAAGATGTAGGAGCAGATAAAGCAGCAAATGGAGCAGGAGATGCAGCAGGAGATGCACCAGCAGGAGATAAAGCCGCATATGTTTCAGCAGGAGATGCCTCAGCAGGAGATGCAGAAGCAGGAAGGGATACAGAGACAGGAGATGCAGCAGCAGGGGATGCAGCAGCACATGCTGCAGAGGAGGTTCAGCAGCAGGAGATGTGACTGAAGCAGAAGCAACAGCAGATTCAGCAGGAGGTGCAGCAGCAGCACATGCAGCAGCAGGAGATGCAGTGGGAGATGAATGAGGAGCTTCAGCAAGAGCTGCAGCAGCACGAGCTGCAGCAGGAAATGCAGCAGCAGGAAATGCAGCAGCAGAAGATGCAGCATAAGGATATGCATCAGGAGATTCCATAGGAGCTGCAGCAGGAGAAGAAGGATCAGGAGATGCAGAAGCAGGAGATGCAGCAGAAGGAGATGCAGAAGCAGGAGATGCAGCAGAAGGAGATGCAATAGGAGATGCAGCGGCAGGAGATGCAGCAGTAGATTCAGTAAGAGATGCAGCAGGAGGAGATCCAGCAGGAAATGCAGCAGATGCAGCAGCAGATGCAGCGGGAGGAGATGTATCAGCAGGAGATGCAGAAAGGGATGCAGCAGCAGGAGATTCAGCAGGGAGAGATGCAGCAGCAGCAGACACAGCAGGATATAAAGCAGCAGACACATTAACAGGAGATGCAGTAAGAGCTTTAGCAGGAGATGCAGCAGGAGATTTAGCAGGAGATATAGCAGGAGATGCAGCAGCAGGAGATGTAAAAGAAGATACAGCAGCAGGAGATTCAACAGCAGCAGATGCAGCAGCAGATGCAGCAGGAAATGCAGCAGGAGATGCACCAGAATGTGTTGAACTCGCAGATGAATCAGCAAGGAATCAGCAGGAGATGCAGAAGCAAGAGATGAAGCAGCAGGAGATGCAGCAGCACATGCCGTAGGAGGAGGTGCAGCAGCAGGAGATGCAGCCAAGGTAGAAACAACAGCAGATTCAGCAGAAGATACAGCAGGAGCTGCAGCCGCAGAAGATGCAGTAGGAAGAGCTGCAGCAGCACGAGATGCATCAGCAGGAGATGCAGCAGAAAGAGATCCAGCAGCAGGAGATGCATCAGCAGGAGATGCAGAAGATGTAGCAGGAAATGAAGATTCAGCAGAAGATGCAGTAGGAAGAGAATCTTCCTCAGATGCAGCAGCATGAGATGCAACAGCATGAGTTGCAGATGCAGGAGATACAGCAGGACATAAAGAATGAGGAGATGCAGCAGGAGATAAAGCAGCAGGAGATGAAACAGCAGCAGATGCAGCAACACATGAAGCAGGAGATGCAGAAGCAGGAAATGCAGTCGCAGATTCAGCAGCAGCAGGAAATGCAGAAGCAGACACATCAGCAGCAGATGCAGCAGAAGATGCAATAGGAGCTGAAGCAGAAGATGCAGAAGGAGATGCAGCAGCAGGAGATGCAGAAGTGGAAGCAGCAGGAGATGCAGCAGAAGGAGATGCAACAGAAGGAGATGGAGCAGAAGATGCAGCAGTACGAGATGCAGAAGCAGATGCAGAAGCAGATGCAGGAGGATATGCAGATTCAACAGGAGATGCATTAGGAAGAGAATCTTCAGCAGATTCAGCAGCATGAGGAGCAGCGGAAGGAGATACGGCAGGATATGTAGCAGGAGGAGTTGTATAAGGAGATACAGCACCAGGAGATGAAGCAGCAGTAGATGAGCAGGACATGAAGCAGGAAATGCAGCAGGAGATGCAGCAGCAGGAGATGCAGCGGCAGAAGGTGCAACAGCAGAAGAGATGCAGCAGCATTAGATACAGCAGAGGATGCAGCAGCAGGAGATGCAGAAGCAGGAGATGCAGAAGCAGGAGATGCAGCAGGAGAGTCAGACGAAGGAAATACAGCAGCAGGAGATGCAGCAGCAGTGGATTCAATAGCAGAAGATGCAGGTGAGATGAAGCAGGAGATGCAGCAAGACATGCAGCAGCAGGAGATGGAGGAGCAGCAGATTCAGCAGGACATGCAGGAGCAGGAGATGCAGCAGCAAGAGATGCACTAGGAAGGGGTACAGCAGGAGATGCAGCAGAAGGGGATGAAGCAGCAGATGAAGCAGTAAAGGATGCAGCATAGAATGCAGCAGCAGGAGATACAGCAGCAATAGATGCAGCATTAGGAGGTGCAGTAGCACGAGATGCAACAGCAGGTTCAACGGCAGATGCAGCAGGATATGCAGCAGTGGGAGATTCAGCAGCAGGAGATGTAGCAGGAGATGCGGCAGGAGGTGTAGCAGCAGGTGCAGCAATAGATGCATATTCAGCAGGAGATGCAGCAGGAAGAGATGCTTCAGCAGGTACAGATTCAGGAGATGCAGCAGGAGAATCAAAAGGAGACGCTGTAGGAGGAGAGGCAGGAGGAGATGATGCAGCAGATGCATCAGCAGGAGATATAGAAGGAGAAGGAGAAGATTCAGTAGGAGATGCAGCATTATTAGATACAGTAGGAGATTGAGAAGAAGGAGATTCAGCACCAGGAGATACAGCAGCAGTGGATCCAGTAGCAGAAGATGCAGGGGAGATGAACCAGGAGATGCAGCAGCAGGAGATGCCGCAGCAGCAGATTCAGCAAGTCATGCAGCAGCAGGAGATGCAGAGAAAATGTTGTAGAGAAGAAGTTGCAATAGCAGCAGATGTAGCAGGAGATGCAGCCGCAGGAGATGCAGCAGCAGATGCAACAGCAGACGCATCAGCAGAAGATGCAGCAGCTGACGATACAGCAGTAAATGAAGCAGCAGATGCACAAGAAAATTCATTACGAGACGCAGCTAGATAAGATGCCGCAGCAGCAGATGCAGCAGGAGATGCAGCATCTGGAGGTGAAGCAGTAGAAGGTGCAGCAGGATATGAAGAAGCAAATGCATTAGGTAATGCAGGAGTAGGAAATGCAGATGAAGCAGCAGGAGATGCCCCAGGAGATGCAGCCCCAGGAGATGAAGGCTAAAATTCAGCAGGAGGTACAGCAGGAGATGCACCAGCAATGCAGGAGATTTAGCTGGAGGAGATGCAGCTGGAGGAGAGGCAGCAGGAGATGCTGCAGGAGATTCAGCAGCAGAAGATACAGCAGCAGGAGATTCAGAAGGAGATGCAGCAACAGGAGATTCAGCAGCATAAGATACAGCAGCAGCATATGCAGCAGTAGATTCAGCAGTAGATACAGCAGCAGGAGATGCAGAAGGAGATGCAGCAGCAGCAGATGCAGGAGGAGATAGAGCAGTAGACACAGCAGTAGGAGATGCAGCAGCAGGAGATGCATATTCAGCAGGAGATGCAACAGGCGATGCGGCAGGAGATGCAGGAGGAGATGCATCAGCAGGAGATGCAGAGAAGTAGAAGCAGAGAAGAAGATGCAGCAGAAGGAGTTATAGTAGGATATTAAGCCACAGTAAATGCAGCAAGAGTTACAGCAGCATCAGATGCAACAGCAGGAGATGCAGCAGTAGATGAAGCAGCCGCAGATGCAGCAGCAGATTCTGCAGATGCAGCAGTAGGAGATCCAGGAGATGCATCAGCAGGAGATCCAGGAGTAGGGGACGCATCAGGACATGCAGAAGCAGATGCAGCAGGAGATGCTGCAAGAGATTCCGCAGCAGCAGAAGCAGCAGCAGGAGATGCAGCAGCAGGAGATGCAGCTGGAGATGCAGCAGCAGGAGTTGCGTAAGCAGTAGATGCAGCAGCAAGATATATATCAGAAGGAGATGAAGCAGTAGATGCAGCAGCGGGAGATTAAGCAGCAGGAAACACATTAGGAGATGCAGCAGCAGGAGATGCAGCAGGAGATGAAGCAGCAGACGAAGCAGCATTAGATGCAGCAGCAGCACGAGATGCAGCAGCAGCACATGAAGCAGGAGATTCATAAGCAGATTCAGTAAGTGATGCAGCAGTAGAAGATGCATCTCAAGCAGAAGATGCAGCAGCAGGAGATTCATAAGCAGATTCAGTAAGAGATGCAGCAGTAGAAGATGCATCTCAAGCAGAAGATGCAGCAGCAGGAGATTCAGCAGGAGATGCAGCATCAGGAGATGCTGCCTCAGGAGACACAGCAACAGTATATGAAGCAGTAGGTCTATCAGCAGGAAATGCAGAAGGTGATGCAGCAGGAGATGAAGCAGGTGATGCTGCAGCAGGAGATGTAGCGGAATATGCAGCCGGAGATGCTGCAGATGGAAATGCAGCAGGAGATAAAGCAGGATATTCACCAGGAGATGCTGCAGTAGGAGATGCTTCAGCAGAAGATGCAGCACCAAGAGATACAGTAGGAGATTCAGCAGCAGGAGATTACGCAGAAGATGCAGCAGTAGATGATACAGAAGCAGCAGATGCAGCAGGTGATCCAGGAGGGTATGAAGCAGAAGTAGATGCAGCAGGCTATGCACCAGAAGGAGATTCGGCAGCAGGAGATGAAGCAGAAGTACATGCAGCAGGGTATGCATTAGCAGGAGATTCAGCAGCAGGAGATGCAGCAGGAGAGCAGCATCATGAGATGAATCCGCTAATGAATCAGAAGGAGTTGCAGCAGAAGAATGCAGCAGTAGGAGATGCAGCAATTGATGCAGGAGACGATCCAGCAGGAGGATATAGAGCAGCAGGAGATGTAGCAGGAGATGCAGCAGTGGATGAGTGAGCAGGAAATGCAGCAGGAGGAGGTGCAGCAGGAGATGCAGTAGCCGGGATTGCAGCAGCAGGAAATGCAACAGGAGATTCAGCAGAAGATGCTGCACGAGGGGATGCAGCAGCAGGAGATACAGCAAGAGATACATCAGCAGTAGATGCAGTAGCTGGAGATGTAGCTGGAGATGCAGCAGTAGGTGAGGAAGCACAATCTGCATCAGCACATGCTGCATACACCACAATTACAGATTCAGCAGGAGTTGCAACAGGAAGAGATGCAGCAGGAGATGCAGAATTAGATGCATCAGCAAGAGATGCATCAGGAAATGCACAAGCGGAATATGTATCAGCAGGAGATGCAGCAAAAGCTGCAGTAGCAGGAGATGCAGCAGCAAGAGTAGAAGATTCAACAGGAGATGCAGAAGCAGGAGTTGCTGCAGTAGATGCAGAAGCGGGCTATGCAGCATGACATGCAGCAGGAGTTGCATCAGGAAAAGATGCAGCAGGAGATGCAGCAGCAGGAGATTAAAGAGCAAATTCAGGAGCAGAGACATCATCAACAGATGCAGCATCAGGAGATGCAGCAGCAGATGCAGAAGCAGGAGATTCTGCATCAAAGTCAGGAGCAGACACAGCAGCAGCAGATGCAGTAGCAGTTGCAGCAGAAGATGCAGATTCAGCAGGAGATACAGCAGCAGTAGATGCAGGAGAAGATGCAGTAGCAAAATATGCAGCAGCAGGAGGTGCACCAGCAGGAGATGCATCAGCAGGAGATGCATAAGCAGAGGATGCAGAAAAGGATATGCAGTAGGAGATGCGGCAGGAGATGCAGCAGGAGGAGATGCAGAAACAGATGTAGCAGCAACAGATTCAGCGGGAGATGCAACAACAAGAGATGCTGTAGTAGGAGATGCAGCAAGAGGAGATGCAGAAATAGATGTAGCAGCAGGAGATGAAGCAGCAAAAGATGCAGTACGAGGAGATTTAGGATGAGATGCAGAAGGACGAGATGCAGCAGGAGATGAAGCAGCAGGATATTCAGCAGGAGTTGCAGAAGCAGGAGATGCAGCAGCAGGAGTTGCAGAAGCAGGACATCGAGCAGCAGGAGATGCAGGAGAAGGAGATGTAGCCGCAGCAGATACAGCAGCAGATTTAGCAAGATATTCAGCAGGAGGTGCAGCAGCAGGATATTCAGCAGGAGGTGCAGCAGCAGGATATTCATAAGCAGGAGATGCAGACGAAAGATATGTGGCAGTAGATGCAGGAGAAGATGCAGCAGCAGGAGGTGCAGCAGCAGGAGATTCATCAGCAGGAGATGCATAAGCAGAGGATGCAGAAAAGGATATGCAGCAGGAGATGCGGCAGCAGGAGAATCAACAGCAGAAGATGCAGAAGGAGATGAAGAAGCAGGAGGTGCAGCAGGAGGAGATGCTGCAGCAGGAAATAGAGCAGGAGATTCAGCGGCAGTAAATGCAGAAGTAGTCTCAGCAGCAGCAGATGTAGCTGAGGATGCAGCAGCAGGAAAAGCACCAGCAGGAGATGTAGCAGGAGATGCAGCAGTAGACGAAGCAAGAGCTGATGAGGCAGCAGATTCAGCAGATGCGGCAGTAGTAGATACAGGAGGAGATGCAGCAGGAAGAGCTGCAACAGGAAATGTAGATGAATATGCAGCAGCAGGAGATACAGCAGGAGACGCTTAAGTAGGAGATGAATCTGCAGGTGATGCACAAGGAGATGCAGTACGTTATGCACAAAGAGATGCAGCAGGAGCTGCAGAACGAGATGCAGCAGCAGGATATGCAGTATAGGAGATGAAACAGGAGATGCTTCAATAGGAGGCGCAACTTGAGATGCAGTGGAAGGAAATGCAACAGGAGGAGATGCAGCAGGAAATGTAGTCACAGGAGATACATCAGGAGGTACAGTAGCAGCAGCAGATGCAGCAGCAGAAGATGCATAAGAGATGCAGCCACAATTGATGTAGCAGGAGACGCTGGAGACGGAGATGCCAGAAGAAGTAGATGCAGAAGCAGGAGATGCAGAAGATGCATCAGCAGGAAATGAAGCAGGAGATGCATCAGCAGGAGACACAGCAGCAGGATATCAGGAAGGAGATGCACCAGCAGGAAATGCTTCAGGAGATGAAGCGGGAGATGCTGCAGCATATGATGCAGCAGCAGGAGATGTTGCAGGAGATGCAGCAGTAGGTGAAGCAGCACCAGATGAAGCAGCATATGCTGGAGATGTAGCAGTAGGAGATGCAGCCGGTGATGCAACAGGAAGCGATGCATGAAGAGATGCTTATGAAGCTGCAGCAGCAGGAGATGTAGCAGGAGATGCAGCAGTACATGAAGCAGCAGCAGATGCAAAAGTAGATTCAGGAGATGCAGCAGAAGGAGATGCAGCAGGAGAGGAAACAGCAGAAGATACAGAAGGAGATGCAGCATCAGAAGATGAAGAAGGAGATGAAGTAGAAAATGCAGAAGCAAATGCAGCAAGATATGCTGCATCAGTAGAAGCAGCAGGAGATGCAGCAGCAGATGCATCACGCGATGTAGCATCAGCAGCAGATACTGCAGCAGCAGATACTGCAGCAGCAGATGCTGCAAAAATTGCAGCTGCAGGAGATGCTGCAGGAAATGCAGCAGGATATGCTACAGCAGGAGATGAGGAAACACCAGCTGCAGCAGGACATCCAGAAGGAAATGCAGCAGCAGGAGATGCATATTCAGCAGGTGATGCAGCAGGATATGCAGCAGGAGATTGAGCAAGGGGAGATGCACCCTGAGATACAGCAGCAGGAGATGTAGCTGGAGATGCAGCAGCTGGAGATGCAGCAGGAAATGTAGCCGCAGGAGATACATCAGGAGGTACAGTAGCAGCAGCAGATGCAGCAGCAGGAGATGCCAGAAGAAGTAGATGCAGAAGCAGGAGATGTAGTAGGAGATGCAGCAGTACATGAAGCAGCAGCAGACGCAAAAGCAGATTCAGGAGATGCAGTAGAAGGAAATGCAGCAGGAGAGGAAACAGCAGAAGCTACAGTAGGAGATGCAGCTGCAGGAGATGCAGTAGGAGACTCAGGAGCAGTAGATGCAGCAGGAGACTCAGGAGCAGTAGATGCAGCAGCAGCAGATGTAGAAGGAGATGCAGCAACAGGAGTTTCAGCAGCAGATGCAGCAGAAGATTAAGCTGAAGTTTCAGCTGCAGATGCAGCAGTAGATTAAGCAGAAGACACAGCAGCAGGAGATTCAGCACGAGACGCAGCAGTAGCAGGTGCAGCAAGTGATAGACCAGCAGACACCGGAGCAGGAGGTGCAGCAGCAGGAAACGCATGTTCAGTAGGATATGCAGCAGGAGATGCAGCAGGAGACCCAGTTGCAGGAGATGCTGCAGCAGACGCAGCAGGAGGAGATGCAGCAGGAGATGCATATTTAGAGGGAGATGCATCAGGAGATGTAGCAGGATATGTAGCAGCAGGAGATGCTGCAGGATATTCAGGAGGCGATTCAGCAGAAGGAGATGCAAGAGCAGGAGATGAAGCAGCAGGAGATATAGCCGCAGCAGATGCAGCAGCAGATTCAGCAGGAAATTCAGCAGCAGGAGATGCAGCAGCAGTGTATGTAGCAGTAGGTGAAGCAGGAGATGCAGCAGGAGACACAGCGGAATGAAATGTAGAAGCAGATGAAACAGGAGATGCAGATTCAGCAGGAGATGATGCAGAAAGAAATGTTTCAGACGATACAGCATCAGGAGAATCAGCAGGAGATTCAGCAGGAGATGCAGAACCAAAACATGCAGCAGGAGAAGCAGAAGCAGAGCATGAATCAGGAGATGCATCAGTAGTAGATACAGCAAGAGATGCAGCAGCAGGAGATTCTGCAGCAGGGGATGCAGCAGGAGATGCAGGAGCAAGAGATGCAGCAGCAGGAGATGCTGTATGACATGCAGCAGTAGAAGATGCAGCAGCAGAAGATTAAGCAGCATACGCAGCAGGAAATGCAGCCACAAGAGATGCAGCATGAGGAGATGCAGCAAAAGCAGATGCAGCAGCAGAAGATGCAGAAAGAGATGCAGCAGCAGTAGGTGCAGCAAGAGATGCAGTAGCAAGAGATGCAGCATTATCATGAGATGCATGAAGAGGTGCAGCAGCAGCATATACAGCAGCAGGAGATGCTGCAGGATATGCAGGAACAGGAGATTTAGTATGAGATAGAGCAGGAGATGCAGCAGCAGGATAGGGAGCAGGAGATTCAGCAGTAGATGAAGAGCAGCAGAGCAGCAGCAGATACCGCAGGAAATTCAGCAGCAGGAGATGCAGTACCAGGAGATGCAGCAGTATGAAATGCAGCAGCAGATGCAGCAGGAAATTAAGTACCAGAAGATGAGAGAGCAGGAGATGCAGCAGCAGATGGAGCAGCAAAAGATGCATCAGCAGGAAGTGAAGCAGTAGATACAGAATCAAGAGATGCAGCAGCAGGAGATGCAGGATGAGAAGCTGCAGCAGGTAGTTCAGCAGGAGATGCAGCAGGAGATACATCAGCAGTAGATGCAGCTGTGTATGCATCAGCAGGATATTCAGCAGCAGGAGATGCAGCAGAAAGAGATGTAAGGTCAGATTCAGCAGCAGGAGAGGCAGAAGGAGATCCAGCAGCAGGAGATGCAGCAATAGATGAATCAGCAGAAGACTTAGCAGCAGATGTGGGAGATGCAACAGAAGTAGATGCAGCATGAGGAGATTCAGCAGGATATTGATCAAGAGATGCTGCAGCAGAAGTTGCAGCAAGAGATGAAGCATCAAGAGTTTCAGCAGCAGCAGGAGAGGCAGCATCATATGCAGCAGCAGAGAATATAGTAGCAGGAGATGCAGAAGGAGATGCAGCAGCGGGAGATGCAGCAGCAGGGAATGCAACAGCAGAAGATGCAGCAGGAGAGGCAGCGTCATATGCAGCAGGAAATGTAGCGGTAGGAGATGAAGAAGCAGGAGATGCAGCAGGAGGAGATGCTGCAGCAGGAGATGTAGAGTAGTAGCTGCAGAGAAGAAGATGCAGCAGAAGGAGATAGAGCAGGAGATTCAGCGGCAGTAAATGCAGAAAGAGTCTCAGCAGCAGCAGATGCAGCTGAGGATGCAGCAGCAGGAAAAGCACCAGCAGGAGATGTAGCAGGAGATGCAGCAGTAGACGAAGCAAGAGCTGATGAGGCAGCAGATTCAGCAGATGCGGCAGTAGTAGATACAGGAGGAGATGCAGCAGGAAGAGCTGCAACAGGAAATGTAGATGAATATGCAGCAGCAGCAGGAGATACAGCAGGAGACGCTTAAGTAGGAGATGAATCTGCAGGTGATGCACAAGGAGATGCAGTACGTTATGCAGAAAGAGATGCAGCAGGAGCTGCAGAACGAGATGCAGCAGCAGGATATGCAGTAGAGGAGATGAAGCAGGAGATGCTTCAATAGGAGGCGCAACTTGAGATGCAGTGGAAGGAGATGCAACAGGAGGAGATGCAGCAGGAACTGTAGCCACAGGAGATACATCAGGAGGTACAGTAGCAGCAGCAGATGCAGCAGCAGAAGATGCATAAGAGATGCAGCCACAATTGATGTAGCAGGAGACGCTGGAGACGGAGATGCCAGAAGAAGTAGATGCAGAAGCAGGAGATGCAGAAGATGCATCAGCAGGAAATGAAGCAGGAGATGCATCAGCAGGAGACACAGCAGCAGGATATCAGGAAGGAGATGCACCAGCAGGAAATGCTTCAGGAGATGAAGCGGGAGATGCTGCAGCATATGATGCAGCAGCAGGAGATGTTGCAGGAGATGCAGCAGTAGGTGAAGCAGCACCAGATGAAGCAGCATATGCTGCAGATGTAGCAGTAGGAAATGCGGCCAGTGATACAACAGGAAGCGATGCATGAAGAGATGCTTATGAAGCTGCAGCAGCAGGAGATGTAGCAGGAGATGCAGCAGTACATGAAGCAGCAGCAGATGCAAAAGTAGATTCAGGAGATGCAGCAGAAGGAGATGCAGAAGGAGAGGAAACAGGAGAAAATACAGAAGGAGATGCAGCATCAGAAGATGAAGAAGGAGATGAAGTAGAAAATGCAGAAGCAAATGCAGCAAGATATGCTGCATCAGTAGAAGCAGCAGGAGATGCAGCAGCAGATGCATCACGAGATGTAGCATCAGCAGCAGATACTGCAGCAGCAGATACTGCAGCAGCAGATGCTGCAAAAATTGCAGCTGCAGGAGATGCTGCAGGAAATGCAGCAGGATATGCTACAGCAGGAGATGAGGAAACACCAGCTGCAGCAGGACATCCAGAAGGAAATGCAGCAGCAGGAGATGCATATTCAGCAGGTGATGCAGCAGGATATGCAGCAGGAGATTGAGCAAGGGGAGATGCACCCTGAGATAGAGCAGCAGGAGATGTAGCTGGAGATGCAGCAGCTGGAGATGCATAAGCAGGAGGTGCAGCACCAAGAGATGTAGCAGGAATTGCATCAGCAGGAGATAACATGCAGCAGCAGATGCAGCATCAGCAGATTCAGCATCAAGAGATGAAGCAGCAGATCCAGCAGCAGGAGATGCAGAAGCAGGACATCGAGCAGCAGGAGATGCAGGAGAAGGAGATGTAGCCGCAGCAGATACAGCAGCAAATTTAGCAGGATATTCAGCAGGAGATGCAGAAGAAAGATATGCGCCATAGATGCAGGAGAAGATGCAGTAGCAAAAGATGCAGCAGCAGGAGGTGCACCAGCAGGAGATTCATCAGCAGGAGATGCAGCAGTAGATGAAGTAGGAGCTGATGAGGCAGCAGATTCAGCAGATGCGGCAGTAGTCGATACAGGAGGAGATGCAGCAGGAAGAGCTGCAGCAGGAAATGCAGATGAATATGCAGCAGCAGGAGATACAGCAAAAAATACTTAAGGTGATGCACAAGGAGATGCAGTACGTTATGCACAAAGAGATGCAGCAGGAGCTGCAGAACGAGATGCAGCAGCAGGATATGCTGTAGAGGAGATGAAGCAGGAGATGCTTCAATAGGAGGTGCAACGTGAGATGCAGCGGAAGGAGATGCAGCAGGATGAGATGCAGCAGGATGAGATGCAACAGGAGGAGATGCAGCAGCAGGAGATGCAGCAGGAAATGTAGCCGCAGGAGGTACATCAGGAGGTACAGTAGCAGCAGCAGATGAAGCAGCAGGAGATGCCAGAAGAAGTAGATGCAGAAGCAAGAGATGCAGAAGAAGATGCATCAGCAGGAAATGAAGCAGGAGATGCATCAGCAGGAGACACAGCAGCAGGATATCAGGCAGGAGATGCACCAGCAGGAAATGCTTCAGGAGATGCAGCAGCAGATTCAGCAACAGATGCAGCAGCAGGAGATGTAGCAGGAGATGCAGCAGTACATGAAGCAGCAGCAGATGCAAAAGCAGATTCAGGAGACGCAGTAGAAGGAGATCACAGAATCACAGAATCACAGAATCACAGAATCACAGAATGACCAGGTTGGAAGAGACCCACTGGATCGTCGAGTCCAACCATTCCCACCATTCCCTAAATCATGCTCCTAAGCACCTCATCTACCCTAACCTTAAACACCTCCAGGGACGGTGATTCAACCACCTGCCTTGGCAGACTGTTCCAATCCCTAACCACCCTCTCTGTGAAGAACTTCTTCCAAATCTCAAGCCTAAATCACCCCTGGCAGAGCTTGAGGCCATTCCCTCTCGTCCTGTCCCCTGTCACTTGGGAGAAGAGGAGAGCTCCCTCCTCTCCACAACCTCCCTTCAGGTAGTTGTAGAGAGTAATAAGGTCTCCCCTCAGCCTCCTCTTCTCCAGGCTAAACAATCCCAGCTCTCTTAGCCGCTCCTCATAAGATTTGTTCTCCAGCCCCTTCACCAGCTTTGTTGCCCTTCTCTGGACTCGCTAAAGAGCCTCAGCATCCTTCTTGTGGTGAGGGGCCCAGAACTGAACACAGTACTCGAGGTGTGGTCTCACCAGTGCCGAGTACAGGGGGAGAATAACCTCCCTGGACCTGCTGGTCACGCCGTTCCTGATACAAGCCAGGATGCCATTGGCCTTTTTGGCCACCTGGGCACACTGCTGGCTCATGTTCAGTCAGTTGTCAACCAACACTCCCAGGTCCTTCTCCTCCTGGCAGCTTTCCAGCCAGGCTTCTCCTAGTCTGTACCTCTGCTTAGGGTTGTTGTGCCCCAAGTGCAGGACCCGGCATTTGGCCTTGTTAAACCTCATGCCGTTGGTCTCAGCCCAGCAGTCCAGCTTGTTCAGGTCCCTTTGCAGAGCCTCCCTACCCTCCAGCAGATCGACACTTCCTCCCAGCTTGGTGTCATCTGCAAACTTGCTAAGGGAGGACTCAATGCCTCCCTTAAAGCAGCCGGAGAGGAAACAGCAGAAGATACAGAAGGAGATGCAAGCATCAGAAGATGAAGAAGGAGATGAAGTAGAAAATGCAGCAGCAGGCGATGCAGCAGGATGAGATGCAGCAGCAGATGCATCACGAGATGTAGCATCAGCAGAAGCAGATGCTGCAGCAGCAGATGCTGCAAAAATTGCAGCTGCAGGAGATGCTGCAGGAAATGCAGCAGGATATGCTACAGCAGGAGATGAGGAAACACCAGATGCAGCAGGACATCCAGAAGGAAATGCAGCAGCAGGAGATGCATATTCTGCAGATGATGCAGCAGGATATGCAGCAGAAGATGCAGCAGCAGGAGATGCATCAGCAGATGCATCAGCAGATGCATCAGGACATGCAGATTCAGTAGGAGATGTAGCAGTAGAAGATGCTGCTGCAGATGACGCAGCAGGAGGTGCTGAAGAAGGAGATGCAGCAGGAGATGCAACAGAACGAGATGCACAAGAAATGCTGCAGAAGGAGATACAGCAGGTATTGCAGCAGCAGGAGATGTAGCAGAATATGAAGCAGGAGATGCAGCAGCAGAAGATGCATCAGGGGATGCATAGTCAGCAGTAGATTCAGCAGGATATTCAGGAGGAGATGCAGCAGCAAGAGATGCAGCATGAGATGAAGAAGCAGCATATGAAGCAGCAGCATATGAAGCAGCAGATGCACCAGATGGAGCAGAAGGAGATGCAACAGGGTATAAAGCAGCAGATGCAACAGGAAATGGAGCATCAGGAGATGCATACGCAGAAGGATGAGCAGAGGATGCAGCAGGAGATGCAGCAGCAGATGAAGCAGCAGGAGATGCAGCAGCAGGAGATATAGCAGGAGATCCAGCAGTAGATGAAGCAGCAGCATATGCAGCAGCAGATGCACCAGAAGGAGCAGAAGGAGATGCAGCAGCATATGCAGCAGCAGATGTAACAGGAAATGGAGGATCAGGAGATGCATCCGCAGAAGCATGAGCAGGGAAGGAGATGCAGACGCAGTAGATGCTGCAGCAGATTCAGCAGCAGATTCAGCAAGAGATGTGGCAGCAGGAGGTAGAGCAGCAGGAGATATAGCAGCAGGAGATGAAGCAGCAGATGCAGTACCAAGATATGCAGGAGGACATCTAGTAGCAGGAGAGGCAGTAGCAGGAATTTTAGTAGGAGATGCAGCAGGACATGAAGCATCGTCTGCTTCTGCCTCTCCTGCCGCCGCATCTCCTGCTGAATCTGCTGCTGAATCTGCTGCGGCATCTACTGCTACAGCATCTCCTGCTGCTGCATCTCCTGCTGCTGCATCATCTCCAGCTGCTTCTCCTTCTGCTGTATCTGCTGCTGCATCTGCTACTGCTGCATGTCCTGCTTCTGCATCTACTTTTCTGCATCTCCGGCTGCTGAATCTCCTGCAGCTCAATATCCTGCTTCATCTTGGGCTGCTGCATCTCCTGCTGCTGCATCTCCTGCTGCTGCATCTCCTTCTGAATTTCCTGCTGAATCTACTGCTGACTATGCATCCCCTGTTGCATCGTCTGCTGCTGCATTACCTGCTGCATCTCCTTCCTACGGCATATCTTGTGCATTTCCTTCTGTTGCATCTCCTGCTGCATCTCCTTCTTCGGCACCTCCTGCTGCGTCATCTGCACTAGCATCTTCTACTGCTACATCTCCTACTGAATCTGCATGTCCTGCTGCATCTGCTGCTGCATCTCATGCTGCTGCATCTTCCTCTTTGACACCTCCTCCTCTGTAATCAGCAGCAGCATCTTCTACTGCTATATCTCCTTCTGAATCTGCATCTCTTGATCCATCTGCTGCTGCATCTCCTGCTGCATCTCCTGCTGCCGCATCTCCTTAATCTGCTGCTTAATCTGCTGCTGCTTCGTGTACTGCTGCATCTCCTTCTAAAACACTTGCTGCTTCCTTTCCTGATACTTGATGTCTTCCTGCATCTCCTGCTGCTGCATCTGCTGCTTCATCTCCTGCTGCTGTATCTCCTGCTGCTGCATCTCCTTCTGCATCCTCTAATCATGCATCTGCAGATACCTCTCCTGATGCTCCATTTCCTGATGCGTCTGCCTCTCAATCTTCTGCTGATGCATCTAGTGCTTCTGCATTTCAGCTGCATATCCTGCTGAATGCATTTGCGGCTGCATCTCCTGCTGTAACATCTCCTGCTGAATCTCCGGCTGCACCTCCTACTGCAACTGCTGATACATATGTTGCTAATTCATCTCCTGCTGCATCTCCTGCTGCTGCATCTTCTGCTGCTTCATCTCCTGCTTTTGCATGTCCTGATGCTTCATCTCTTGCTGCAACTTCTGCTGCAGCATATCCTGCTCAATAGTCTGCTGAATCTTTTCATGATGCATCTACTCCTGCTGCATCTCCTGCATCTGCTGCTACATCTTCTGCTGATTCATTTATTGCTGCATCTCCTCCGACATCTGCTGCTGCTGCATCTCCTCCTGCACCTCCTGCTGCTGAATATCCTGCTAATGCGTACACAGCTGCATCTACAGCTGATGCATCTCCTGCTGTTGCATCTCTTGATTCTGTATCTACTGCTGCATTTCCTGCTGCTGCATCTCATGCTGCATCTCCTGCTGTTGCCTCACCTCCTGCATCTCCTGCTGATCTTTGTGCTGCATCTCCTTATGCTGCATCTCCTGCAGCATGTCCTGCTGATTCTCCTGCTTTAGAATCTCCTGCTGTATCTCTTGCTGCATTTCTCATGATGCACATCTTGCTGCATCTCTTGCTGCTGCGTCTCCTGCTGCTGCATCATCTTTTGCTACATCTGCTGCAGCATCTCCTGCTGCTATATCTCCTGCTGCACCTCCTTCTGCTGAATCTCCCATTACATTATATACTGCTGCATTTCCTGCTGCTGAAACTCCTCTTGCTGAATCTCTTGCTGCATGCCCTGCTGTATTTCTTTCTGCATCTGCTTCTGCATCTCATGATGCACCTCCTATTGCTGCATCTTCTGCTGATGCATGTACTTTTGAATCTACTATTGCTGCATCCGCGGAATATGCTGCTGCATTTGCAGCTGCTTCATCTACTGCTGCATCTCCTGCTACATCTCTTGCTGGTGCATCTCCTGATGCTGCATCTGCTGCTGCTGGAACACTTGCTGCATGTGATGCTGCAACTGTTGCTGCTGGAACTCTTGCTGCATTTACTGCGGCTCAATCTCCTGCTGTATCTCCTTCTGCTGCATCTCCTTCTCTGCATCTCCTGCTTCTGCATCTCCTCCTGCTGCACCTCCTGCTGCATTTCCTCCTGCTGCCTCTCCTGTTTCGGTATATTCTGCTGCATTTCCTGATGCTGCATCTCCTGATGCTTCATCTCTTGCTGCAACTCCTGCTCAATATCCTGCTGAATCTCCTCATGCTGCATCTACTCCTGCTCCATCTCCTGCATTTGCCGCTACATCTTCTGCTGATTCATCAATTGCTGAATCTCCTGCTTCATCACCTGCTGATGAATCAGATGCATTTCCTGCTGCAACTACTGCTGATGCATCTCCTCCTGCGTATGATTCTGCATTACCTGCTGCATCTCACAGAATCACAGATTCACAGAATAACCAGGCTGGAAGAGACCCATTGGATCATCGAGTCCAACCATTCCCACCAATCCCTAAATCATGCTCCTAAGTACCCCATCCACCCTAACCTTAAACACCGCCAGGGACGGTGACTCAACCACCTCCCTGGGCAGACCGTTCCAATGCCTAACCACCCTCTCCGTGAAGAATTTTTTCCTAATCTCAAGCCTAAGTCTCCCCTGGCAGAGCTTGAGGCGATTCCCTCTCGTCCTGTCCCCTGTCACTTGGGAGAAGAGGCCAGCTCCCTCCTCTCCACAACCTCCCTTCAGGTAGTTGTAGAGAGTAATAAGGTCTCCCCTCAGCCTCCTCTTCTCCAGGATGAACAATCCCAGCTCTCCCAGTCGCTCCTCATAAGATTTGTTCTCCAGCCCCTTCACCAGCTTTGTTGCTCTTCTCTGGACTCGCTCCAGAGCCACAACCTCCTTCTTGTGGTGAGGGGCCCAGAACTGAACACAGTACTCGAGGTGCGGTCTCACCAGTGCCGAGTCCAGAGGGAGAATAACCTCCCTGGACCTGCTGGTCATGCCGTTTCTGATACAAGCCAAGATGCCATTGGCCTTCTTGGCCACCTGCATCTCCTCATCCTGCATCTCCTGATGTAGTAACTCTTAATTCTGTATCCACTGCTGAATTTCCTGCTGCTGCAACTCCTGCTGCTGCATTTGATGCTGCATCTCCTGCTCCCTCATCTGCTGTTACTTTATTTGCTGCTGCATATCTGCTGCTGCATCTCATGCTGTACCTCCTGCTGCTGCATCTCCTCATACACCTGCTCCTTGATCTCCTGGTGCATCTCTTGGTGCTGCATCTCCTGCTGCTGCATCTCCTGCTTCATCTCCTGCTAAATCTCCTGCTGTGGAAACCCCTGGTGCATCTCTTGCTGCATTTCTCATGATGCACATCTTGCTGCTTATCCTGCTGCTGCGTCTACTGCTGCTGCATCTCATCTTACTACATCTGCTGCAACATCTCCTGCTGCTGCATCTCCTGCTGCTGCTACTGCTGCTGCATCTCCTGCTGCGGAATCTCTTGCAGCATCTCCTGCTGCATCTGCTTCTGCATCTCCTGGTGCGTCCCCTACTCCTGGATCTCCTACTGCTGCATCTGCAGAATCTGCTGCTGCATCTGCAGCTGCTTCATCTACTGCTGCATCTCCTGCTGTTGCATCTGATGCTGCTGTAACTCTTGCTGCATTTACTGCGGCTTAATATCCTACTATATCTCCTTCTGCTGCATCTTCTTCTCTGCTTCTACTTCTCTGCATCTCCTGCTGATGCATCTCCTCCTGCATCTCCTGCCGCATCTCCTGTTGCATCTCCTGCTGAATATGCATCTCCTGCTGCTGCATATGCTGCTGCTGTATCTTATGCTGCTGAATCTCCTGTTGCTGCATCTCCTTCTGAATCTCCTGCTGCTGTACCTTCTGCTGCTGAATCGCCTGCAGCATCTCCTGCTTCACCTCCAGATGCTGCATCTCCTGCTGCATCTGCTGCTGCGGCATCTTATCTAGCTGCATCTCCTAATGAATTTTCTTGTGCATCTGCTGCTTCATTTACTGCTGTATCGTCAGCTGCTGCATCTTCTGCTGATGCGTCTGCTGTTGCATCTGCTGCTGCATCTCCTGGTGCTGAATCTCCTTCTTCTCAATCTCCTGCTGCATCTTCTGCTTCTGCATCTCCTGCTGTATCTTATAATGCTGCATCTCCTACTGAATCTCCTCCTTCTCCTTCTGTATCTCCTGCTGATGCATCTGCTGCATCTGCTGCATCATCTACGCCTGCCTCTCCTCCTACGGCGTCTCCTTTTGATTCTCCTGCTGCATCTCCTGAATCTGTACCTGCTGAAGCATCTCTTCCTGCTGCATCTCCTGCTGAATATGCATCTATTTCTGCACCTGCTGCTACATCTCCTGCTGAATATGCATCTATTGCTGCACCAGCTGCTACATCTCCTCCTGCCGCATCTCCTGCTACATCTCCTGCTGCTGAATCTCCTGCTGCTGCATATCCTGCTGCATCTGCTGTTGAACCTGCTGTTGCATCTCGTGCTACTGCACCTCCTAATGCTGCATCTATTGCTGCTGTATCTCCTGCTGCTGCATTCTATGCTGCATCCTTTACTGCTTCATTTGCTGCTTCATCCCCTTCTGCTGCCTCTCCTGCTGTACCCCTTCCTAGTGCATCTCCTGCTGCTGCATCTCCTGCTCCTGCATGTCCTGCTGAATCTGCTGCTCCTCCATCTCCTGCTGCTGCATGTCTTGCTGCATCTCCTGCTTCACCTCACCTGCATCTTCTGCTATTGAATCCACTGCTGCTGCATCTCCTGCTGCTGTATTTCCTACGTCTGACTCTCCTGCTGCATCTCCTGCTTCTGCATCTCCTGCTGCTGCATCTCCTACTGAATCTTGTGCTTCTGCATCTCTGCTACTGCGTCTGCTGCATCATCTACTCCTGCCTCTCCTCCTACAGCATCTGCTTCTGAATCTCCTGCTGCATCTCCGGAAGCTGTACCTTCTGAAGCACCTCTTCCTGCTGCATCTCCTGCTGAATATGCATCTATTGCTGCATCTTCTTCTGCATCTCCTGCTGCTGAATCTCCTGTTGCTGCATCTCCTGCTGCTGCATCATCTGCTGCTGCATCTCCTCCTTATGAATCTCTTGCTGCTGCATCTGCTGCTGCATCTCCTCCTGCTGCATCGTCTACTGCTGCATCACCTGCTGCATCTGCTGTTTCATTCCCTTCTGCTTCATCTTATGCTGTATCTCTTCCTGCTGCATCTCCTGCTGCTGCATCTCCTTCTACAACCCCTCCTGCTACATATCCTGCAGTATCTCTTTCTGCTACTCCTTATTCTGCAGAAACTTCTGAAGATTCTCTTCATACTGCATCTCCAGCTGAATCTGCATCTCCTGCTGAATCTGCATCTCCTGTTGCATCTCCTTCTGATGCATCTCCTTCTGATGCATCTCCTGCTACATCTCTTGCTGCTGAATCTCCTGTTGATGAATCTTCTCCTGCTGCATTTCCTACTGAATCCTCTGCTGAATCTCCTGTTGATGAATCTTCTCCTGCTGCATTTCCTGCTGAATCTCCTGCTTCTGCATCTCCTGTTTCTGCATATCCTTCTGCTGCGGCTCCTGCTTCAGCTCCTACTGCATCTTCTGCTGCATCTGCTGCTGATGCATCTGCGACTGCATTTCCTGCTGCTGATGCATCTGCGACTACATTTCCTGCTGCTGCATCTCCTGGTGCATCTCCTGCTTCATCTGTTGCTGCATCAAGTCCTGCTACAGCATCTCCTGCTCAATATCCTTCTGAATCTCCTTTGGCTGCATCTCCTGCATCTGCTGCTACATCTTTTGCTGCTGGATCTCCTCCTGCATCTCTTGCTGACGAATCTGATGCTGCTTCTCTTTCTGCTGCATCTCCTGCTGCTGAATCGTCTGCTGCTGCATACACTGCTGCATCTACTGCTGATGCATCTTCTGCTGCTGAATCGTCTGCTGCTGTGTACACTGCTGCATCTACTGCTGATGCATCTTCTGCTGCATCTACTGCTGCTGCCTTTCCTGCTGAATCTCCTGCTGCATCTCTTGGTGCTGCATATCCTGATGCTACATCTGCTGCTGCATCTCCTGCTGAATCTCTTGTGATAAAACCTTTCGCTGCATCTCTTGTAGCATTTCTAACGATTCACCGCTTGCTGCATCTCCTGCTTCTGCATCTCCTGCTGCTACATCTGTTGCATCATCTCCTGCTGCTGCATCTCCTGCTACATCTCTTCATGCTGCACATCCTGCTGCATCTGCTGAATATTCTCTTCCTACTGCATGTCCTGCTCAATCTGCATTTCCTGCTGCATCTGCTGCTGCATCTCCTTCTGCTTCATCTGGTGATGCATCTACTTCTCCTGCATTTCCTGCTGCATTTTCTGCTTCATTTCCTGCTGCATTTCGTTCTCATACATATCCTAATGCATCTCCAACGGTATATCTTGCTACATCTGCTGCCTGATCTCCTCCTACATTTCCTGCTGCATCTGCTGATACATCTCGTACCCCTGCATCTCTTGCTTCATCTGCAGCTGATGCATCTCTGGTATCATCTCCTGATATTTCATCTCCTGCTGTATCTGCTGCTGCATTTTCTTCTCTGCATCTTTTTATATGCATCTCCTGCTGCTGCATCTCCTGCTGCTGCATTTCCTGCTGCAGAATCTCCTGCTGAATCTGCTGATGCATTTCCTGCTGCATCTTCTTTTCTGCATCTACTTCTCTGCATCTCCTGCTGCTGCATATCCTGCTGCATTTCCTGCTTCATCTGTTGCTGCATCTTCTGCTGCTTCATTTGCTGCCGCTGTATCTCCTGCTACGTCTCCTCCTTCTTCATATCACGCTGTATCTCATGCTGCTGCATCTCATGCTGCTGCATCTGGTGAAGATTCTCTTCCTACTGTATCTTCTCCTGAATCTTCGTTTCCTGGTACATCCTCTTTTGCATCTCCTGCTGCTGCATCTCCTGCTGCTGCACCTCCTGCTGCTGTGTCTGCTGCTGAACATCCTGCTGTGTCTGCTGCTCAGTCTCCTGCTACATCTGCTGCTGCTGCATGTCCTGCTGCTGCGTCTCCTTTGGCATGTGATGCTGCTGCATCTCCTTCTGCTGCATATACTGTTGCATCTGCTGCTGCATCTCCTCCTTCTGCACTCTCTGCTGCATCTCCTCCAGCGGCATATCCTGCTGAATCTCATCATATGGCATCTTCTGCTGCTGCATCTCCTGCTGATACTCTTAATGCTGCATCTCCTCTTGCAGCATTTGCTGCTTCGTCTACTGCTGCTGAATCTTCTGCAGAATCTGAATCTGCTGCTACATTTCCTGCTGATGCACATCTTGCTTCTACATCTCCTACTGCTTCATCTCCTGCTGCATAGCCTTCTGATGCATCTCCTGCTGCTGTATCTTCTGCAACTGCATCTGCTGCTACATCTGCTGCTGCTGTGTCTATTGCTGCGTCTAATGCTGATTATCATTAACTACATCTTCTGCTCTGCATCCCCTGCTGCTGCATCTGCTGCTGCATCTCCTGCTTTTGCATCTCACGCCACATCTGCTGATGATGGAGATGAAGCAGGAGATGGAGCAGTGGGTGAATAAGCAGGAGATGCAGCAGGAGCAGATGAAGCAGGAGATACTGCAGGAGGAGATGCAGCAGGAGGAGATGCAGCAGCAGTAGATGCAGCCGCAGTAGATGTAGCTGGAGATGCAGCAGTAGGTGAAGCAGGACAATATGTATCAGCACATGCTGCAGATCTATCAGTTATAGATTCAGCAGGAGTTGCAGCAGCAGAAGATGCATTAAGAAAATGCAGCAGCACATGCAGAAGGATATGCAGCAGCAGGAGATCCTGTAGGTTAGTAGCATCATGAGATGAATCCGCAGAAGCGTAAGAAGGATATGACGCCAGAGATGCAACAGGAGGAGATCCAGCAGCAGCAGAGCCAGAAGAAGGCTAGGTAGCAGGAGATGCAGCATTAGATGAATCAGCGGCAGATGCAACAGCAGATGCAAGAGATGCAAGAGCAGGAGATGCAGCAGCAGGAGATGAAGCTGGAGATGCTTATATAGGAGGTACAACATGAGATTAAGCAGAAGGAGATGCAGCAGCAGTGTATAAAGCAGCAGGAGATTTAACAGCAGGAGATGCAGCATGAGATGCAGCAGGTTGAGATGAAGCAGCAGGGGTTGCTTCAGGAGATGCAGCAGAGAATCTCCTGCTGATGCATCTCCTGGTATTGCACCTCCTGCTGATACATCTCCTGCTGCTCCATGTCTTGCTGCTGCATTTCCTTCTGATGTATCTCTTGCTTCTGCATCTAATGCGGAATCTGCTGATAAATCTGCTGATGTATCTGCCGCTGCTGCACCTCTTCTGCTCCATCTCTTGTTGCTGCACCTCCTGTTGAGTCTCTGTATCTTCGGCTGAATCTGCTGCTGCATCTCCTGCTGAAACTCCATCTTCCTCTGCATCGGATTCTTGATCTCCTGCTGCTGCACCTGTTGCTGGTGTCTTTGCTCCTGAATTTGCTGCTGCATCTTCTGCTGCATATCATAATGTATCTCTTGTTGCGGTATCTCCTGCTGATGCGTCGCTGCTTATTTTATTGAATATGGTGTTGAATCTGCTGCGGCCTCATGACATGCTGCTGCAGCTCATGCTGCTGCATCTCCTTCTGCTGCTTCTCCTGCTACATCCCCTGCTGCATCTCCTCCTGCTTGTCTTGCTGCATCTCCTGCAGCTTCATCTCCTGCTGATGCTATATCTCCTGCTCCATCTACTTCCGCTGCAATTCCTGAGGCTTCTGCTTCTGCATCATCTTCTCCCACATCTGCTGCAGCTGCATCTCCATCTGCTGCATCTCCTGCTTCTGCATCTACTGATGAATATGCATCTCCTCCTATGGAATCTTATCCTGCTGCATCTCCTGGTGCTGCATCTACCCCACTATCTCGTGCTTCTGCATCTCCAACTGCTACATCTCCTGCTGCTGCATTTGCTGTAGAGTCTCCTGCTGCTGATTCTTCTGAATATGCATCTCCGGCTTCATCTCCTATTGCAACTCCTGCATCTCCATTTCCTGCTGTGTTATGAAAATATATTACCTCCTGCAGAAAATATTCTAGTTTGGAATGGGTTCCGAATGTCTTCTCTTGTAGCCCTTTCACTGCAAAACGACTTCTCTGGAAGCTTTTCACTGCCAGCTGCAAAGCAGTACTAACGGAAAGTTTTCGTATAGGATCTTGAATTGTTTCCTAACTGCGCCTGTTAAGACGCTTTAGGAAATCGAATAACGCCCACAGGGAAGATGGTAGCATGGAATGCTGCTGGTTTTATATATCTTTCTTCTTATAGCGATTTCACTGCAAAGCAAGACTTGTACAACAACAGAATGGCTATTAGGCGTCACTTGAAGAGATCAGAACGTTCAGCACAAGTACCGCAGAGAAGCTGCTACAATAAAAATCTGGGTCTTGATCGAGTCTTCTATGGAAGCGCTTTCACTGCAAACCGCCAAGCACGACTAAAGGAACGTTTTAATATAAGGTACGGAACTATGACGTAACTGCGCCTATTAAGGAGCTTTAGGAAAAATGAGTAAATCACGCAGGGAAGATGCTAGCATGGAATGCTGCTGCTTCTGAATTGTCTTCTCTTACAGTGCTCTTACTGCAAAGCAAGACTTGTGGAACTTTCACTCCAAGCTTGTGTACTATAACATCCGAATTAAAGTGTCACTTCAAAATTTCAGATCGTTCAGCACAAGTACCCCAGGGAAGCTGCTACCATCATATGACGGCTCTCGTTAGAGTCTGTTTTGGAAGCGCTTTCACTGCACACGGCAAAGTACGACTAACAGAGTTGTAGTATAGGGTACTGAATAGTGACTTAACTGAGGTAATTAAGGCGCTTAAGGAAAAGCGAGAAACTCCCGCAGGGATGATGCTGTATAGAATACTGCTGCTTCTGTATGTCTTCCATTATAGCGCTATTACGCCAAAGAAAGACTTGTAGAAGCAGGAGAGATGCAGCAGTTAATGCAGCACCAGTAGACGCAGCAGGGTATGCACCAGCAGGAGATTCAACAGGAGATGCAGCAGGATAGCAGCATCCAGAGATGTACACGCTGATGAATGAGAAGGAGTTGCAACAGCGTGAGATGCAGGAGATGCAGCAGAATATGCAGCAGGACGAGATGCAGAAGGAGATGCGACAGCTGGAGTAGCAGTAGCATGATAGTCAGAAGCAGCAGATGCAGTAGGAGATGCAGTAGCTGGAGACGCAGAATCAGGATATGCAGCAAGAAATGCATCAGCAGGAAATGCAGCTTGAAATGCAGCAGGAGATGAAGGAGATGCTGCAGCCGGTGGTGCCACAGGAGATGCAGCAGGAAATGCATCAGCAGGAGATGCAGCACCAAGAGATGCAGCAGGAGATGCAGCAGCAGGAGATGCAGTAGCAGGAAATACAGCAGGAAGAGAGGCAGAAGGTAATACAGCAGCAGGAGTTGAAGCAGGATATGCATCAGCAGGAGATCCTGCACCAAGAGATACAGCAGGAGATGCAGCAGGAGGTGCAGCAGCAGGAGATCAGGCAGGAGATGCAGCAACAGGAGACTGAGCAGCAGGACAGGCAGTATGAGATGCAGCAGCTGGAGATGCAGAAGAAAATGCAGCAGCAGGAGTTGAAGCAGCAGATTCAGCAGAAGCAGATGCAGCAGGAGGAGTTGCAGAAGGCGGAGATGCAGCAGGTAATGTAGCAGCAGGAGATGTAACAGGAGATTCTGCAGCAGAAGAGTACGCGGGACATACCGCAGCCTGTGATGTAGCAGAAGAAGATGCACTATGATATGCAGCAGCAGGAGATACAGCAGCAAGTTAAGAGGCAGCAGATGCAGCACCAGCATATGTAGCAGCAGGAAATTACGCAGGAGATGCAGCAGCAGGAGATTCAGCATCAGAAGATGCAGAAGAAGGATATCTAGCAGGAGATGCAGCATGAGAAGAATCAGCAGCAGATGAAGCAGCAGATGCAAGAGATGCAGCAAAAGGAGACGCAGCAGCAGATACAGCGGTAGGAGATGCAGCAGAAAATGCCACAGCAAGAAGATGCAGTAGCAGGAGACGCAGAAGGAGATGCAGCAGCAGGATATGTACCAGCATATGCAGCAGTATGTGAAGCAGCAGAATATGAAGCAGCAAATGCTGAAGATGCAGCAGCAGAGGATTCAGTAGGAGATGCAGCAAAGAGAGATGCAGAAGGAGATGCATCAGGAGGAGATGCATCAGTACTAGATAAGGTAGGAGATGCAGCAGTAGAGGAAGCAGAATTAGATGCAGCAGCGATATATGCAGCAGAAGGAGATTCAGCAGGAGATGCAGCATAAGGGATTAAACAGCAGGAAATGCACTAGGAGATGCCACAGCAGGGGATGACACAGAGGAAGATGCAGTAGGTGATGCAGCAGCAGTAGATGCAGCAGTGTATGCAGCAGCACGAGATTCAGCAGAAGGAGATTCTGCAGCAGGAGATGCAGCAGCAGGAGACGCAGTAGCAGGTGATGCAGCAAGATATGTAGTTCAGGATATGTATCATCAGCAGATGTGGCATGAGATGCAAAAGCAGGAGATGCAGCAGCAGATGAAGCAGCAGAGGCAGCCGAGGGAGATGCAGCAGCAGGAGGTGCAACAGCAGGAGATTCAGCAGCAGGGGAAGCATTATCAATAGATGCAGAGAATGTGATGCAGCAGAAGGAGATGCAACAGGAAATGAAGCCGCAGTAGATGAAGCAAGAGATAGAGCAGCAGCAGATGCAGCAGCAGATGCAGTAGCAGGAGATGAAGCAGCAGGATGTGAAGCAGCAGCAGATGCAGCAGAAAGTGCAGAAGATGCAGCAGAAAGTGACGCTTAAATAGATGCATTAGGAGAAGATTCATCAGCAGGAGATGGAGCAGGAGATGCAGCCGCAAGAGATGTAGGACGAGATGCAGTCGCAAGAGATGCAGCATTGGATGTGGAAGGAGATGCAGAAGCCGGAGATGTAGCAGCAGGATATGCAGCCGGGGATAAGAAAGAGGAGATGAAACCTGAGATGCAGCAGGAGGAGATGCATAAGCAGTAGATGCAGCAGCAAGATAGACATCAGAAGGAGATGAAGAGGTAGATGCAGCAGCAGGAGATTAAGCGGCAGGAAATACATTAGGAGATGCAGTAGCAGGATAGGCAGGAGGTGATGTAGCAGAAAATGCAGCAGCCGAAGATGCAATAGAAGGAGATGCAAAATCACACGAAGCAGCAGGAGATGCAGCAACAAAACATGCAGTAGGAAATGCAGCAGGAGATTAATCAGCAGAGGTAGTAAGAAACGCAGCAGGAGGAGATGCAGCAGCAGAAGGAGCAGCAGATGCAGAAGCAGTTGCAGCAGGAGACGATGCAGGAGAAGATGCAGCAGCAGGAGATGCAGCAGCAGAAGGAGCAGCAGGGGATGACGCAGCAAGTGTTGCAGAAAGAGATGCAGGTTGAGGGGACGAAGCAGCAGGAGCTGCAGCAGCAGGAGCTGCAAAAGGAGATTCAGCAGGTGATTCAGCAAGAGGAGTGGCAGCTGGATATTCTGCAACAGGAGATGCAACAGGAGATTCAGCAGTAGATGCAGCAGTAGGAGATTCAACACTAGATGCTGCAGCAGGACATGTAGTAGGAGATGCCGCCACAAAAAATTCAGGAAGATGTAAATCAGCAGCAGATGCAGCAGCAGATGCAGCCGCAGGAGATGCAGAAGTAGATCGAGCAGAAGGAGGTGCAGAAGAATGGGGAGATATAGCAGCCGATTCAGCAGTGGATGAAGCAGCAGCAGCTGAAGCAGCAGATGCACCAGATGGAGCAGCAGGAGTTGCTGCAGGGGATGAAGCGGTAGATGTACAGTAGGAGATGTAGAAGGAGATGCATCATCAGGAGATGCAGCGGCAGATGCAGCAGCAGGAGATGCAGCAGGTAATGCCAAAGCAGGAGATGCAGCAGCAGATGTAGTAGACAGAGATGCATCAGGAGATAGAGCAGCAGGATAATCAGCCGCAGATGCATAAGCTGGAGATGCAGCAGGAGGAGGTGCAGTAGCAGGAGATGCAGCTGCAGCCGATGGATCAGCAGATTCAGCAGCAGATGCAGCAGGAGATGCAGCAGCAGGAGATGCAACAGGAGATGAAGCAAGAGCTTTAGAAGGAGATGCAGAAGGAGATACAGAAGGAGATGCAGCAGCAGAAGATGTAGAAGCAGATAAAGCAGCAAATGGAGCAGGAGATGCAGCAGGAGATGCACCAGCAGGAGATAAAGCTGCAGATGCCTCAGCAGGAGATGCCTCAGCAGGAGATGCAGAAGAAGGAAGGGATACAGAGACAGGAGATGCAGCAGCAGGGGATGCAGCAGCAGGAGATGCAGCAGCACATGCTGCAGAGGAGGTTCAGCAGCAGGAGATGTGACTGAAGCAGAAGCAACAGCAGATTCAGCAGGAGGTGCAGCAGCAGCACATGCAGCAGCAGAAGATGCAGCATAAGGATATGCATCAGGAGATTCCATAGGAGCTGCAGCAGGAGAAGCAGGATCAAGAGATGCAGAAGCAGGAAATGCAGCAGAAGGAGATGCAGAAGCAGGAGATGCAGAAGCAGGAGATGCAATAGGAGATGCAGCGGCAGGAGATGCAGCAGCAGATTCAGTAGGAAATGCAGCAGGAGGAGATGTTGCAGGAAATGCAGCAGGAGGAGATTCAGAAACAGGAGATCCAGCTGAAAGAGATCCAGCATGAGATGCAGCAGACGACAGAGCAGCAAGAGATGCAGCAGTTGGAGATGCAATAGAAAGAGATGCACCTGGAGATGCAAAATCACACGAAGCAGCAGGAGATGCAGCAACAAAATATGCAGGAGAAGATGCAGCAGCAGGAGATGCAGGAGGATCTGAAGAAGCAGCTACCGAAGGAGATGCAGCAGCAGGAGATATAGCAGGAGATCAAGCAGCAGATCCAGCAGGAAATGCAGCAGATGCAGCAGCAGATGCAGCGGGAGGAGATGCATCAGCAGGAGGTGCAGAATGAGATGCAGCAGCGGGAGATTCAGCAGGGAGAGATGCAGCAGCAGCAGATGCAGTAGGAGTTTCAGCAGCAGACACAGCAGGATATAAAGCAGCAGACACATTAACAGGAGATGCAGTAAGAGCTTTAGCAGGAGATTTAGCAGGAGATGCAGCAGGAGATATAGCAGGAGATGCAGCAGCAGGAGATGTAAAAGAAGATACAGCAGCAGGAGATTCAACAGCAGCAGATGCAGCAGCAGATGCAGCAGGAGATGCAGCAGGAAATGCAGCAGGAGATGCACCAGAATGTGTTGAACTCGCAGATGAATCAGCAAGGAATCAGCAGGAGATGCAGAAGCAAGAGATGAAGCAGCAGGAGATGCAGCAGCACATGCCGTAGGAGGAGGTGCAGCAGCAGGAGATGCAGCCAAGGTAGAAGCAACAGCATATTCAGCAGAAGATACAGCAGGAGCTGCAGCCGCAGAAGATGCAGTAGGAAGAGCTGCAGCAGCACGAGATGCATCAGCAGGAGATGCAGCAGAAAGAGATCCAGCAGCAGGAGATGCAGCAGCATGAGATGCAACAGCATGAGTTGCACATGCAGGAGATACAGCAGGATATAAAGAATGAGGAGATGCAGCAGGAGATAAAGCAGCAGGAGATGAAACAGCAGCAGATGCAGCAACACATGAAGCAGGAGATGCAGAAGCAGGAAATGCAGTCCCAGATTCATCAGCAGCAGGAAATGCAGAAGCAGATACATCAGCAGGAGATGCAGCAGAAGATGCAATAGGAGCTGAAGCAGGAGCTACAGCAGAAGACTATGCAGGAAAAGGAGATGCAGCCGCAGGAGAGGCAACAGCAGGAGATTCAGCAGGAAATTCAGCAGGGGAAGGTTCATCAACAGGAGATCCAGCAGAAAGTGGTCCAGCTGGAGACGCAGCAGATGATAGAGCAGCAAGAGATGCAGCAGGAGATGCATGAGGATCTGAAGCAGAAGATGCAGAAGGAGATGCAGCAGCAGGAGATGCAGAAGTGGATGCAGCAGGAGATGCAGCAGAAGGAGATGCAACAGAAGGAGACGGAGCAGAAGATGCAGCAGAACGAGATGCAGAAGCAGATGCAGAAGCAGATGCAGAAGCAGATGCAGGAGGATATGCAGATTCAACAGGAGATGCATTAGGAAGAGAATCTTCAGCAGATTCAGCAGCATGAGGAGCAGCGGAAGGAGATACGGCAGGATATGTAGCAGGAGGAGTTGTATAAGGAGATACAGCACCAGGAGATGAAGCAGCAGTAGATGAGCAGGACATGAAGCAGGAAATGCAGCAGGAGATGCAGCAGCAGGAGATGCAGCGGCAGAAGATGCAGCAGCAGAATATGAAGCAGGAGATGAAGCAAGAGCTTTAGCATGAGATGCAGCAGCAAGGGATACAGCAGGATATGCAGCAGAAGGGGATGAAGCAGCAGATGCAGCAGGCGATGCAGCAGCAGGAGATGCAGCAGGAGATTCAGAAGGAGATGCTGTAGGAGGCGAGGCAGGAGTAGATGATGCAGCAGACGCTGTAGCAGGAGATGCAGAAGAACAAGATTCAGTAGGAGATGCAGCAGCTTTAGATGCAGCAGAGGATGCAGCAGCAGGAGATGCAGAAGCAGGAGATTCAGAAGGAGAGTCAGACGAAGGAAATTCAGCAGCAGGAGATGCAGCAGCAGTGGATTCAATAGCAGAAGATGCAGGTGAGATGAAGCAGGAGATGCAGCAAGATGCGATGCAGCAGGATACGAAGCAGCAGGAGATGGAGCAGCAGCAGATTCAGCAAGTGATTCTGCAGCAGTAGATGCAGCACCAGGAGATGCAGAGACAAAGATGCAGAAGCAGGAGATACAACAGGAGATGCAGCAAGAGATGTAACAAAAGACGCATCAGCAGGATATGAAGTAGCAGAAGATACAGTAGAAAATGAAGCAGCAGATGCACAAGAAAATGCAGCAGGAGATGCAGCAGCAGGAGATGCAGAAGCAGAAGATGAAGTAGGAGATGCATCAGTAGTAGATACAGCAGGGGATGCAGCAGCAGAGGATTTTGCAGCAGGAGATGCAGCAGGAGATGCAGCATGAGATGCAGAGATAAGAGATGTAGCATTAGGAGATGCAGCTGTAGGAGATGCAGCAGCAGGAGATGCTGTATGACATGCAGCAGTAGAAGATGCAGCAGCAGGAGATTCAGCAGGATATGCGGCAGGAAATGCAGCAGCAGGAGATACAGCAGTAGGAGAATCAGCAACAGGAAATGCAGCAGGAGATGCAGCAGCAGATGAAGTAGCACATGCAGAAGCAGCCGACACAGCAGCAGTGGATTCAGCAGCAGGTTAAGTAGGAGAGTCAGCAGCAGGAGATGCTGCAGCAGATTCACAAGAAAAGATGCAGCAGCAAGAGATGCAGCCGGAGATGCAGCAGAAGTAGATGCAGCAGGAGAAGCAGCAGGAGTAGATGCAGCAAAAGATGCAGGAGCAGGAAATGCAGCACGAAATGCAGAAGGATATACAGCAGGAGAAGCATCAGGAGGAGATGCAGCAAGAGATGCAGACGCAGCAGCAGGACATGCAGCAGCAGAAGATGCAGCGGGAAATGCAGCAGGAAATACAACAGCAGGAGTTGTGGTACGAGGAGATGCAGCAGGAGATGCAGCAGGAGATGAGGCAGCTGATGTACCAAGATATATCGTAGGAGATGCAGCAGGAAATGTATCAGTACAAAATGCAGTGGGAGATGAAGCAGGAAATGCAGCACAATATGCAGGAGAAGTACATGCAGCAGGAGATGAAGCAGAAAGAGATGTAGCAGCAGGAGATGCTACAGGAGATTCAGTAGGAGATGCAGCAGGAGGAGATGCAGAAGCAAGAGATGCAGCGAAGTGGATGCAGAGAATAGGATGCATCAGAAGGAGATCTAGCAGGAGATTCAGCTGCAGTAAATGCAGCAAGAGTTACAGCAGCATCGGATGCAGCAGCAGCAGATGCAGCAGCAGATGCAGCATCGGCACGTACAGCATCAGGAGATACAGCAGGAGATGCAGCAGTAGATGAAGCAGCCGCAGATGCAGCAGCAGATTCAGTAGATGCAGCACTAGTAGATTCAGAAGGGGATGCATCAGAAGGAGATCAAGCAGTAGGAGATGCGTCAAAAGATGCAGAAGCAGATGCAGCAAGAGATGCAGCAAGAGATTCAGCAGCAGGAGGTGCAGCAGCAAGAAATGCAGCAGTGTATATTGAAGCAGGAGATGAAGCAGCAGCAGCAGATGCAGCACAAGGAGGTGTAGCAGCAGGAGATGCTGCAGCAGATGTAACAAAAGAAGATGCAGCAGCAGGAGATGCAGCAGCAGGATATGCAGCAAGATGTGCATCATGAGAAATGCAGCAAGAGATGCAGCAGGACATTCTACAGCAGGAGATTCAGCAGGATATGCTAGAGGAGATGCAGCAGCAGGAGATTCATCAGCAGTAGATGCAGCAGCACGAGATGCAGCAGGAAATGCTGGAGACGGAGATGCCAGAAGAAGTAGATGCAGAAGGAGATGCATCAGCAGGAAATGAAGCAGGAGATGCATCAGCAGGAGACACAGCAGGAGGATCTGCATCTCTGCTGCATCTCTGCTGCATCTCCTGCTGCTTCTCCAATTGCATCTGGTTCTGCATGTCCTACTGCTTCATCTACTGCTGTATCTACTGCTGCATTGCCTCCTGTATCTCCTGCTGCTGAATCTCCCGTTGCATCTACTGCTTCAGATCCTCCTGTATCTCATGCTGCATCTGCTGCTGCTGCATCTCCTGTTTCTGTATCTCCTGCTGCATCTCCTCCAACTGCATCTCCTCCAGCTGCATCTTC
Organism: Clamator glandarius; assembly: GCA_033459285.1. Taxonomy (NCBI): domain Eukaryota; kingdom Metazoa; phylum Chordata; class Aves; order Cuculiformes; family Cuculidae; genus Clamator; species Clamator glandarius. The sequence goes on from JAUNZM010001760.1 coordinate 206,820, forward strand.
TGCTGATTCTGCTGTTGCATCACGTGCTTAATCTCTTGCTCCATCTCCATCTGAATTTCCTGCTGCTGCATCACCTGCTACTGCATCTGCTGCAGCATTTCCTACTGCTGCATATCCTACTGCTTCATATCATGCTGCATTTACTGCTTCTTCATATCATTCTGCATTTACTGCTGCTGCATATCCTACAGCTGCATGTCCTACTGCATCTCCTGCTACATCTCCTGCTGCTGTATCTCCTGCTGCTGCATCTCCTGCTGATGCGTCGACCGCTTCTGCATCAACCGCTTCTGCATCTGGTGATGCATCTCCTGCTGCTGCATCTCATGATGCTGAATCTCCTGCGACATATTCTGCTGTGACGACTCCTGCTGCATCTCTTGCTGAATTTTCCTGCTGCAACTTTTGCTGATCTGCTGCTGCTACCTCCTGCATCTCCTGCTGCTGCATCTGCTTATTTATCTCCTGCTGCTGCATATACTTCTTCTACAATTACTGCTGCCTCGTGTACTTCTGCATCTCCTGCTGTTGCATCTCCTGGTGCATCTCCTCTTGCTGTAGCCGCAGGAAGTACATCAGGAGGTACAGTAGCAGCAGCAGATGCAGCAGCAGGAGATGCCAGAAGAAGTAGATGCAGAAGCAAGAGATGCAGAAGAAGATGCATCAGCAGGAAATGAAGCAGGAGATGCATCAGCAGGAGACACAGCAGCAGGATATCAGGCAGGAGATGCACCAGCAGGAAATGCTTCAGGAGATGCAGCAGCAGATTCAGCAACAGATGCAGCAGCAGGAGATGTAGCAGGAGATGCAGCAGTACATGAAGCAGCAGCAGATGCAAAAGCAGATTCAGGAGACGCAGTAGAAGGAGATGCAGCAGGAGAGGAAACAGCAGAAGATACAGAAAGAGATGCAGCATCAGAAGATGAAGAAGGAGATGAAGTAGAAAATGCAGCAGCAGGCGATGCAGCAGGATGAGATGCAGCAGCAGATGCATCACGAGATGTAGCATCAGCAGAAGCAGATGCTGCAGCAGCAGATGCTGCAAAAATTGCAGCTGCAGGAGATGCTGCAGGAAATGCAGCAGGATATGCTACAGCAGGAGATGAGGAAACACCAGCTGCAGCAGGACATCCAGAAGGAAATGCAGCAGCAGGAGATGCATATTCTGCAGATGATGCAGCAGGATATGCAGCAGAAGATGCAGCAGCAGGAGATGCATCAGCAGATGCATCAGCAGATGCATCAGGACATGCAGATTCAGTAGGAGATGTAGCAGTAGAAGATGCTGCTGCAGATGACGCAGCAGGAGGTGCTGAAGAAGGAGATGCAGCAGGAGATGCAACAGAACGAGATGCACAAGAAATGCCGCAGGAGGAGATACAGCAGGTATTGCAGCAGCAGGAGATGTAGCAGAATATGAAGCAGGAGATGCAGCAGCAGAAGATGCATCAGGGGATGCATAGTCAGCAGTAGATTCAGCAGGATATTCAGGAGGAGATGCAGCAGCAAGAGATGCAGCATGAGATGAAGAAGCAGCATATGAAGCAGCAGCATATGAAGCAGCAGATGCACCAGATGGAGCAGGAGATGCAACAGGGGATGAAGCAGCAGATGCAACAGGAAATGGAGCATCAGGAGATGCATACGCAGAAGGATGAGCAGAGGATGCAGCAGGAGATGCAGCAGCAGATGAAGCAGCAGGAGATGCAGCAGCAGGAGATATAGCAGGAGATCCAGCAGTAGATGAAGCAGCAGCATATGCAGCAGCAGATGCACCAGAAGGAGCAGAAGGAGATGCAGCAGCATATGCAGCAGCAGATGTAACAGGAAATGGAGGATCAGGAGATCCATCCGCAGAAGCATGGGCAGGGAAGGAGATGCAGACGCAGTAGATGCTGCAGCAGATTCAGCAGCAGATTCAGCAAGAGATGTGGCAGCAGGAGGTAGAGAAACAGGAGATGAAGCAGCAGATGCAGTACCAAGAGATGCAGGAGGACATCTAGTAGCAGGAGAGGCAGTAGCAGGAATTTTAGTAGGAGATGCAGCAGGACATGAAGCATCTCCTGCTTCTGCCTCTCCTGCCGCTGCATCTCCTGCTGAATCTGCTGCTGAATCTGCTGCGGCATCTACTGCTACAGCATCTCCTGCTGCTGCATCTCCTGCTGCTGCATCATCTCCAGCTGCTTCTCCTTCTGCTGTATCTGCTGCTGCATCTGCTACTGCTGCATGTCCTGCTTCTGCATCTACTTTTCTGCATCTCCGGCTGCTGAATCTCCTGCAGCTCAATATCCTGCTTCATCTTGGGCTGCTGCATCTCCTGCTGCTGCATCTCCTGCTGCTGCATCTGCTGGTTCATCTCGTGCTGCTGCATCTGTTCCTTCTGCATCTACTGCCGCATCTGTTTCTTCTGAATCTCTGATGCATCTCCTACTGCATTGCTGATGCAGCCGCTGCTGCATCTCCTGCTGCTTTATAAAGTGCTGCTGCATATCCAGCTTCAGTATCTCCTATTGCATCTGCTGGTGCTGCTTCTCCTGCTGCTACATCTCCTGCTGCATCCTCTGCTCATGCTTCTGCGGATGCATCTCCTAGTGCTCCATTTCCTGTTGCATCTGCTGCTTCATCCCCTGCTGCATCTCCTTCTGCTGCATCTCCTGCCTCTGCTGCTTCATATGCTGCTGCTTCATCTACTTCTGCATCTCCTGCTGCATCTCCTGCCTCTGCTGCTTCATATGCTGCTGCTTCATCTACTGCTGCATCTCCTGCTGCTGCATCTCCTTCTGAATTTCCTGCTGAATCTACTGCTGACTATGCATCCCCTGTTGCATCGTCTGCTGCTGCATTACCTGCTGCATCTCCTCCTGCGGCATATCTTGTGCATTTCCTTCTGTTGCATCTCCTGCTGCATCTCCTTCTTCGGCACCTCCTGCTGCGTCATCTGCACTAGCATCTTCTACTGCTACATCTCCTACTGAATCTGCATGTCCTGCTGCATCTGCTGCTGCATCTCATGCTGCTGCATCTTCTTCTTTGACACCTCCTCCTCTGTAATCAGCAGCAGCATCTTCTACTGCTATATCTCCTTCTGAATCTGCATCTCTTGATCCATCTCCTGCTGCATCTCCTCCTGCTGCATCTTCCGCTGCATCTCCTGCTGCCGCATCTCCTTAATCTGCTGCTTAATCTGCTGCGGATTCGTGTACTGCTGCATCTCCTTCTAAAACACTTGCTGCTTCCTTTCCTGATACTTGATATCTTCCTGCATCTCATGCTGCTGCATCTGCTGCTGCATCTCCTTCTGCATCCTCTAATCGTGCATCTGCGGATACCTCTCCTGATGCTCCATTTCCTGATGCGTCTGCCTCTCAATCTTCTGCTGATGCATCTAGTGCTTCTGCATTTCAGCTGCATATCCTGCTGAATGCATCTGCGGCTGCATCTCCTGCTGTAACATCTCCTGCTGAATCTCCTGCTGCACCTCCTACTGCAACTGCTGATGCATATGTAGCTAATTCATCTCTTGCTGCATCTCCTGCTGTAACTCTTGCTGCATCCCCTGCTGCTGCATCTCCTTCTGCATGTCCTTCTGCATCTCCTGCTACTATATCTTCTGATGCTTCATCTCCTTCTGCATCCTCTAATCATGCATATGCGGATACATCTCCTGATGCTCCATTTCCTGATGCATCTGCCTCTCAATCTTCTGCTGACGCATCTAGTGCTTCTGCATTTCAGCTGCATATCCTGCTGAATGCATCTGCGGCTGCATCTCCTGCTGTAACATCTCCTGCTGAATCTCCTGCTGCACCTCCTACTGCAACTGCTGATACATATGTTGCTAATTCATCTCCTGCTGCATCTCCTGCTGCTGCATCTTCTGCTGCTTCATCTCCTGCTCTTGCATGTCCTGATGCTTCATCTCTTGCTGCAACTTCTGCTGCAGCATATCCTGCTCAATAGTCTGCGGAATCTTTTCATGATGCATCTACTCCTGCTGCATCTCCTGCATCTGCTGCTACATCTTCTGCTGATTCATTTATTGCTGCATCTCCTCCGACATCTGCAGCTGCTGCATCTCCTCCTGCACCTCCTGCTGCTGAATATGATGCTGCATCTTTCTGCTGCATCTCCTGCTGCTGAATATCCTGCTAATGCGTACACAGCTGCATCTACAGCTGATGCATCTCCTGCTGTTGCATCTCTTGATTCTGTATCTACTGCTGCATTTCCTGCTGCTGCATCTCATGCTGCATCTCCTGCTGTTGCCTCACCTCCTGCATCTCCTGCTGATCTTTGTGCTGCATCTCCTTATGCTGCATCTCCTGCAGCATGTCCTGCTGATTCTCCTGCTTTAGAATCTCCTGCTGTATCTCTTGCTGCATTTCTCATGATGCACATCTTGCTGCATCTCTTGCTGCTGCGTCTCCTGCTGCTGCATCATCTTTTGCTACATCTGCTGCAGCATCTCCTGCTGCTATATCTCCTGCTGCTGCTTCTGCTGCTGCATCTCCTGCTTCAGCATATACTGCTGCATTTCCTGCTGCTGGAACTCCTGATGTGGAATCTCTTGCAGCATCTCCTGCTGCACCTCCTGCTGCTGAATCTCCCATTACAATATATACTGCTGCATTTCCTGCTGCTGAAACTCCTCTTGCTGAATCTCTTGCTGCATGCCCTGCTGTATTTCTTTCTGCATCTGCTTCTGCATCTCCTGCTGCACCTCCTATTGCTGCATCTTCTGCTGATGCATGTACTTTTGAATCTACTATTGCTGCATCAGCGGAATATGCTGCTGCATTTGCAGCTGCTTCATCTACTGCTGCATCTCCTGCTACATCTCTTGCTGGTGCATCTCCTGATGCTGCATCTGCTGCTGCTGGAACACTTGCTGCATGTGATGCTGCAACTGTTGCTGCTGGAACTCTTGCTGCATTTACTGCGGCTCAATCTCCTGCTGTATCTCCTTCTGCTGCATCTCCTTCTCTGCATCTCCTGCTTCTGCATCTCCTCCTGCTGCATTTCCTCCTGCTGCCTCTCCTGTTTCGGTATATTCTGCTGCATTTCCTGATGCTGCATCTCCTGATGCTTCATCTCTTGCTGCAACTCCTGCTCAATATCCTGCTGAATCTCCTCATGCTGCATCTACTCCTGCTCCATCTCCTGCATTTGCCGCTACATCTTCTGCTGATTCATCAGTTGCTGAATCTCCTGCTCCATCACCTGCTGATGAATCAGATGCATTTCCTGCTGCAACTCCTGCTGCTGCGTACACTGCTGCATCTACTGCTGCTGCATCTCCTCCTGCGTATGATTCTGCATTACCTGCTGCATCTCACAGAATCACAGATTCACAGAATAACCAGGTTGGAAGAGACCCATTGGATCATCGAGTCCCACCATTCCCACCAATCCCTAAATCATGCTCCTAAGTACCCCATCCACCCTAACCTTAAACACCGCCAGGGATGGCGACTCAACTACCTCCCTGGGCAGACCGTTCCAATGCCTAACCACCCTCTCCGTGAAGAATTTTTTCCTAATCTCAAGCCTAAGTCTCCCCTGGCAGAGCTTGAGGCGATTCCCTCTTGTCCTGTCCCCTGTCACTTGGGAGAAGAGGCCAGCTCCCTCCTCTCCACAACCTCCCTTCAGGTAGTTGTAGAGAGTAATAAGGTCTCCCCTCAGCCTCCTCTTCTCCAGGCTGAACAATCCCAGCTCTCCCAGTCGCTCCTCATAAGATTTGTTCTCCAGCCCCTTCACCAGCTTTGTTGCTCTTCTCTGGACTCGCTCCAGAGCCACAACCTCCTTCTTGTGGTGAGGGGCCCAGAACTGAACACAGTACTCGAGGTGCGGTCTCACCAGTGCCGAGTCCAGAGGGAGAATAACCTCCCTGGACCTGCTGGTCATGCCGTTTCTGATACAAGCCAAGATGCCATTGGCCTTCTTGGCCACCTGCATCTCCTCATCCTGCATCTCCTGATGTAGTAACTCTTAATTCTGTATCCACTGCTGAATTTCCTGCTGCTGTAACTCCTGCTGCTGCATTTGATGCTGCATCTCCTGCTCCCTCATCTGCTGTTACTTTATTTGCTGCTGCATCTCTGCTGCTGCATCTCATGCTGTACCTCCTGCTGCTGCATCTCCTCATACACCTGCTCCTTGATCTCCTGGTGCATCTCTTGGTGCTGCATCTCCTGCTGCTGCATCTCCTGCTTCATCTCCTGCTAAATCTCCTGCTGTGGAAACGCCTGGTGCATCTCTTGCTGCATTTCTCATGATGCACATCTTGCTGCTTATCCTGCTGCTGCGTCTACTGCTGCTGCATCTCATCTTACTACATCTGCTGCAACATCTCCTGCTGCTGCATCTCCTGCTGCTGCTTCTGCTGCTGCATCTCCTGCTGCGGAATCTCTTGCAGCATCTCCTGCTGCATCTGCTTCTGCATCTCCTGGTGCGTCCCCTACTCCTGGATCTCCTGCTGATGCATCTCCTGGATCTCCTACTGCTGCATCTGCAGAATCTGCTGCTGCATCTGCAGCTGCTTCATCTACTGCTGCATCTCCTGCTGTTGCATCTGATGCTGCTGTAACTCTTGCTGCATTTACTGTGGCTTAATATCCTACTATATCTCCTTCTGCTGCATCTTCTTCCCTGCTTCTACTTCTCTGCATCTCCTACTGATGCATCTCCTGCCGCATCTCCTCTTGCATCTCCTGCTGAATATGCATCTCCTGCTGCTGCATCTCCTGCTGCTGTATCTACTGCTGAATCTACTGCTGCATATGCTGCTGCTGTATCTTATGCTGCTGAATCTCCCGTTGCTGCATCTCCTTCTGAATCTCCTGCTGCTGTATCTTCTGCTGCTGAATCGCCTGCAGCATCTCCTGCTGCCTCTCCTACAGCTGCATGTCCTCCATCTGCATCTCCTTCTGCATTGCTGGTGCATCTCCTGCTGTACCTCCTGCTGAATTTTAGCCTTCATCTCCTGTGGCTGCATCTCCTGGGGCATCTCCTGCTGCTCTATCTCCTGCAGAATCTCCTGCTGCATCTCTTGCTGCTGAATGTCCTGCTGCTGAATCTCCTGCTACTGCATCTCCTGCTGAATCACATCGTGCCTCTCCTGTTGCTACATCTCTCTCTTCTGCATCTCCTGCTGCTTCATCTGCATTTCCTACTCCTGCATTACCTAATGCATCTGCTTCTTCATATCCTGCTGCACCTTCTACTGCTTCACCTCCAGATGCTGCATCTCCTGCTGCATCTGCTGCTGCGGCATCTTATCTAGCTGCGTCTCCTAATGAATTTTCTTGTGCATCTGCTGCTTCATTTACTGCTGTATCGTCAGCTGCTGCATCTTCTGCTGATGCGTCTGCTGTTGCATCTGCTGCTGCATCTCCTGCGGCTGCATCTCCTGCTACATCTGCTGCTATTGCAACTTCTTCTCTACAACATTTTCTCTGCATCTCCTGCTGCTGCATGACTTGCTGTATCTGCTGATGCGGCATCTCCTGCTGCTGCATCTCCTTGTTCATCTCCCCTGCATCTTCTGCTACTGGATCCACTGCTGCTGTATCTCCTGGTGCTGAATCTCCTTCTTCTCAATTTCCTGCTGCATCTTCTGCTTCTGCATCTCCTGCTGTATCTTATAATGCTGCATCTCCTACTGAATCTTCTCCTTCACTTCTGTATCTCCTGCTGATGCATCTGCTGCATCTGCTGCATCATCTACGCCTGCCTCTCCTCCTACGGTGTCTCCTTTTTATTCTCCTGCTGCATCTCCTGAATCTGTACCTGCTGAAGCATCTCTTCCTGCTGCATCTCCTGCTGAATATGCATCTATTGCTGCACCTGCTGCTACATCTCCTGCTGAATATGCATCTATTGCTGCACCTGCTGCTACATCTCCTCCTGCCGCATCTCCTGCTACATCTCCTGCTGCTGAATCTCCTGCTGCTGCATATCCTGCTGCATCTGCTGTTGAACCTGCTGTTGCATCTCGTGCTACTGCACCTCCTAATGCTGCATCTATTGCTGCTGTATCTCCTGCTGCTGCATTCTATGCTGCATCCTTTACTGCTTCATTTGCTGCTTCATCCCCTTCTGCTGCCTCTCCTGCTGTACCCCTTCCTAGTGCATCTCCTGCTGCTGCATCTCCTGCTCCTGCATGTCCTGCTGAATCTGCTGCTCCTCCATCTCCTGCTGCTGCATGTCTTGCTGCATCTCCTGCTTCACCTCACCTGCATCTTCTGCTATTGAATCCACTGCTGCTGCATCTCCTGCTGCTGTATTTCCTACGTCTGACTCTCCTGCTGCATCTCCTGCTTCTGCATCTCCTGCTGCTGCATCCTCTGCTGTATCTAATGCTGCTGCATCTCCTACTGAATCTTGTGCTTCTGCATCTCCTGCTACTGCGTCTGCTGCATCATCTATTCTTGCCTCTCCTCCTACAGCATCTCCTTCTGTATCTCCTGCTGCATCTCTGGAAGGTGTACCTTCTGAAGCACCTCTTCCTGCTGCATCTCCTGCTGAATATGCATCGATTGCTGCATCTTCTTCTGCATCTCCTGCTGCTGAATCTCCTGTTGCTGCATCTCCTGCTGCTGCATCATCTGCTGCTGCATCTCCTCCTTATGAATCTCTTGCTGCTGCATCTGCTGCTGCATCTCCTCCTGCTGCATCGTCTACTGCTGCATCACCTGCTGCATCTGCTGCTTCATTCCCTTCTGCTTCATCTTATGCTGTATCTCTTCCTGCTGCATCTCCTGCTGCTGCATCTCCTTCTACAACCCCTCCTGCTACATATCCTGCAGTATCTCTTTCTGCTACTCCTTACTCTGCCGAAACTTCTGAAGATTCTCTTCATACTGCATCTCCAGCTGAATCTGCATCTCCTGCTGAATCTGCTACTGCATCTCATTATGCTGCATCTCCTTCTGATGCATCTCCTGCTGCATCTCTTGCTGCTGAATCTCCTGTTGATGAATCTTCTCTTGCTGCATTTCCTACTGAATCCTCTGCTGAATCTCCTGTTGATGAATCTTCTCCTGCTGCATTTCCTGCTGAATCTCCTGCTTCTGCATCTCCTGTTTCTGCATATCCTTCTGCTGCGGCTCCCGCTTCAGCTCCTACTGCATCTTCTGCTGCATCTGCTGCTGATGCATCTGCGACTGCATTTCCTGCTGATGATGCATCTCCTGGTGCGTTTCCTGTTGCTGCATCTCCTGGTGCATCTCCTGCTTCATCTGTTACTGTATCTCGTGCTGATGCACCATCTCCTGCTCAATATCCTTCTGAATCTCCTTTGGCTGCATCTCCTGCATCTGCTGCTACATCTTTTGCTGCTGGATCTCCTTCTGCATCTCTTGCTGACGAATCTGATGCTGCATCTCTTTCTGCTGCATCTCCTGCTGCTGAATCGTCTGCTGCTGCGTACACTGCTGCATCTACTGCTGCTGCATCTTCTGCTGCATCTACTGCTGCTGCCTTTCCTGCTGAATCTCCTGCTGTATCTCTTGGTGCTGCATATCCTGATGCTACATCTGCTGCTGCATCTCCTGCTGAATCTCTTGTGATAAAACCTTTCGCTGCATCTCTTGTAGCATTTCTAATGATTCACCGCTTGCTGCATCTCCTGCTTCTGCATCTCCTGCTCCTGCATCTCCTGCTGCTACATCTGTTGCATCCCTTGATGCCACATCTCCTGATGCTGAATCTCCTGCTTCTGCATCTCCTATTCCCGTAAGTCTTGCTGCTGCATCTCCTACTTCTGCGTCTCCTGTTCTGGCAACTCCTGATGCATCTGCTGCTGTATCTCCTGCTGCATCTTCTACTGCTTCTCCTGATGCTGCATTTCATGCTGCATCTTCTCCTGCTGCATCTCCTGCTGCATTTTCTTGTGCATCTGCTGCTTCATTTTCTACTGTATCTTCTGCTACTTCATATCCTGCTGATGCGTCTTTTGTTACATCTCTTGCTGCATCTCCTGTTGTATCTCCTGCTTCTGCATCTTTGTCTCTGCATCTCCTGGTGCTGCATCTACTGCTGCAGAATCACTTGCTGAATCTGCTGCTGCTCCATCTCCTGCTGCTTCGTATCCTGCTGCATCGCGTCTTGCTGCATCTCCTGCTTCATCTCACCTGCATCTTCTGCTATTGAATCCACTGCTGCTGCATCTCCTGCTGCTGAATTTCCTTCGTCTGACTCTCCTTCTGAATCTCCTGCTTCTGCATCTCCTGCTGCTGCATCCTCTGCTGTATCTAAAACTGCTGCATCTCCTACTGAATCTTGTTCTTCTGCATCTCCTGCTACAGCGTCTGCTGCATCATCTACTCCTGCCTCGCCTCCTACAGCATCTCCTTCTGAATCTCCTGCTGCATCTCCTGCTGCTGCATCGCCTGCTGCATCTGCTGCTTCATCCCCTTCTGCTGCATATCCTGCTGTATCCCTTGCTGCTGCATCTCATGCTAAAGCTCTTGCTTCATCTCCTGCTTCATATTCTGCTGCTGCATCTTCTGCCGCTGCATCTCCTGCTGCTGCATCTCCTGCTGCATTTCCTGCTTCATGTCCTGCTCATCTACTGCTGCTTCATCTCCTGGTGCTGTATCTCCTTATACAACTCCTCCTGCTACATATCCTGCCGTATCTCCTTCCGCTGCTCCTCATGCTGCTGAATCTGCTGAAGATTCTCTTCCTAATGCATCTCCTGTTGAATCGGCATATCCTCCTGCAACTGCTTCTGCATCTGCTTCTGCATCTCGTTCTGCTGCATCTCGTTCTGCTGCATTTTCTGCTCCATCTCCTTCTGTTGCATCTCCTTCTGCTGCATCTCCTGCACCGTCTCCTTCTGTTGCATCTCCTGCTGCTGCATCTCCTTCTGCATCTTCTGCTTCAGATCCTCCTGCATCTCCTGCTGCATCTCTTGCTGCTCTATCGTTTGCTGCATCTCCAGCTGGACCTCTTTCTGCTGGATCTCCTGTTGATGAACCTTCCCCTGCTGCATTTCCTGCTGAATCTCCTGCTGCTGCCTCTCCTGCGGCTGCATCTCCTATTCCTGCATAGTCTTCTGCTGTAGCTCCTGCTTCAGCTCCTATTGCATCTTCTGCTGCATCTGCTGCTGATGTGTCTGCTTCTGCATTTCCTGCTGCTGCTGAATCTGCGACTGCATTTCCTGCTTCTGCATCTCCTGCTTCATGTGTTGCTGCATCTGCTGCTGTTTCATCTCCTGCTGCTTTATCTCCTGCTGCATCTCCTCATTCTTTATATCCTGCTGTATCTCCTGCATCTGCAACTCATGCTGTTGCATCTCATGCTGCTGCATCTGGTGAAGATTCTCTTCCTACTGCATCTTCTGCTGAATCTTCATTTCCTGCTACATCTTCTGCATCTCCTGCTGATGCATCTCCTGCTGCTGCAGCTCTTCCTGCATCTTCTGTGGCTGCAGCTCCTGCTGTATCTTGTGTTGCTTCTACCTTGGCTGCATCTCCTGCTGCTGCACCTCCTCCTACGGCATGTGCTGCTGCATCTCCTGCTGCTTCATCTCTTGCTTCTGCATCTCCTGCTGATTCCTTGCTGATTCATCTGCGAGTTCAACACATTCTGGTGCATCTCCTGCTGCATTTCCTGCTGCATCTGCTGCTGCATCTGCTGCTGTTGAATCTCCTGCTGCTGTATCTTCTTTTACATCTCCTGCTGCTGCATCTCCTCCTATATCTCCTGCTAAATCTCCTGCTAAATCTCCTGCTGCATCTCCTGCTAAAGCTCTTACTGCATCTCCTGTTGATGTGTCTGCTGCTTTATATCCTGCTGTGTCTGCTGCTGCTGCATCTCTCCCTGCTGAATCTCCTGCTGCTGCATCCCTTTCTGCATCTCCTGCTGATGCATCTCGTCCCGCTGCATCTGCTGCTGCATCTGCTGCATTTCCTGCTGGATCTGCTGCTTGATCTCCTGCTATATCTTCTGCTGCTGCATCTCCTTCAGTAGCTGCTGCTTCAGATCCTCCTGCATCTCCTACTCCTGCATCTTCTCCTGCATATTGTGTTGCTGCATCTCCTGCTGCTTCGTGTGATTTTGCATCTCCAGGTGCATCTCTTTCTATTGCATCTCCAACTGCTGCATCTCTTGTTGCTCTGTCGCCTGCTGCATCTCATGCTGGATCTCTTTCAGCTGGATCTCCTGTTTCTGAATCTCCTCCTGCTGCATTTCCTGCTACATCTCCTCCTGCTGCATTTTTTACTGAATCTACTGCTGCATCTCCTGCCGCTGCATCTCCTATTGCATCTCCTTCTGCTGCATCTCCTGCTTCTGCATCTCCTGATCCTGCTTCTCCTGCTGCAGCTCCTATGGAATCTCCTGATGCATATCCTTATGCTGCATCTTCTGCTGCTGCATGTGCTGCTGCTGCACCTCCTGCTGAATCTGCTATTGCTTCTGCTTCAGTCACATCTCCTGCTGCTGAACCTCCTCTGCAGCATGTGCTGCTGCATCTCCTGCTGCTGCATCCCCTGCTGCTGCATCTCCTGTCTCTGTATCCCTTTCTTGCTTCTGCATCTCCTGCTGAGGCATCTGCGGCTTTATCTCCTGCTGGTGCATCTCCTGCTGCATCTGCTGCCCCATTTGCTGCTTTATCTGCGTCTACATCTTCTGCTGCTGCATCTCCTTCTGTATCTCCTTCTGTATCTCCTTCTGCATCTCCTTCTAAAGCTCTTGCTTCATCTCCTGTTGCATCTCCTGCTGCTGCATCTCCTGCTGCATCTGCTGCTGAATCTGCTGATCCATCAGCTGCAGCTGCATCTCCTGCTACTGCACCTCCTCCTGCTGCATCTCCAGCTTATGCATCTGCAGCTGATTATCCTGCTGCTCTATCTCCTGATGCATCTCTGTCTACTACATCTGCTGCTGCATCTCCTGCTGCTGCATCTGCTGCTGCATCTCCTGATGATGCATCTCCTTCTACATCTCCTACTGTACATCTACCGCTTCATCCCCTGCAGCATCTCCTGCTGCTCCATCTGGTGCATCTGCTGCTTCAGCTGCTGCTGCTTCATCCACTGCTGAATCGGCTGCTGTATCTCCTTCTGCTGCAACTCCTTCTGCTCGATCTACTTCTGCATCTCCTGCGGCTGCATCTGCTGCTGCATCTGCTGCTGATTTACTTCTTCCTGAATTTTTTGTGGCGGCATCTCCTACTACATGTCCTGCTGCAGCATCTAGTGTTGAATCTCCTACTGCTGCATCTACTGCTGTTGCATCTCCTGTTGCAGAATATCCAGCTGCCACTCCTCTTGCTGAATCACCTGCTGAATCTCCTTTTGCAGCTCCTGCTGCTTCATCCTCTCAACCTGCGTCTCTTTCTGCAACACTTGCTGCGTCATCCCCTGCTGCTCCTTCTGCTGCTGCATCTCCTGCTGCTGCATCTTCTCCTGCATCGTCTCCTGCTGCAACTGCTTCTGCATCTGCTGCTCCTTCTGCTGCTGCATCTCCTCCTGCTGCGTTTCTTACTACCTCTGCTGATTAATCTCCTGCTGCATTTCCTGCTGCATGTTTTGTTGCTGCATCTCCTGCTGCTTCGTGTGATTTTGCATCTCCTTCTATTGCATCTTCGGCTGCTGCATTTTCTGCTACATCACCTCCTGCCTATCCTGCTACTGCATCTCCTAATGTATTTCCTGCCGCTTAATCTCCTGCTGCTGCATCTACTGCTTCATCTCCTTCTGATGTCTATCTTGCTGCTGCATCTACCGCTTATGAATGTCCTCCTGCTGCATCTCAGGTTTCATCTCCTCTTTCTTATCCCCGGCTGCATATCCTGCTGCTACATCTCCTGCTTCTGCATCTCCTGCTTCTGCATCTGCTGCTGATCCTGCTTCTCCTGCTGCAGCTCCTATGGAATCTCCTGATGCATATCCTTATGCTGCATCTTCTGCTGCTGCATTTCCTGCTGCTGCATTTCCTGCTGCAGCTCGTGCTGCTGCAGCTCTTGCTGAAGCTCCTCATTCATCTCCCACTGCATCTCCTGCTGCTCCATGTGCTGCTGCTGCACCTCCTGCTGAATCTGCTGTTGCTTCTGCTTCAGTCACATCTCCTGCTGCTGAACCTCCTCTGCAGCATGTGCTGCTGCATCTCCTGCTGCTGCATCCCCTGCTGCTGCATCTCCTGTCTCTGTATCCCTTCCTGCTTCTGCATCTCCTGTTGAGGCATCTGCGGCTTTATCTCCTGCTGGTGCATCTCCTGCTGCATCTGCTGCCCCATTTGCTGCTTTATCTGCGTCTACATCTTCTGCTGCTGCATCTCCTTCTGTATCTCCTTCTGCATCTCTTTCTGCATCTCCTTCTAAAGCTCTTGCTTCATCTCCTGTTGCATCTCCTGCTGCTGCATCTCCTGCTGCATCTGCTGCTGAATCTGCTGATCCATCAGCTGCAGCTGCATCTCCTGCTACTGCACCTCCTCCTGCTGCATCTCCAGCTTATGCATCTGCAGCTGATTATCCTGCTGCTCTATCTCCTGATGCATCTCTGTCTACTACATCTGCTGCTGCATCTCCTGCTTTGGCATTACCTGCTGCATCTCCTTCTGCTGCATCTGCTGCTGCATCTCCTGATGATGTCTATCTTGCTGCTGCATCTACTGCTTACGCATCTCCTCCTGCTGCATCTCAGGTGTCATCTCCTCTTTCTTATCCCCGGCTGCATATCCTGCTGCTACATCTCCGGCTTCTGCATCTCCTTCCGCATCTAATGCTGCATCTCTTGCGGCTGCATCTCGTCCTACATCTCTTGCGGCTGCATCTCCTGCTCCATCTCCTGCTGATGAATCTTCTCCTAATGCATCTATTTACTCGTCACTTTCTGCTGCATCTGCTGCATTTGCTGCTGCATCTGCTGCTGCTTCACATCCTGCTGCTTCATCTCCTGCTACAAGTCCTGCTACTGCATCTGCTGCTGCATCTGCTGCTGCTCTATCTCTTGCTTCATCTACTGCGGCTTCATTTCCTGTTGCATCTCCTTCTGATGCATCACATTCTCTGCATCTATTGATAATGCTTCCCCTGCTGCTGAATCTCCTGCTGCTGCACCTCCTGCTTTTGCATCTCATGCCACATCTGCTGTTGATGCATATCCTGATCTGCATATCTTGCTGCATCACCTGCTACTGCATCTCCTGATGCTGCATCTCCTGCTGCTGAATCTCCTGCTGCTGAATCTCGTCCTGCGGCATACACTGCTGCATCTACTGCTGCTGCATTGCCTACTGCATCTTCCGCTGTGTCATCCCCTGCTGTGGCATCTCCTAGTGCATTTCCTGCTGTTTAATCCCCTTATGCTGCATCTCCTGCTGAATCTCCTTCTGCTGCATATATCGCTGCTGCATCTAATTCTGCTTCCTCTACTGCTGCATCTCCTACCTCATCTACTACTGATGCATCTCCTCCTGATGTAGCAGGAGATGCAGCAGTAGACGAAGCAGGAGCTGATGAGGCAGCAGATTCAGCAGATGCGGCAGTAGTAGATTCAGGAGGAGATGCAGCAGGAAGAGCTGCAGCAGGAAATGTAGATCAATATGCAGCAGCAGGAGATACAGCAGGAGATGCTTAAGTAGGAGATGAATCTGCAGGTGATGCACAAGGAGATGCAGTACGTTATGCAGAAAGAGATGCAGCAGGAGCTGCAGAACGAGATGCAGCAGCAGGATATGCAGTAGAGGAGATGAAGCAGGAGATGCTTCAATAGGAGGTGCAACTTGAGATGCAGCAGAAGGAGATGCAACAGGAGGAGATGCAGCAGCAGGAGATGCAGCAGGAAATGTAGCCACAGGAGATACATCAGGAGGTACAGTAGCAGCAGCAGATGCAGCAGCAGGAGATGCATGAGATGCAGCCACAATTGATGTAGCAGGAGATGCTGGAGACGGAGATGCCAGAAGAAGTAGATGCAGAAGCAGGAGATGCAGAAGAAGATGCATCAGCAGAAAATGAAGCAGGAGATGCATCAGCAGGAGACACAGCAGCAGGATATCAGGAAGGAGATGCACCAGCAGGAAATGCTTCAGGAGATTAAGCGGGAGATGCTGCAGCATATGATGCAGCAGCAGATTCAGCAACAGATGCAGCAGGAGATGTTGCAGCAGGAGAAGCAATAGGAGATGCAGAAGCAGGAGATGCAGTGGCAGGAGATGCAGCAGAAGGAGATGCAATAGGAGGAGATGCTGCAGGTAATGTAGCAGCCGGAGGTGTAACAGGAGATTCTGCAGCAGAAGAGTACGCGGGACGTACCGCAGCCGGTGATGTAGCAGAAGATGCACTATGATATGCAGCAGCAGGAGATACAGCAGCAGGTTAAGGGGCAGCAGATGCAGCACCAGCATATGCAGCTGCAAGAGACTACGCAGGTGAAGCAGCACCAGATGAAGCAGCATATGCTGCAGATATAGCAGTAGGAGATGCAGCCGGTGATGCAGCAGGAAGCGATGCATCAAGAGATGCTTATGAAGCTGCAGCAGCAGGAGATGTAGCAGGAGATGCAGCAGTACATGAAGCAGCAGCAGATGCAAAAGTAGATTCAGGAGATGAAGCAGAAGGAGATGCAGCAGGAGAGGAAACAGCAGAAGATACAGAAGGAGATGCAGCATCAGAAGATGAAGAAGGAGATGAAGTAGAAAGTGCAGAAGCAAATGCAGCAGGACATGCAGCAGGATGATATGCTGCATCAGTTGAAGCAGCAGGAGATGCAGCAGGAGATGCATCACGAGATGTAGCATCAGCAGCAGGTGCTGCAGCAGCAGGAGATGCTGCAGGAAATGCAGCAGGATATGCTACAGCAGGAGATGAGGAAACACCAGCTGCAGCAGGACATCCAGAAGGAAATGCAGCAGCAGGAGATGCATATTCAGCAGGTGATGCAGCAGGATATGCAGCAGGAGATTGAGCAAGGGGAGATGCACCCTGAGATACAGCAGCAGGAGATGTAGCTGGAGATGCAGCAGTTGGAGATGCATAAGCAGTAGATGCAGTAGCAAGATATACATCAGAAGGAGATGAAGCAAGAGATGAAGCAGGAGAGGCAGCAGCAAGATATACATCAGAAGGAGATGAAGCAAGAGATGAAGCAGGAGAGGCAGCAGCAAGATATACATCAGAAGGAGATGAAGCAAGATATGAAGCAGGAGAGGCAGCAGCAAGATATACATCAGAAAGAGATGAAGCAAGAGATGAAGCAGGAGAAGCAGCAGCAAGAGAGGAAGCAGCAGGGGATGCAGCAGCAAGAGATGCAGCAGGAGATACAGCATCAGGAGATGCTGCTACAGGAGGCGCAGCAGCAGTATACTTGTGCTGCATCTCCTTCTGAATCTACTACTTGGGATACTGCATCTCCTGCCGCTGCATCTCCTGCGTAGTGTCCTGCTGCTGCAAATGCTGGTGCTGCATCTGCTGCTTCATCTCCTCCTGCTGCATCTCCTGCTGCTGCATATCATAGTGCATCTTCCTCTGCTACATCTCCTGCTACTGCATCTCCTAAGGCATTTCCAGCTGCATTTCCTGCTTCTGCATCTACTGCTGAATATGCATCCCCTGCTGCATCTCCCGCTTCATCACCTATTGCTGCATCTCCTCTTTCTGCATCTACTGCTGAATCTGCTGCTGCATCTGCTGCTGCATCATGCTCTGCTGATGCGTATCCTGCTGGTGCATTTCCTTATGCATCTCTTGTTGATGCATATCCTGCTGCATCTCTTCCTGCTGCTACTCCTGCTGAATCTATAACTGATGGATCTGCTGCATGTGCTGATGCATATTGTGCTGCTTCACCTACTGCCTCATCTCCAGCTACATCTACTGCTACTGCTGTACCTATTGCTGCTGCATCTGCTGCTGCATCAGCTGCTGCTGCATCTCTTGCTATATCTCCTGCTGCTGCATCCCCTCCTGCAGCATCTCCTACTTCATCATCTCCTGCACATTTTGCTGCATCTGCTGTAGATTCATCTTCTTCTTCATCTCCTGCTTCTGCATCTCCTGTTGCATCTCCTGCTGCTGCATCTTCTGCAGCAGGAAATTCAGCAGAAGTGCGTGCAGCAGGGTATGCACCAGCAGGAGATTCAGCAGCAGGAGATGCAGCAGGAGAAGAGTGTCATGAGATAAATCTGCTAATGAATCAGAATGAGTTGAAGCAGGAGACGCAGCAGCAGGAGATGCCACAGAAATGCAGCAGCAATTGATGCAGGAGACAATCCAGCAGGAGGAGATAGAGCAGCAGGAGATGTAGCAGGAGATGGAGCAGTGGGTGAATAAGCAGGAGATGCAGCAGGAGCAGATGAAGCAGGAGATACTGCAGGAGGAGATGCAGCCGCAGTAGATGTAGCTGGAGATGCTGCAGTAGGTGAAGCAGCACAATATGTATCAGCACATGCTGCAGATCTATCAGTTATAGATTCAGCAGGAGTTGCAGCAGCAGCAGATGCATTAAGAAAATGCAGAAGCACATGCAGAAGGATATGCAGCAGCAGGAGACCCTGTAGGTGAGTAGCATCATGAGATGAATCCGCAGAAGCGTAAGAAGGATATGACGCCAGAGATGCAACAGGAGGAGATCCAGCAGCAGTAGAGGCAGAAGAAGGCCAGGTAGCAGGAGATGCAGCATTAGATGAATCAGCGGCAGATGCAGCAGCAGATGCAAGAGATGCAAGAGCAGGAGATGCAGCAGCAGGAGATGAAGCTGGAGATGCTTATATAGGAGGTACAACATGAGATTAAGCAGAAGGAGATGCAGCAGCAGTATATAAAGCAGCAGGAGATTTAACAGCAGGAGATGCAGCATGAGATGCAGCATATCATACTGTATCTCTTGTTGCAGTATCTCCTGCTGATGCGTCGCTGCTTATTTTATTGAATATGATGTTGAATCTGCTGCGGCCTCATGACATGCTGCTGCAGCTCATGCTGCTGCATCTCCTCCTGCTTGTCTTGCTGCATTTCCTGCAGCTTCATCTCCTGCTGATGCTATATCTCCTGCTCCATCTACTTCCGCTGCAATTCCTGCGGCTTCTGCTTCTGCATCTTCTGCTTCATCTTCTCCCACATCTGCTGCAGCTGCATCTCCATCTGCTGCATCTCCTGCTTCTGCATCTACTGATGAATATGCATCTCCTCCTATGGAATCTTATCCTGCTGCATCTCCTGGTGCTGCATCTACCCCACTATCTCGTGCTTCTGCATCTCCAACTGCTACATCTCCTGCTGCTGCATTTGCTGTAGAGTCTCCTGCTGCTGATTCTTCTGAATATGCATCTCCGGCTTCATCTCCTATTGCAACTCCTGCATCTCCATTTCCTGCTGTGTTATGAAAATATATTACCTCCTGCAGAAAATATTCTAGTTTGGAATGGGTTCCGAATGTCTTCTCTTGTAGCCCTTTCACTGCAAAACGACTTCTCTGGAAGCGTTTCACTGCAAGCTGCAAAGCAGGACTAACGGAAAGTTTTCGTATATTTCCTGCTGCAGCTCTTCCTGCTGCATCTCCTCCTGAATCTACTACTGCCGCATCTGCTGAATCTGCTGCCTCATCAGCTCCTGCTTCGTCTACTGCTGCATCTCCTGCTACATCAGGAGGAGATGCATCAGTAGTAGATGAGGTAGGAGATGCAGCAGTAGAGGAAGCAGAATTAGATGCAGCAGCGATATATGCAGCAGAAGGAGATTCAGCAGGAGATGCAGCATAAGGGGATTAAACAGCAGGAAATGCACTAGGAGATGCCACAGCAGGGGATGACACAGCGGAAGATGCAGTAGGCAATGCAGCAGCAGTAGATGCAGCAGTGTATGCCGCAGGACGAGATTCAGCAGCAGGAGATTCAGCAGCAGGAGATGCAGCATCAGGAGATGCAGTAGCAGGTGATGCAGCAAGATATGCAGATCAGGATATGCATCAACAGCAGATGTGGCATGAGATGCAAAAGCAGGAGGTGCAGCAGCAGGAGATTCAGCAGCAGGGGAAGCATTATCAATAGATGCAGAGAATGTGATGCATCAGAAGGAGATGCAACAGGAAATGAAGCCGCAGTAGATGAAGCAAGAGATAGAGCAGCAGCAGATGCAGCAGCAGATGCAGTAGCAGGACTTGTAGCAGGAGATGAAGCAGCAGGATGTGAAGCAGCAGCAGATGCAGCAGCAAATGCAGCAGATGCAGCAGAAAGTGACGCGTAAATAGATGCATTAGGAGAAGATTCATCAGCAGGAGATGGAGCAGGAGATGCAGCCGCAAGAGATGTAGGACGAGATGCAGCCGCAAGAGATGCAGCATTAGATGCGGAAGGAGATGCAGAAGCCGGAGATGTAGCAGCAGGATATGCAGCCGGGGATAAGAAAGAGGAGATGACACCTGAGATGCAGCAGGAGGAGATGCGTAAGCAGTAGATGCAGCAGCAAGATAGACATCATCAGGAGATGCAGCAGCAGATGCAGCAGAAGGAGATGCAGCAGGTAATGCCAAAGCAGGAGATGCAGCAGCAGATGTAGTAGACAGAGATGCATCAGGAGATAGAGCAGCAGGATAATCAGCTGCAGATGCATAAGCTGGAGATGCAGCAGGAGGAGGTGCAGTAGCAGGAGATGCAGCTGCAGCTGATGGATCAGCAGATTCAGCAGCAGATGCAGCAGGAGATGCAGCAGCAGGAGATGCAACAGGAGATGAAGCAAGAGCTTTAGAAGGAGATGCAGAAGGAGATGCAGAAGGAGATACAGAAGGAGATGCAGCAGCAGAAGATGTAGACGCAGATAAAGCAGCAAATGGGGCAGCAGATGCAGCAGGAGATGCACCAGCAGGAGATAAAGCCGCAGATGCCTCAACAGGAGATGCAGAAGCAGGAAGGGATACAGAGACAGGAGATGCAGCAGCAGGGGATGCAGCAGCAGGAGATGCAGCAGCACATGCTGCAGAGGAGGTTCAGCAGCAGGAGATGTGACTGAGGCAGAAGCAACAGCAGATTCAGCAGGAGGTGCAGCAGCAGCACATGGAGCAGCAGGAGATGCAGTGGGAGATGAATGAGGAGCTTCAGCAAGAGCTGCAGCAGCACGAGCTGCAGCAGGAAATGCAGCAGCAGGAAATGCAGCAGCAGAAGATGCAGCATAAGGATATGCATCAGGAGATTCCATAGGAGCTGCAGCAGGAGAAGCAGGATCAGGAGATGCAGAAGCAGGAGATGCAGCAGATGGAGATGCAAAAGTAGGAGATGCAGCAGAAGGAGATGCAATAGGAGATGCAGCGGCAGGAGATGCAGCAGTAGATTCAGTAGGAAATGCAGCAGGAGGAGATGTAGCAGGAAATGCAGCAGGAGGAGATTCAGAAACAGGAGATCCAGCTGAAAGAGATCCAGCATGAGATGCAGCAGGCGACAGAGCAACAAGAGATGCAGCAGTTGGAGATGCAATAGAAAGAGATGCACCTGGAGATGCAAAATCACACGAAGCAGCAGGAGATGCAGCAACAAAATATGCAGGAGAAGATGCAGCAGCAGGAGATGCAGGAGGATCTGAAGAAGCAGCTACCGAAGGAGATGCAGCAGCAGGAGATATAGCAGGAGATCAAGCAGCAGATCCAGCAGGAAATGCAGCAGATGCAGCAGCAGATGCAGCGGGAGGAGATGCATCAGCAGGAGGTGCAGAATGAGATGCAGCAGCGGGAGATTCAGCAGGGAGAGATGCAGCAGCAGCAGATGCAGTAGGAGTTTCAGCAGCAGACACAGCAGGATATAAAGCAGCAGACACATTAACAGGAGATGCAGTAAGAGCTTTAGCAGGAGATTTAGCAGGAGATGCAGCAGGAGATATAGCAGGAGATGCAGCAGCAGGAGATGTAAAAGAAGATACAGCAGCAGGAGATTCAACAGCAGCAGATGCAGCAGCAGATGCAGCAGGAAATGCAGCAGGAGATGCACCAGAATGTGTTGAACTCGCAGATGAATCAGCAAGGAATCAGCAGGAGATGCAGAAGCAAGAGATGAAGCAGCAGGAGATGCAGCAGCACATGCCGTAGGAGGAGGTGCAGCAGCAGGAGATGCAGCCAAGGTAGAAGCAACAGCATATTCAGCAGAAGATACAGCAGGAGCTGCAGCTGCAGAAGATGCAGGAAGAGCTGCAGCAGCAGGAGATGCATCAGCAGGAGATGCAGAAGATGTAGCAGGAAATGAAGATTCAGCAGAAGATGCAGTAGGAAGAGAATCTTCCTCAGATGCAGCAGCATGAGATGCAACAGCATGAGTTGCAGATGCAGGAGATACAGCAGGATATAAAGAATGAGGAGATGCAGCAGGAGATAAAGCAGCAGGAGATGAAACAGCAGCAGATGCAGCAACACATGAAGCAGGAGATGCAGAAGCAGGAAATGCAGTCGCAGATTCAGCAGCAGCAGGAAATGCAGAAGCAGACACATCAGCAGCAGATGCAGCAGAAGATGCAATAGGAGCTGAAGCAGGAGCTACAGCAGAAGACTATGCAGGAAAAGGAGATGCAGCCGCAGGAGATGCGGCAGCAGGAGATTCAGCAGGAAATGCAGCAGGGGAAGGTTCATCAACAGGAGATCCAGCAGAAAGAGGTCCAGCTGGAGATGCAGCAGACGATAGAGCAGCAAGAGATGCAGCAGGAGATGCAGGAGGATCTGAAGCAGAAGATGCAGAAGGAGATGCAGCAGCAGGAGATGCAACAGAAGGAGACGGTGCAGGAGATGCAGCAGAAGGAGATGCAACAGAAGGAGATGGAGCAGAAAATGCAGCAGAACGAGATGCAGAAGCAGATGCAGAAGCAGTTGCAGGAGGATATGCAGATTCAACAGGAGATGCATTAGGAAGAGAATCTTCAGCAGATTCAGCAGCATGAGGAGCAGCGGAAGGAGATACGGCAGGATATGTAGCAGGAGGAGTTGTATAAGGAGATACAGCACCAGGAGATGAAGCAGCAGTAGATGAGCAGGACATGAAGCAGGAAATGCAGCAGGAGATGCAGCAGCAGGAGATGCAGCGGCAGAAGATGCAGCAGCAGAATATGAAGAAGGAGATGAAGCAAGAGCTTTAGCATGAGATGCAGCAGCAAGGGATACAGCAGGATATGCAGCAGAAGGGGATGAAGCAGCAGATGCAGCAGGCGATGCAGCAGCAGGAGATTCAGAAGGAGATGCTGTAGGAGGCGAGGCAGGAGTAGATGATGCAGCAGACGCTGTAGCAGGAGATGCAGAAGAACAAGATTCAGTAGGAGATGCAGCAGTTTTAGATACAGCAGAGGATGCAGCAGCAGGAGATGCAGAAGCAGGAGATTCAGAAGGAGAGTCAGACGAAGGAAATTCAGCAGCAGGAGATGCAGCAGCAGTGGATTCAATAGCAGAAGATGCAGGTGAGATGAAGCAGGAGATGCAGCAAGACGCGATGCAGCAGGATACGAAGCAGCAGGAGATGGAGCAGCAGCAGATTCAGCAAGTGATTCTGCAGCAGTAGATGCAGCACCAGGAGATGCAGAGACAAAGATGCAGAAGCAGGAGATACAACAGGAGATGCAGCAAGAGATGTAACAAAAGACGCATCAGCAGGATATGAAGTAGCAGAAGATACAGTAGAAAATGAAGCAGCAGATGCACAAGAAAATGCAGCAGGAGATGCAGCAGCAGAAGATGCAGGAGCAGAAGATGCAGCATGAAATGCAGCATCAGGAGAAGCAGTAGAAGATGCAGCAGGAGATACAGCAGCAGATGCATCGGGAGTTGCAAGAACAGCAGATGCAGAAGTAGGAGATGCAGCAGCAAGACTTACGGGAGTAGGAGATGAAGAAGCAGGAGATTCAGCAGCAGGAGATGCAGCATCAAGGGATACAGCAGGAGATGCAGCAGAAGGGGATGAAGCAGTAGAGGATGAAGCAGGAGATGCAGAGATGAAAAGGCAATAGTAGGAGATGCAGCAGGAGATGCAGCTGCAGGAGATGCAGCAGCAGGAGGTGCAGAGTACAAGCTGCAGAGAATAAAATGCACCAACAGGAGATGCAGCAGGAGATGCAACAGCAGACGCATCAGCAGGAGATTTAACAGCAGAATATACAGCAAAAAATGCAGCAGGAGATGCAGCAGGATAAGATGCAGCAGCAGGGGATGCAGCAGGAGATGCCACAGCAGACGCAGCAGTAGGAGGCGCAGCAGGAGGAGATGCATCAGGAGATTCATATGCAGATTGAGATGCATCAGGAGATGTAGCAGGATATGTAGCAGCAGGAGATGCCGCAGGATATTCAGGAGGAGATTCCGCAGAAGGAGATGTAAGAGCAAGAGATGAAGCAGCAGGAGATGCAGCCGCAGCAGATGCAGCAACAGATTTAGCAGGAAATTCAGCAGCAGGATATGCAGCAGTATGTGCAGCAGGAGATGCAGCAGCAGGAGATGTAGCAGTAGGTGAAGTAGGAGAAGCAGCAGGAGATGCAGTAGGAGATGCAGCAGAAGGAGATGCAGAAGCAGATGAAGCAGGACATGCAGAACCAGCAGGAGATGCAGCAGCAAGAGATGCCTCAGATGATAAAGCATCAGGAGAAGCAGCAAGAGATGCTGCAGCAGGAGATGCAGAAGCAGAAGATGAAGTAGGAGATGCATCAGTAGTAGATACAGCAGGGGATGCAGCAGCAGAGGATTTTGCAGCAGGAGATGCAGCAGGAGATGCAGAGCTAAGAGATGTAGCATTCGGAGATGCAGCTGTAGGAGATGCAGCAGCAGGAGATGCTGTATGACATGCAGCAGTAGAAGATGCAGCAGCAGGAGATTCAGCAGGATATGCGGCAGGAAATGCAGCAGCAGGAGATACAGCAGTAGGAGAATCAGCAACAGGAAATGCAGCAGGAGATGCAGCAGCAGATGAAGTAGCACATGCAGAAGCAGCCGACACAGCAGCAGTGGATTCAGCAGCAGGTTAAGTAGGAGATTCAGCAGCAGGAGATGCAGCAGTAGATTCACAAGAGAAGATGCAGCAGCAAGAGATGCAGCAGGAGATGCAGCAGAAGTAGATGCAGCAGGAGATGCAGCAGGAGGAGATGCAGCAAAAGATGCAGGAGCAGGAAATGCAGCACGAAATGCAGAAGGATATACAGCAGGAGAAGCATCAGGAGGAGATGCTGCAAGAGATGCAGATGTAGCAGCAGGACATGCAGCAGCAGAAGATGCAGCGGGAAATGCAGCAGGAAATGCAACAGCAGGAGTTGTGGTACCAGGAGATGCAGCAGGAGATGCAGCAGGAGATGAGGCAGCTGATGTACCAAGATATATCGGAGGAGATGCAGCAGGAAATGTATAAGTACAAAATGCAGTGGGAGATGAAGCAGGAAATGCAGCACGATATGCAGGAGAAGTACATGCAGCAGGTAATTCAGTAGGAGATGCAGCAGGAGGAGATGCAGAGAAGTGGATGCAGAGAAGATGATGCATCAGAAGGAGATCTAGCAGGAGATTCAGCCGCAGTAAATGCAGCAAGAGTTACAGCAGCATCGGATGCAGCAGCAGCAGATGCAGCAGCAGATGCAGCATCAGCACGTACAGCATCAGGAGATACAGCAGGAGATGCAGCAGCAGATTCAGTAGATGCAGCACTAGTAGAATCAGAAGGAGATACATCAGCAGGAGATGCAGCAATAGGAGATGCGTCAAAAGATGCAGAAGCAGATGCAGCAAGAGATGCAGCAGGAGATGCAGCAAGAGATTCAGCAGCAGGAGGTGCAGCAGCAAGAAATGCAGCAGTGTATATTGAAGCAGGAGATGAAGCAGCAGCAGCAGATGCAGCACAAGGAGGTGTAGCAGCAGGAGATGCTGCAGCAGATGTAACAGGAGAAGGTGTAGCAGCAGGAAATGCTGCAGCAGATGTAACAGGAGAAGATGCAGCAGCAGGATATGCAGCAAGATGTGCATCATGAGAAATGCAGCAATTGATGCAGCAGGAGATGCTGGAGACGGAGATGCCAGAAGAAGTAGATGCAGAAGGAGATGCATCAGCAGGAAATGAAGCAGGAGATGCATCAGCAGGAGACACAGCAGGAGGATCTGCATCTCTGCTGCATCTCTTGCTGCTTCTCCAATTGCATCTGGTTCTGCATCTCTTACTGCTTCATCTTTTGCTGTATCTACTGCTGCACTGCCTCTTGTATCTCCTGCTGCTGAATCTCCCGTTGCATCTACTGCTTCAGATCCTCCTGCATCTTATGCTGCATCTGCTGCTGCTGCATCTCCTGTTTCTGTATCTCCTGCTGCATCTCCTCCAGCTGCATCTCCTCCAGCTGCATCTTCTGCTGATTCTGCTGCTGCATCACGTGCTTAATCTCTTGCTCCATCTCCATCTGAATTTCCTGCTGATGCATCACCTGCTACTGCATCTGCTGCAGCATTTCCTACTGCTGCATATCCTGCTGCTTCATATCATGCTGCATTTACTGCTTCTTCATATCATTCTGCATTTACTGCTGCTGCATATCCTACAGCTGCATGTCCTACTGCATCTCCTGCTGCTGCATCTCCTGCTGATGCATCGACCGCTTCTGCATCTGGTGATGCATCTCCTGCTGATGCATCTCATGATGCTGAATCTCCTGCAACATATTCTGCTGTGACGACTCCTGCTGCATCTCTTGCTGAATTTTCCTGCTGCAACTTTTGCTGATCTGCTGCTGCTACCTCCTGCATCTCCTGCTGCTGCACCTGCTGATTTATCTCCTGCTGCTGCATATACTTCTTCTACATTTACTGCTGCCTCGGGTACTTCTGCATCTCCTGCTGCATCTCCTGCTGTTGCATCTCCTGGTGCATCTCCTCTTGCTGCATCGCCTGCTGCATAGCCACTTGCTGCATCTCCATCTACATCTCCTGCTTGATTTCCAGCTGATGCATATCCTGCTGGTGCATTTTCAGATTCATCTCCTGCATTTTTTCTGCATATCCTGCTGTTTCTCTTCCTGTCGCATATCCTTTGGAGTCTCCTACTGCTGCATCTGATGCTGCTTCACATACTAGTGCATCTACAGGTACATCTCCTGTTGGCGTATCTACTGCTGCTGCATGTGTTGTTTCATCTCCTGCTGCGGCATCTGCTACTGCATTTGCTCATGTCGTATCTCTTGCTGCATCTACTACAGCTTTATCTTCTCCTGCATCTCCTTCTGCTACATCTTCTTCTCTACATCTCCTGCTGCTGCAACTTCGGCTACTCGATCTTGTGCTACATGTCGTCCTGCTGCATCTCCTCCTGCTGCATGTTCTGCATTTGTTGCTGCATCTGCTGCTGATTCATCTTCTAAATTATTTTCCTGCTAGATCTCCTCCTGCTGTATCTCCTCCACCATCTCTCGCTGCTTCATCTGCTGCTGCATCTCCTGCTGTTGTATCTTCTGCTGCAACTGTTTCTAATGCACCAGCGGATTCATCTCATGATGCTGCTCTCCTGCTGCATCTCCTGCTGCTGAACTCCTGGTGGTGCATACCCTGCTGCATTTACTTCTGCTGCATACCCTGCTACATCTCCTGCTGCTGCAGCATCTCCTGCTGCATCTCTTGCTGCATCTCTTGGTGCTGCATCTCCTGGACCTGTTGCTGCTTCTGCTGCTAATTCATCTACTACTGTGTTTCATGCTACATCTCCTGCTGCTGTATCTCCTCCTGCTGGATCGTCTCCTGCATCTATTGCTGGTACATTTTCTGCTGCATCCCCTGCTGCTGCATCTCCTGCTGCAACTCCTCTGATTCATTACCGGATTCATCTCATGATACTGCTCTCCTGCTGCCTCTCCTGCTGCCGAATCTCCTACTGGTGCATACCCTGCTGCATCTCGTACTGCTGAAACATCTACCGCTGCATCTCCTCCGTAATCTCCTGCTGTTGCACCTCCTGGTGCTTCTCTTGCTGCATCTCTGGTGGCTGCATCTCCTGCTCCATCTCCTGCTGATGAAACTTCTCCTGATGCATCTATGTATGCATCACTTGCTGCTGCATCTTCTGCATTTCCTGCTGCATCTCTTCCTGTTGCATCTGCAGCATTTGCTCCTGCATCTGCTGCTGCTTTACATACTGCTGCATCTCCTGCTGCATCTCCTTCTGCTGCATCTCCTGCTGATGGATCTCCTCCTGCATCTGCTGCTGCTGCATCTGCTGCGGCTACATCTCCTGCTGCTTCATCTCCTGCTCTTGTAACTCCTTCTGCTGAATCTCCTCCTGTATATCCCGCGGCATCTCATACTGCTACATATCCTGCTACGTCTCCTGCTGCGTCTCCTACTGCTGTGTCTACTGCTCTGTCTCTTGCTGTATCTGCTGCTGCTGCATCTCCGGCTGCTGAATCTTCTGCTGCTGCATCTCCTTCTGAATCTCCTGCTGCTGTATCTTCTGCTGCTGCGTCTCCTGCTGCCTCTCCTACAGCTGCATCTCCTCCAGCTAAATCTCCCCCTGCATCTGCTGCTGCATCTCCTGGTGAATCTCCTACTCCTGCATCTCTTTCTTCTTCATTGCCTGTTTCTGCATCTCCTGATGCATCTGCTTCCACACTGCACCTTCTACTGCTTCCTTTCCACATGCTGCAACTCCTGCTGCATCTCCTGCTGCTGCATCTTATCCTGCTGCATCTCCTGCTGCTTTATCCCCTGAAGCTGCATCTCCTGCTGCAACTCTTGCTGCGGTATCCCCTGCTGCTGCATCTCCTGCGATATTTACTGCTGCGGCATCTCCTGCTGCGCTGTCTCCTGTTATATCTCCTGCTGTTGCCTCTTCTGCTGCATCTCCTACTGCATCCCCTCGTTCTGCATCTCCTGCTGGATCTTCTGCTTCATCTCCTGCCATAACTTCTGCTGCATCTCCTGCCGCTGCATCTGCTGCACATTTCCTGCTGAATATGCTGCTGCTGCATCTCCTCCTCCATCATTTCCTCCTGCAACTGCTTCTGCATCTGCTGATTCTTCTGCTGCTGCATCTCTTCCTGATGCATTTCTTGCTGCTTCTGCTAATTAATCTACTGCGGTATTTCCTGCTGCTGTTGCTTTGCTGCATCTTTTGCTGCTTTGTGTGATTTTGTTTCTCCCGGTGCTGGATTACCTGCTTCATCTCCTCCTGCATCATCTCCTGCTGCATCTGTTTCTGCATCTGCTGCTTCATCTGGTACAGCTGTATCTACTGCTGCATCTCCTGTGGCTTCATCTCCTTCTGCATCTCCTGATGCTGCATCTCCTGATGCTGCATCTCATGCATCATATCCTGCTGATGCATTTCCTTTTGCTGCATCTTCTGCTGCGTCTCTCCTGCTACTGCATTACCTGTGACTGCATCTCCTCCTGAATCTGCTGCTGCATTTGCTGCAGTTCCATCTCCCTCTGATGCGTTTTCTCCTGCATCTCCTACCAAATCTCCTGTTCCTGCATCTCCTGCTGCTCTATCTGCTGCAGCATCTTTTTCTGAATCTAGATCTGCTACCGCATCTGCTGCTTATGCCTATCTCCGGCTCCTTCATCTCCTTCTGCAACTTCTGCTGTTGTTTCTCATGCTGCTGCATCTCCTGTTGCATCTCCTGCTGCATAGACTTTTCTGCATTTTCTGCTAATGCATCTCCTCCTGTTGCATCTTCTGTTGGTGCACCTCCTGCTGCTGCATCTCCTCGGCTGCACCTCATGTTGCATCTCGTTGCAGCAGGAGACGCCTCAGCAGTAGATGCAGCAGTATACACAGAAAGCAGGAGATGCTACAGAAAGGGGTGCAGCATCAGATTCATCAGCGGGAGATGCAGGAGGAGATCCAGCAGCAGGAGATGAACCAGGAGATGTAGCAACAGATGAATCTGTAGAAGATGTAGCAGCAGATGCAGGAGATGAAGCTGGAGGAGATGCAGCAGCAGAAGTTGCAGCAATAGATGAAGCAGCAGGAGATGCAAAAGGAGATGCAGCAGCAGAGGATTTAATAGCTATAGATGCAGAAGGAGATGGAGAACGAGATGCCGAAGGAGATGCAGCTGCAGGATATACAGCAGGAGATGCAGTGGCAGAATTTGAAGCAGCAGGAGATGCAGCAGGAGATGTAGCAGCAGGAGATGAAGAAGCAGGAGATGCTACAGGAGATTAAGCAGGAGATGCAGCAGGAGGAGATTGCAGCAGCAGGAGATGCAGAGAAGAAAATGCAGCAGAAGGAGATACAGAAGAAGAGTCAGCCGAGATAAATCAGCCAGAGTTCCAGCAGCATCAGATGCAGCAGCAGAGGATGCAGCAGCAGATGCAGAATCAGGAGACACACCAGCAGGAGATGTAGCAGTAGATGAAGTAGCAGCAGATGCAGCAGCAGATCCAGTGGATGCAGCAGTAGTAGATTCAGAAGGAGATGCAGCAGGACGAGCTGCAGCAGGAAATGCAGATGAATATACAGCAGCAGGAGATACAGCAGGAGATACATTAGCAGGAGATGCATCTGCATGTGATGCAGCAGGAGTAGCAGCAGGAGATACAGCAGCAGGAGATGCAGCAGCAGGAGATGAAGCAGGAGATGCTTCCATAGGAGGTGCAGCAGTTATAGATTCGGAAGGAGTTGCAGAAGTATAGATTCAGCAGGAGGAGTTGCAGCAGGATATGCAGAATAAGATGCATCAGCAAGAGATGCATCGGGAAATGCACCAGCAGGAGATGCAGCAGCAGGGGATGTAGTAGCAGGAGATGCAGACGGAGATGCAACAGCAGCAGCAGGAGTAGCAGATACATCAGGAGATGCAGAAGCAGGAGAAGCATCAGGAGATGCAGCAACATGAGATGAAGCAGCAGATGCAGCAGCAGGAGATTAAGCAGCAAATTCAGGAGTAGAGGCATCAGCAAAAGATGTAACAGCAGGAGATGCAGCAGCAGATGCTGAAGCAGGAGATTCAGCATCAAAATCAGGAGAAGAGGCAGCAGCTGCAGGTAGAGCAGCAGGAGATGAAGCAGCAGATGCAGATTCAGCAGGAGATACAGCATCAGGAGATACAGCAGGAGATGCTGTAGCAGGAGATGCAGCAAAAGGAGGTGCAGAAATAGATGTAGCAGCAGGAGATACAGCAGCAGGAGGTGCTGCAGGACATGCTGTAGCAGGAGATGCTGTAGCGGGAGATGCAGCAGGAGGATATGCAGAAATAGATGTAGCAGCAGGAGATGCAGCAGCAAAAGATGCCGCAGGAGATACAGTAGGAGGAGATACAGCATGAGATGCAGAAGGACGAGGTGCAGCAGGAGATGAAGCAGCAGGATATTCAGAATGAGTTGCAGAAGCAGGAGATGCAGCAGTAGGAGTTGCAGAAGCAAGACATGGATCAGCATGAGATGCAGCAGAAGGAGAAGCATCCACAGCAGATTCAGCAGCAGATTTAGCAGGATATTCAGCAGGAGATGCAGCAGCAGGCGATGCAACAGCAGGAGATGCAACAGCAGGAGATGCAGAAGAGGGAGATGCAGCAGAAGGAGATGCAGCAGTAGATGCAGCTGGAGATGCTTTAGCAAAGGATGCAGCAGGACGAGATGCAACATGAGGTGCAGCCACAGGAGATGCAGCAGCAGGAGGTGCACTAGCAGGAGATGCAACAGGAGGAGATGCATTAGCAGAAAATGCAGAAAAGTACATGCAGCAGGAGATGCGGCAGGAGATGCAACAGCAGAAGATGCAGAAGGAGCAGGAGATTCAACAGCAAATTCAGGAAGAGAGGCATAAGCAGCAGAGGAAGTAGCAGCAGATGCAGCAGCAGATGCAGATTCAGAAAAAGATGCAGCATCAAGAGATGCTGCAGCAGAAGGAAATGTAGCAGCAGGAGATGCAGCAACAGGAGATGTAGCAGGAGATGCAGCAGAAGATGCATTAGAGGGAGATGAAGCTGCAGCAAATGCAGCAGCAGATTCGGGAGGAGATGCAGCATGAGATGCAGTTGCAGGACATACAGTAGCAGGAGATGCAGCAAAAGATGCAGCAGCAGGTAATGCAGCAGCAGAAGTTGCTGCAGAAAATGCAGCAGCCGGAGATGCAGCAGGAGATGCAGAATCAGGAGATGAAGCCACAGGAGATGCAGCAGTAGATACAGCTCTACCAGATGAAACAGCAGATGCAGAAACAGATGCAGCAGGAGATGATGCAGGAGGAGATGAAGCAGGTAATCCAGCACCAGGAGAGGCAAAATCACACAAAGCAGCAGGAGATGCAGCAATGCAACATGCAGCAGGAAATGCCGCAGTAGATTAATTCACAGAAGCAGCAAGAAATGCAGCAGCAGGAGATGCAGCAGCAGGAGATGCAAGAGGACATCAAGTAGCAGGAGATGCTGCAGCAGGAATTTTAGCAGGAGATGCAGCAGTACATGAAGCATCTCCTGCTGCTGCATCTCCTGCTTCTGCATCTACTGCTACTACATTTCTCGCTGAATCTGCTGCTATATCTGCAGCAAAAGGAGATGCAGCAGCAGGAGATGTAGCAGCAGATGCAGCAGCAGGGGATGCAGAGCAGAAGATGTAGTTAATGATAATCAGCAGAAAGAGATGCAGCAATAGACACAGCAGCAGCAGATGTAGCAGCAGATGCAGTTGCAGAAGATGCAGCAGCAGGAGATGCATCAGAAGGCTATGCAGCAGGAGATGAAGCAGTAGGAGATGTAGAAGCAAGATGTGCATCAGCAGGAAATGTAGCAGCAGATTCAGATTCTGCAGAAGATTCAGCAGCAGTAGACGAAGCAGCAAATGCTGCAAGAGGAGATGCAGCATTAAGAGTATCAGCAGGAGATGCAGCAGCAGAAGATGCCATATGATGAGATTCAGCAGGATATGCCGCCGGAGGAGATGCAGCAGATAGTGCAGAAGGAGGAGATGCAGCAGCAGATGCAACAGTATATGCAGCAGAAGGAGACGCAGCAGCAGGAGATTGAGCAGCAGGACATGCAGCAGCAGCAGATGTAGCAGGAGACTGAGTAGCAGACACAGCAGGATGTTCAGCAGCAGACACAGCAGCAGGAGATGCAGCAGCAGGAGATGCAAAAGAGGATGTACCAGGAAACGAAGATTCAGGAGAAGATACAGTAGGAAGAGAATCTTCACCAGATGCAGCAGCATGAGATGCAGCAGCATGAGATACAGCGTGATATGAAGAAGGAGGAGACGTAGCAGGAGATACAGCGGCAGCAAATGAAGCAGCAGAAGATGCAGCAACAGACGAAGCAGGAAATGCAGCAGGAGATGCAGCAGCAGGAGATGCAGAGAAGTAGATGCAGAAAAGAAGATGCAGCAGATGGAGATGCAGCAGGAAATGCATCAGCAGATTCAGCAGGAGATTCTGCAGCAGGAAATGCAGCAGCAGGAGATGCAGCAGCAGGAGATGCATATAAAAAGATGCAGAGAAGAAAATGCAGCAGCAGATACAGCAGGAGATGAAATATCAGGAGATGATACCAGAGGTGCACCAGCTGCAGATGATGCAAGTGATGCAGGGGTACGAGATGTATCAGCAGATGCAGCAGGAGATGTAAGAGGAGATCAGGCAGCAGATGTAGCAAGATATACCGTTGGAGATGCATTAGGATATGTATGAGAACGAAATGCAGCAGGAAATGAAGCAGAAAATGCAGCAGGAAATGCAGGAGAAGTAGATGCGTCACCAGATGAAGCAGAAGGAGATGCAGCAGCAGATGCAGCAGGAAATGCAGATTGAGCAGGACATGCAGTAGGAAGAGAATATTCAGCAGATGCAGCAGGATGTGCAGCATGAAGAGATGTAGCAGGAGATGCAGCAGCAGGAGATGATGCAACAGATGTAGCAGCAGGAGATGCAGGAGCAGGAGATGCAGAAGCAGGAGATGCAGCAAGCGGTGAATCATTAGAAATGCTACAAGAGATGCAGCGAAAGGTTTTATCACAAGAGATTCAGCAGGAGATGCAGCAGCAGATGTAGCATCAGGATATGCAGCACCAAGAGATACAGCAGGAGATTCAGCAGGAAAGGCAGCAGCAGTAGATGCAGCAGAAGATGCAGCAGCAGTAGATGCAGCAGTGTACGCAGCAGCAGACGATTCAGCAGCAGGAGATGCAGCAGAAAGAGATGCAGCATCAGATTCGTCAGCAAGAGATGCAGAAGGAGATCCAGCAGCAAAAGATGT
Source organism: Clamator glandarius (assembly GCA_033459285.1). Classification (NCBI taxonomy): domain Eukaryota; kingdom Metazoa; phylum Chordata; class Aves; order Cuculiformes; family Cuculidae; genus Clamator; species Clamator glandarius. Next base: position 240,931 of record JAUNZM010001760.1, read on the forward strand.
AGCAGCAGATGCAGGAGATGCAGCCAAAGGAGATTCAGAAGGATATTGAGCAGGAGATGGTGCATCAGCACGAGATACAGTAACAGATGAAGCAGGAGATGCACCAGGAGATGCAGCAACAGGAAACGCACCAGGAGATGCATCATCAGCAGGAAATGCAGTCGCAGATGCATCAGCAGCAGATGCAGCAGAAGATGCAGTAGGAGCTGAAGCGGGAGCCGCAGCAGAAGGATATGCAGAAACAGGAGATGCAGAAGCAGGAGATTCAGCAGGAAATGCAGCAGGAGAAGATTCATCAACAGGAGATTCAGCAGAGGATTCAGTAGGAAATGCAGCAAGAGAAGATTCATCAACAGGAGATTCAGCAGCAAGAGATGCAGCAGGAGATGCATCAGAAGGAGATGCAGCATAATGAGATGCAGTAGCAGATTCAGCAGGAGATGCAGATTCAGCTGGAGATGCAGTATGAAGAGAATCTTCAGAAGTTTCGGCAGAGTAAGGAGTAGCAGAAAGAGATACTGCAGGATATGTAGCAGGAGGGGTTGTAGAAGGAGATGCAGCAGCAGGAGATGCAGCAGGAAGAGATACAGCATAAGATGAAGCAGAAGGGAATGAAGCAGCAGATGCAGCAGGTGATGCAGCAGTAGACGATGCAGCAGGAGGAGATGCAGCAGCAGATGCAGCAGCAAGAGATTCATAAGGAGGAGATGCAGCAGCAGATGATGCAGCAGCAGGAGATGCAGCAACAGGAGATTCAGCAGCAGGAGATGCAGAAGAAGATGCAGCAATAGATGCATATTCAGCAGGAGATGCAGCAGGAAGAGGTGCTTCAGAAGGTACACCTTCCAGAGATGCAGCAGGAGATACAGAAGGAGATGCTGTAGGAGGAGAGGCAAGAATAGATGATGCAGCAGACGCAGTAGCAGGAGATGCAGAAGCACAAGATTCAGTAGGAGATGCAGCAGCATTAGATACAGCAGAGGATGCAGCAGCAGGAGATGCAGAAGCAGGAGATGCAGCAGGAGAGTCAGACGTAGGAAATACAGCAGCAGGAGATGCAGCAGCAGTGGATTCAATAGCAGAAGATGCAGGTGAGGTGAAGCAGGAGATGCAGCAAGACATGCAGCAGCAGGAGATGGAGGAGCAGCAGATTCAGCAGGACATGCAGGAGCAGGAGATGCAGCAGCAGGAGATGCACTAGGAAGGGGTACAGAAGGAGAGGCAGCAGAAGGGGATGAAGCAGCAAATGAAGCAGTAAAGGATGCAGCATAGAATGCAGCAGCAGGAGATACAGCAGCAATAGATGCAGCATTAGGAGGTGCAGTAGCACGAGATGCAACAGCAGGTTCAACAGCAGATGCAGCAGGATATGCAGCAGCAGGAGATTCAGCAGCAGGAGATGTAGCAGGAGATGCGGCAGGAGGAGATGTAGCAGCTGGTGCAGCAATAGATGCATATTCAGCAGGAGATGTAGCAGGAAGAGATGCTTCAGCAGGTACAGATTCAGGAGATGCAGCAGGAGAATCAAAAGGAGACACCATAGGAGGAGAGGCAGGCGTAGATGATGCAGCAGATGCAGCAGATGCATCAGCAGGAGATACAGAAGTGAAGGAGAAGATTCAGTAGGAGATGCAGCATTATAAGATACAGCAGGAGATGCAGAAGCAGAAGATGCAGCAGGAGATTGAGAAGAAGGAGATTCAGCACCAGGAGATACAGCAGCAGTGGATCCAGTAGCAGAAGTTGCAGGGGAGAGGAACCAGGAGATGCAGCAGCAGGAGATGCCGCAGCAGCAGATTCAGCAAGTCATGCAGCAGCAGGAGATGCAGAGAAAATGTTGTAGAGAAGAAGTTGCAATAGCAGCAGATGTAGCAGGAGATGCAGCCGCAGGAGATGCAGCAGTATATGCAACAGCAGATGCATCAGCAGAAGATGCAGCAGCTGACGATACAGCAGTAAATGAAGCAGCAGATGCACAAGAAAATTCATTAGGAGACGCAGCTAGATAAGATGCCGCAGCAGCAGATGCAGCAGGAGATGCAGCATCTGGAGGTGAAGCAGTAGAAGGTGCAGCAGGATATGAAGAAGCAGATGCATTAGGTAATGCAGGAGTAGGAAATGCAGATGAAGCAGCAGGAGATGCAGAAGAGAGAGATGTAGCAACAGGAGAGGCACGATGTGATTCAGCAGGAGATGCAGTAGCAGGAGATTCAGCAGCAGGACATTCAGCAGCAAGAGATGCAGCAGGAGATTCTGCAGGAGATAGAGCAGCAGGAGATGCCCCAGGAGATGCAGCCACAGGAGATGAAGGCTAAAATTCAGCAGGAGGTACAGCAGGAGATGCACCAGCAATGCAGAAGGAGATGCAGATGGAGGAGATGCAGCTGTAGGAGAGGCAGCAGGAGATGCTGCAGGCGATTCAGCAGCAGAAGATACAGCAGCAGGAGATTCAGAAGGAGATGCAGCAACAGGAGATTCAGCAGCATAAGATACAGCAGCAGCATATGCAGCAGTAGATTCAGCAGTAGATACAGCAGCAGGAGATGCAGCAGCAGGAGATGCATATTCAGCAGGAGATGCAAGAGGAGATGCGGCAGGAGATGCATCAGTAGGAGATGTAGAGAAGTAGAGAAGTAGAAGCAGAGAAGAAGATGCAGCAGAAGGAGATATAGTAGGATATTAAGCCACAGTAAATGCAGCAAGAGTTACAGCAGCATCAGATGCAACAGCAGGAGATGCAGCAGTAGATGAAGCAGCCACAGATGCAGCAGCAGATTCTGCAGATGCAGCAGTAGTAGATCCAGGAGATGCATCAGCAGGAGATCCAGGAGTAGGGGACGCACCAGGAGATGCAGAAGCAGATGCAGCAGGAGATGCTGCAAGAGATTCCGCAGCAGGAGATGCAGCAGCAGAAGCAGCAGCAGGAGATGCAGCAGCAGGAGATGTTGCAGCAGATGTAATAAGATGAGATGCAGCAGCAGTAGACGCAGCAGCAGGATAAGCAGCAAGATGTGCATCATGAGAAATGCAGCAAGAGATGCACCAGGCGTTTCCACAGCAGGAGATTTAGCAGGAGATGAAGCAGGAGATGCAGCAGCAGGAGATGCAGCACCAAGAGATGCACCAGGAGATCAAGGAGCAGGTGTATGAGGAGATGCAGCAGCAGGAGGTACAGCATGAGATGCAGCAGCAGAGATGCAGCAGCAAATAAAGTAACAGCAGATGAGGGAGCAGGAGATGCAGCATCAAATGCAGCAGCAGGAGTTACAGCAGCAGGAAATTCAGCAGTGGATACAGAATTAAGAGTTACTACATCAGGAGATGCAGGATGAGGAGATGCAGGTGGCCAAGAAGGCCAATGGCATCTTGGCTTGTATCAGAAACGGCATGACCAGCAGGTCCAGGGAGGTTATTCTCCCTCTGGACTCGGCACTGGTGAGACCGCACCTCGAGTACTGTGTTCAGTTCTGGGCCCCTCACCACAAGAAGGAGGTTGTGGCTCTGGAGCGAGTCCAGAGAAGAGCAACAAAGCTGGTGAAGGGGCTGGAGAACAAATCTTATGAGGAGCGACTGGGAGAGCTGGGATTGTTCAGCCTGGAGAAGAGGAGGCTGAGGGGAGACCTTATTACTCTCTACAACTACCTGAAGGCAGGTTGTGGAGAGGAGGGAGCTGGCCTCTTCTCCCAAGTGACAGGGGACAGGACGAGAGGGAATCGCCTCAAGCTCTGCCAGGGGAGACTTAGGCTTGAGATTAGGAAAAAATTCTTCACGGAGAGGGTGGTTAGGCATTGGAACGGTCTGCCCAGGGAGGTGGTTGAGTCGCCGTCCCTGGCGGTGTTTAAGGTTAGGGTGGATGGGGTACTTAGGAGCATGATTTAGGGATTGGTGGGAATGGTTGGACTCGATGATCCAATGGGTCTCTTCCAACCTGGTTATTCTGTGAATCTGTGATTCTGTGAGATGCAGCAGGTAATGCAGAATCATACGCAGGAGGAGATGCATCAGCAGGAGTTGCAGCAGGAAATGCATCTGATTCATCAGCAGGTGATGGAGCAGGAGATTCAGCAACTGATGAATCAGCAGAAGATGTAGCGGCAAATGCAGGAGATGGAGCAGGAGTAGATGCAGCATGAGGAGATTCAGCAGGATATTGAGCAGGAGTTGCAGCAAGAGATGAAGCATCAGGAGATGCAGCATCAGGAAATGCAGCAGAATATACCGAAACAGGAGAGGCAGCAGGAGGAAATGCAGAAGCAGGAGATGCAGAGAAGGAGATGCAGCAGAAGGAGATACAGCAGGAGATTGAGCCGCAGTAAATGCAGCAAGAGTTCCAGCAGCAACAGTTGCAGCATCACATGCAGCAAGTGTTCCAGCAGCAGCAGATGAAGCATCAGGAGATGCACCAGCAAGAGATGTAGCAGGAGATGCAGCAGTAGATGAAGCAGCTGCAAATGCAGCAGCATATTCCGCGGATGCAGCAACAGTAGATTCAAAAGTACATGCATCAGCAGAAGATGCAGCAATAGGAGATGCATCATGAGATGCAGAAGCAGATGCAGAAAGAAATACAGCAGGGCATGCAGCAAGATGTTCAGCAGGAGGAGTTTCAGCAGCAGGAAATGCAGCAGTATATGCTGAAGCAGGAGATGCAGCAGCAGAAGCAGCAGCAGGAGATATAGCAGCAGGAGATGCTGCAGCAGATGTAGCAAAAGATGATGCAGCAGCAGGAGACGCAGCAGCAAGAGATGCAGCAAGATGTGCATCATGAGAAATGCAGCAAGAGATACAGCAGGAGATTCTAAAGCAGGAGAATCAGCAGGACATGCTGCAGGAGATGCAGCATAAGGAGATGCAGCACAAAGATCAGCAGGAGATGCAGGAGGTGAGGCAACAGCAGGAGATGCAGCATGAGATGCAGCAGCAGGAAATGCAGCAGTAGATACAGAATCAAGAGATGCAACAGCAGGAGATGCATCAGCTGTAGATGCAGCTGTGTACGCATTAGCAGGATATTCAGCAGCAGGAGATGCAGCAGAAAGATGCAGCATCATATTCAGCAGCAGGAGGTGCAGGAGGAGATGCAGCAGCTGCAGATGTCGGAGGAGATGCAGCAATAAATGAATCAGCAGAAGATGTAGCAGCAGATGCAGGAGATGCAGCAGGAGTAGATGCATCATGAAAAGATTCCGCAGACTATTGAGCAGGATATGCTGCAGCAGAAGTTGCAGCAAGAGATGAAGCATCAGGACATGCAAGAGCAGATGAATCAGCAGAAGATGCAGCAGCAGGAGATGCAGCAGGAGATGAATTAGCAACATATGTATCAGCAGTTGCAGTAGGAGGTGCAGCAGGAGATTCAGCAGGAGATGTTACAGCAGGAGATGCAGCCGCAGATGCATTCAGCAGGATATGCAGCTGAAATGCAGAAGCACTAGATGCGTCAGCAGAAGATTGAGAGGCAGATGCATCAGGAAATGGAGCATCAGGAGATGTATCCGCATATGCATGATTAGAGGATGCAGAAGGAGATGAAGCATCAGAAGATATAGTAGCAGGAGATGCAGAAGGACATGCAGAAGGAGATGCAGCAGCAGGGGATGCAGCAGGAATTACAGCAGGAGATGCAGCAGGAGATGAATTAGCAACATATGCATCAGCAGTTGCAGTAGGAGGTGCAGCAGGAGATTCAGCAGGAGATGTTACAGCAGGAGATGCAGCCGCAGATGCATTCAGCAGGATATGCAGCTGAAATGCAGAAGCACTAGATGCGTCAGCAGAAGATTGAGAGGCAGACGCATCAGGAAATGGAGCATCAGGAGAGGTATCCGCAGATGCATGATTAGAGGATGCAGAAGGAGATGCAGCAGCAGGAGATACAGCAGCAGGAGATGAAGCAGCAGATGTAGCAGCAGGAGATGCAGGAAGACATCAAGTATCAGGAAAGTAAGCAGCAGGTATTTCATCAGGAGATGCAGCAGTACACGAATCAGCGGCAGATTAAGCAGCAGATTAAGGAGATGCGGCAGCAGGAGATGCAGCGAAAGATGCAGCAGGAGGAGATGCAGCAGGAGATGGATCAAGAGATGCAGATTCAGAAGGAGATATAGCAGTAGAAGATGCTGCTGCTGATTACAGAGGAGGAGGTGTCAAAGAAGAAGATGCAGCAGCATGAGATGCAGCAGCAGATGCAGCAGGACATGCAGATTCAGTAGGAGATGTAGCAGTAGAAGATGCTAGTGCAGATGACGCAGCAGGAGGTGCCGAAGAAGGAGATGCAGCAGGAGATGCAACAGAAGGAAATGCACAAGATATGCCGTAGGAGGAGATGCAGCAGGTAATGCAGCAGCAGACGATGCAACAGGGGATGCATAGTCAGCAGTAGATTCAGCAGGAAATTCAGAAGGAGATGCAGCAGCAGGAGATGCAGCAGGAGATGAAGCAGCAGCATATGAAGCAGCAGAGGCAGGAGATGCAGCAGGAGATGCAGAAGTAGATGAAGCAGCAGCATATGAAGCAGCAGAGGCAGGAGATGCAGCAGAAGGAGATGCAGCAGGGGATGAAGCAGCAGATGCAACAGGAAATGGAGCACTAGGAGATGCATCCGCAGAAGCATGAGCAGAGGATGCAGCAGGAGATGTAGCAGCAGGAGAAGCAGCACCAGCAGATGCAATAGGAGATACTGAAGCTGGATATGCAGCAGCACTTTATAAAGCAGCAGGAGATGCAGCAGCGGCTGCATCAGCAATGCAGTAGGAGATGCATCAGAGATTCAGAAGAAACAGATGCGGCAGTAGATGCAGAAGTAACAGATGCAGCAGCACGAGATGAACCAGCAGATGCAGCAGCAGGAGATGCAGCAGCAGGAGATGCAGCAGCCCAAGATGAAGCAGGATATTGAGCTGCAGGAGATTCAGCAGCCGGAGATGCAGAAAAGTAGATGCAGAAGCAGGACATGCAGCAGTAGCAGATGCAGCAGCAGATACAGCAGAAGGAGAAGCAGCTGGAGATGATGCAGCAGCAGGAGATGCAGCAGCAGGAGATGCTGTAGCAGTAGATGCCGCAGCAGATTCAGCAGCAGATTCAGCAGGAGATGCAGCGGCAGGAGAGGCAGAAGCAGGAGATGCTTCATGTCCTGCTGCATCTCCTACTAAAATTCCTGCTACTGCCTCTCCTGCTACTAGATGTCCTCCTGCATCTCTTGGTACTGCATCTGCTGCTTCATCTCCTGCTGCTATATCTTTTGCTGCTGTACCTCCTGCTGCCACATCTCTTGCTGAATCTGCTGCTGAATCTCCTGCGGCATCTACTGCGTCTGCATCTCCTTCCCTGCTCATGCTTCTGCGGATGGATCTCCTGATCCTCCATTTCCTGTTACATCTGCTGCTGCATATGCTGCTGCATCTCCTTCTGCTCCTTCTGGTGCATCTGCTGCTGCATATGCTGCTGCTTCATCTACTGCTGGATCTCCTGCTATATCTCCTGCTGCTGCATCTCCTGCTGCTTCATCTGCTGCTGCATCCTCTGCTCATCCTTCTGCGTATGCATCTCCTGATGCTCCATTTCCTGTTGCATCTGCTGCTTCATCCCCTGCTGCATCTCCTTCTGCTCCATCTGGTGCATCTGCTGCTTCATATGCTGCTGCTTCATATGCTGCTTCTTCATCTCATGCTGCATCTCTTGCTGCTGCATCTCCTCCTGAATTTCCTGCTGAATCTACTGCTGAATATGCATCCCCTGATGCATCTTCTGCTGCTGCATCTCCTGCTTCATATTCTGCTACATCTCCTGCTGCTGCAATACCTGCTGTATCTCCTCCTGCAGCATTTCTTGTGCATCTCGTTCTGTTGCATCTCCTGCTGCATCTCCTTCTTCAGCACCTCCTGCTGCGTCATCTGCAGCAGCATCTTCTACTGCTACATCTCCTACTGAATCTGCATGTCCTGATGCATCTGCTGATGCATCTGCTGATGCATCTCCTGCTGCTGCATCTTCTGCTGCATATCCTGCTGCATCATCTGCAGAATATGCATCTCCTGCTGCTGCATTTCCTTCTGGATGTCCTGCTGCAGCTGGTGTTTCCTCATCTCCTGCTGTAGCATATCCTGCTGCATTTCCTGCAGCATCTCCTGCAGCTGCAATTTTTGCAGCATCTGCTGCTGCAGCATCTGCTTCTGCTGATGCTACATCTCGTGATGCATCTGCTGCTGCATCTCATCCTGCTACATCGCCTGCTGCTGCATTTTCTACTTCATCTCCTTCTTCATCTTCTGATGCTGCATCTCCTTCTGTATCTTCTGCTGTTTCCTCTCCTGCTGCTGTAAGGGAGGCATTGAGTCCTCCCTTAGCAAGTTTGCAGATGACACCAAGCTGGGAGGAAGTGTCGATCTGCTGGAGGGTAGGGAGTCTCTGCAAAGGGACCTGAACAAGCTGGACTGCTGGGCTGAGACCAACGGCATGAGGTTTAACAAGGCCAAATGCCGGGTCCTGCACTTGGGGCACAACAACCCTAAGCAGAGGTACAGACTAGGAGAAGCCTGGCTGGAAAGCTGCCAGGAGGAGAAGGACCTGGGAGTGTTGGTTGACAACCGACTGAACATGAGCCAGCAGTGTGCCCAGGTGGCCAAAAAGGCCAATGGCATCCTGGCTTGTATCAGGAACGGCGTGACCAGCAGGTCCAGGGAGGTTATTCTCCCCCTGTACTCGGCACTGGTGAGACCGCACCTCGAGTACTGTGTTCAGTTCTGGGCCCCTCACCACAAGAAGGATGCTGAGGCTCTTTAGCGAGTCCAGAGAAGGGCAACAAAGCTGGTGAAGGGGCTGGAGAACAAATCTTACGAGGAGCGGCTAAGAGAGCTGGGATTGTTTAGCCTGGAGAAGAGGAGGCTGAGGGGAGACCTTATTACTCTCTACAACTACCTGAAGGGAGGTTGTGGAGAGGAGGGAGCTCTCCTCTTCTCCCAAGTGACAGGGGACAGGACGAGAGGGAATGGCCTCAAGCTCCGCCAGGGGAGATTTAGGCTTGAGATTTGGAAGAAGTTCTTCACAGAGAGGGTGGTTAGGGATTGGAACAGTCTGCCCAGGGAGGTGGTTGACTCACCTTCCCTGGAGGTGTTTAAGGTGAGGGTGGATGAGGTACTTAGAGGCATGATTTAGGGATTGGTGGGAATGGTTGGACTCGACGATCCAGTGGGTCTCTTCCAACCTGGTTATTCTGTGATTCTGTGATTCTGTGATTCTGTGATCTCCTTCTACTGCGTCTCCTGAATCTGCTTTTGCATCTGCTGCTGCTTCATGTACTGCTGCATCTCCTGCTACATCTCCTGCTGCTGCATCTGTTGCTGAATCTGCTGCTGCATCTCCTGAAGCATTTCCTGCTGGTGCATCTCCTGCCTGATATCCTGCTGCTGTGTCTCCTGCTGATGCATCTCCTGCTTCATTTCCTGCTGATGCATCTTCTTCTGCATCTCTTGCTTCTGCATCTACTTCTTCTGGCATCTCCTGCTGCTTCATCTGCTGCTGCTACTGTACCTCCTGATGTACCTCCTGCGGCTACATTTCCTGCTGCATCTCCTGCTGCTGCATCTCCTCCTGTTGCATCTCATCCTGCTGCATCTCATCCTGCTGCATCTCCTTCCGCTGCATCTCACGTTGCACCTCCTATTGAAGCATCTCCTGCTTCATCTCCTCTACAGCATATCCTGCTGCTGCATCTCGTTCTGCAGCTCCTGCTGCATCTCTTTGTGCATAACGTACTGCATCTCCTTGTGCATCACCTTAAGTATTTTTTGCTGTATCTCCTGCTGCTGCATATTCATCTGCATTTCCTGCTGCAGCTCTTCCTGCTGCATCTCATCCTGTATCGACTACTGCCGCATCTGCTGAATCTGCTGCCTCATCAGCTCCTACTTCATCTACTGCTGCATCTCCTGCTGATGAATCTCCTGCTGGTGCACCTCCTGCTGCTGCATCTTTTGCTACTGCATCTTCTCCTGCATCTATGGCGCATATCTTTCTTCTGCATCTCCTGCTGATTAATATCCTGCTGCTGCATCTCCTGCTGAATATCCTGCTAAATCTGCTACTGTATCTGCTGCGGCTACATCTGCAGCATATGCTGCTTCATCTGGTGCTGCTTCACCTACTGCTGCATCTCCTGCAACATCTCCTGCTGCTGCATCATATGCTGCAGCATCTCCCGCTTCATCTCCTGAAGCATTTCCTGCTGGTGCATCTCCTTCCTGATATCCTGCTGCTGTGTCTCCTGCTGATGCATCTCCTGCTTCATTTCCTGCTGATGCATCTTCTGCATCTCCTGCTTCTGCATCTACTTCTTCTGGCATCTCCGTCTCCAGCGTCTCCTGCTACATCAATTGTGGCTGCATCTCTTATGCATCTTCTGCTGCTGCATCTGCTGCTGCTACTGTACCTCCTGATGTATCTCCTGTGGCTACAGTTCCTGCTGCATCTCCTCCTGTTGCATCTCCTTCCACTGCATCTCAAGTTGCACCTCCTATTGAAGCATCTCCTGCTTCATCTCCTCTACTGCATATCCTGCTGCTGCATCTCGTTCTGCAGCTCCTGCTGCATCTCTTTCTGCATAACGTACTGCATCTCCTTGTGCATCACCTGCAGATTCATCTCCTACTTAAGCATCTCCTGCTGTATCTCCTGCTGCTGCTGCATATTCATCTACATTTCCTGTTGCAGCTCTTCCTGCTGCATCTCCTCCTGTATCTACTACTGCCGCATCTGCTGAATCTGCTGCCTCATCAGCTCTTGCTTCGTCTACTGCTGCATCTCCTGCTACATCTCCTGCTGGTGCTTTTCCTGCTGCTGCATCCTCAGCTGCATCTGCTGCTGCTGAGACTCTTTCTGCATTTACTGCCGCTGAATCTCTTGCTCTATCTCCTTCTGCTGCATCTTCTTCTCTGCAGCTACTACTCTACATCTCCTGCTGCAGCATCTCCTCCTGCTGCATCTCCTACTTCTTCATCTCCTGCCGCTACATTTCCTGCTGCATATGATGCTGCCTCTCCTGCTGCATCTTCTGCTGTTGCATTCCCTGCTGCTGCATCTCCCGCTGCTGCATCTCCTTCTGCATCTCCTGCTACTATATTCTCTGCTGCTGCATATGATGCTGCCTCTCCTGCTGCTGCTGAAACTCTTGATGCTTCATCTCTTGCTGCAACTTCTGCTGCAGCATCTCTTGATCAATATCCTGCTGAATCTCCTCATGCTGCATCTACTTCTGTTGCATCTCCCACATCTGCTGCTAAGTCTTCTGCTGATTCATCTATTGCTGCATCTCCTGCTGCTGGATCTCCTTCTGCCTCTCCTGCTGCTGAATCTGACCTTACATCTCTTTCTGCTGCATCTCCTGCTGCTGAATATCCTGCTGATGCATACACAGCTGCATCTACTGCTGATGTATCTCCTGCTGCATCTCCTGCTGAACTACCTGCTGCAGCTTCTCATCCTGCATCTCCTGCTGCTGCATCTCTTGATTCTGTATCTACTGCTTCACTTCCTGCTGATGCATCTTTTGCTGCTCCATCTGCTGCTGCATCTCCTGCTCTCTCATCTTCTGGTACTTAATTTCCTGCTGCATCTGCTGCTGCATTTCATACTGCTGCATCTCCTGGTACTGCATCTCCTGCTGCTGAATTTCCTGCGGTATCTGCTGCTGCTCTGCTGCTCTTCATCTACTGCTGAATCTCCTGCTCCCTATCCTGCTGCTGCATCTCCTGCTCTATCTCATACTAAATCTCCTGTTCCTGCATATCCTGCAGCATCTCCTGCTGCTGTATATGCTGCTGCTGCACCTCTTCATGCATCTCATGATAATGCTGCATCTCTTGCTACTGCATCTCTTGCTGCACCTACTGCTGCTGCATCTCTTTCTGCATCTTCTGCTGCTGCATCTGCTTTTGCTGCATCTCCTCATGCTGCATCTCTTGTGGCTGCATTTCCTGCTGCGTATGCTGCTTAATCTTCTGCTGCTGCATCTTCTACTGCTGCATGTCATACAGCATCTCCTGCTGCTGCATCTCTTGCTGCTGCATCTCCTGCTGCATCCCCTGCTGCAGAATCTCCTGCTGCTGCATCTCTTGCTGTATCTACTACTGATGCATCTCCTGATTCATGCTCTGCTTCTGCTTCTCCTGCTGCATGTTTTGGTTCTGCATCTCCTGCTGAATCTCCTGCTGATTCTCCTGATGCTGTATCGTCTGAAACATTTCTTTCTGCATCATCTCCTGCTGAATCTGCATCTCCTGTTTCATCTGCTTCTACATTTCATTCCGCTGTGTCTCCTGCTGCATCTCCTGCTTCACCTACTGCTACATACACTGCTGCTGCATCTCCTGCTGCTGAATTTCCTGCTGAATCTGCTGCTGCATCTGCTGCGGCTATATCTCCTGCTGCTTCATCTCCTGCTTTTGCATCTCCTTCTGCTGAATCGCCTCCTGAATATCCTGCAGCATCTCCTGCTGCTACATATCCTGCTACATCTCCTGATGCATCTCCCTCTAAATATGCATCTCCTGCTGCATCTCCTCCTGCTGCGTCTGCTGCAGCATCTCCTGCAACTGAGTCTCCTGCTGCATCTCCTGCTGCATATCCTACTGAACATGCGTTTCCTGCTGCTGCACCTCCTGCTCCGGTGTCTGCTGGTCTATCACTTGCTGCACCTGCTACTGCTGCGTCTCGTGCTGAATCTCCTGCTGCTGTGTCTTCTGCTTAATCTACTGCTGCATCTGCAGCTGAAACTTCAGCTTAATCTTCTGCTGCATCTGCTGCTGAAACTCCTGTTGCTGCATCTCCTTCTACATCTGCTGCTGCTGCATCTACTGCTCCTGAGTCTCCTACTGCATCTCCTGCAGCTGCATCTCCTACTGTAGCTTCTGCTGTTTCCTCTCCTGCTGCATTTCCTTCTACTGCATCTCCTGAATCTGCTTTTGCGTCTGCTGCTGCTTCATGTACTGCTGCATCTCCTACTACATCTCCTGCTTCTGCATCTACTTCTTCTGGCATCTCCTGCTGCTGCATCTGCTGCTGCTACTGTACCTCCTGATGTATCTCCTGCGGCTACATTTCCTGCTGCATCTCCAGCTGCTGCATCTCCAGCTACATCTCCTGCTGCTGTATCTCAGGGTGCATCTCCCCTTGCTCAATCTCCTGCTGCATATCCTGCTGCATCACCTGCTGAATATGCATCTCCTGCTGCTGCATTTCCTTCTGGATGTCCTGCTGCAGCTGGTGTTTCCTCATCTCCTGCTGTAGCATATCCTGCTGCATTTCCTGCAGCATCTCCTGCAGCTGCAATTTTTGCAGCATCTGCTGCTGCAGTATCTGCTGCTGATGCTACATCTCGTGATGCATCTGCTGCTGCATCTCCTGCTGCTTCTACTGATGCAGCATATCTTGCTGCATTTGCTTCTGCATTTTCTACTTCATCTCCTTCTTCATCTTCTGATGCTGCATCTCCTTCTGTATCTTCTCCTGTTTCCTCTCCTGCTGCATCTCCTTCTGCTGCATCTCCTGAATCTACTTTTGCATCTGCTGCTGCTTCATGTACTGCTGCATCTCCTGCTACATCTCCTGCTGCTGCAGCTTCATAAGCATCTCTTCATGCATCGCTTCCTGTTGTATCACTGGCCACATTTCCTACTGCTACATCTGCAGCATATGCTGCTTCATCTGGTGCTGCTTCACCTACTGCTGCATCTCCTGCAACATCTCCTGCTGCTGCATCATATGCTGCAGCATCTCCCGCTTCATCTCCTGAAGCATTTCCTGCTGGTGCATCTCCTTCCTGATATCCTGCTGCTGTGTCTCCTGCTGATGCATCTCCTGCTTCATTTCCTGCTGATGCATCTTCTGCATCTCCTGCTTCTGCATCTACTTCTTCTGGCATCTCCGTCTCCAGCGTCTCCTGCTACATCAATTGTGGCTGCATCTCTTATGCATCTTCTGCTGCTGCATCTGCTGCTGCTACTGTACCTCCTGATGTATCTCCTGTGGCTACAGTTCCTGCTGCATCTCCTCCTGTTGCATCTCCTTCCACTGCATCTCAAGTTGCGCCTCCTATTGAAGCATCTCCTGCTTCATCTCCTCTACTGCATATCCTGCTGCTGCATCTCGTTCTGCAGCTCCTGCTGCATCTCTTTGTGTATAACGTACTGCATCTCCTTGTGCATCACCTGCAGATTCATCTCCTACTTAAGCGTCTCCTGCTGTATCTCCTGCTGCTGCATATTCATCTGCATTTCCTGCTGCAGCTCTTCCTGCTGCATCTCCTCCTGTATCTACTACTGCCGCATCTGCTGAATCTGCTGCCTCATCAGCTCCTGCTTCATCTACTGCTGCGTCTCCTGCTACATCTCTTGCTGGTGCTTTTTCTGCTGCTGCATCCTCAGCTACATCTGCTGCTGCTGAGACTACTTCTGCATTTACTGCCGCTGAATCTCCTGCTCTATTTCCTGCTGCAGCATCTCCTCCTGCTGCACCTCCTGCTTCTTCATCTCCTTCTGCATCTTCTGCTGTTGATTCTCCTGCTGCCGCATCTCCTGCTGCATATCCTTTTCTGCATCCTCTGCTTATGCATCTCCTGCTGATGAATCTCCTGCTGCTGCACCTCCTGCTGCTGCATCTTCTCCTGCATCTACTGCCACATATCTTTCGTCTGCATCTCCTGCTTATGAATATCCTGCTGCTGCACCTCCTGCTGAATATCCTGCTGCTGCACCTCCTGCTGAATATCTTGCTAAATCTGCTGCTGTATCTGCTGCGGCTACATCTCCTTCTCCTGCATCTCCTGCTGCTCGATGTCCTGCTTCTGCAACTCCTGCTGCTGCATCTCCTGCTTCTGCAACTCCTGCTGAATATCCTGCTGCTTCATCTCCTGCTGCATCTCGTCCTTCTGCATCTCATCCTAAATCTCCTCGTACTGCATCTTTTGCTGCTTCATCTCCTGCTGCTACATCTATTTCTGCATCTCCTCTTGCTGCATCTCCTACTACAGCATCTCTTGTTGTTGCATCTCCCGCTGAATCTGTTGCTGCTACATCTGTTTCTGCATCTCCTCCTGCTGCATCTCCTGCCGCATCTCCTACTGCATATCCTTTTCTGCATCCTCTGCTTATGCATCTCCTGCTGATGCATCTCCTGCTGGTGCACCTCCTGCTGCTGCATATTTTGCTACTGCATCTTCTCCTGCATCTACTGCTGCTGTATCTCCTGCTGAATCTGCATCTTCTGCTGCAACTGCTACTGCATCTGCTGCTGCTGTGTCTGCTCCTGACTTTGATGCAGAATCTCCTGCTTCTGCATCTGCTGCTGCATCTCCTGATGCTGCATCTGTTGATGATGTCTCTGCTCCTGAATTTGCTCTTTAATCTCCTGCTGCTGCATCTCCTGCTGCATCTTTTCCTGATGCAACTCCTGCTGCATGTCATGCTGCATAGCCCGCTTCTGCATCTACTGCAGCAACTCCTGCTTCTGCATCTCCTGTTGAATCTTCTACTCTTGCTGCTGCATCTCCTGCTACTGCAGCTTTTGCTGCATCTCCTGCTGATACATATTCCGCTTGTGCATTTCCTGATGCATCTCTTGCTGATGCATCTAATTCTGCATCTCCTGCTGCATCTCTTCCTGTTGCAACTCCTGCTGAATCTGTAATTGTGGTGTATGCAGCATGTGCTGATGCAGATTGTGCTTCCTCACCTACTGCTGCATCTCCAGCTACATCTCCAGCTACTGCATCTACTGCTGATGTATCTCTTGCTGTATATCCTGCTGCTGCATCCCCTCGTGCAGCATCTTTTGCTGAATCTCCTGTTGCATTTCCTGCTGCTGCAATCCCGGCTACTGCATCTCCTGCTGCATTTCCTGCTCACTCATCCACTGCTGCATCTCCTGCTACATCTCCTGCTGCTCTATATCCTCCTGCTGGATCGTCTCCTGCATCAATTGCTGCATCTCCTACTGCTGCATTCTTCTGCTGCAACTCCTTCTGATTCATTAGCGGATTCATCTCATGATGCTGCTCTCCTGCTGCATCTCCTGCTGCTGAATCTCCTGCTAAAGCATACCCTGCTGCATGTACTTCTGCTTCATCTCCTGCTGCCGAATCTCCTTCTGGTGCATAGCCTGCTGCATCTACTTCTGCTTCTTACCCTCCTGGATCACCTGCTGCATCTGCTGCTTCTGTATCATCTACTGCTGCATCTTCTGCGTAATCTCCTGCTGCTGAATCTCCTACTGTATCTCTTGGTGCTGCATCTTCTGCTGAAGCATCTCCTACTGCAGCATCTCCTGGTGAATATCCTGCTTTATCTCCTGCTGCATTTCCATCTGCAGCATCTCCGGCTGCATATTCCGCTACATCTCCTGCTGCAGCATCACCTGCTTCATCTCCTGCTGCATCACCTTCTGCATTTCCTGCTGATAGACCTACTGCTTCATATACTGTTGCTGTGTCTCCTGAGGCAGCATCTCCTGATGCTGCATCTCCTGCTGAATCTCCTGCTGCTGCATCTTCTGCTTGAGATGCATCTTCTACTGCTGCATCTCTTACTGAATCTGCTTATGAATCTCCTGCTGCTGCATCTTCTGCTTGAGATGCATCTTCTACTGCTGCATCTCTTACTGAATCTGCTTATGAATCTCCTGCTTCATGTGCTGCTGCTGCATCTCGTGCTGCTGCTGCATCTAATGCTGCTTCGTCTGCTGCTTCATCTCCTGCTGCATCTCCTGCTGCTGCATCTCCTAATGTGTTTCCTGCTGCTTAATCTCCCGCTGCTGCATCTACTGCTTCATCTCCTTCTGATATATATCTTGCTGCTGCATCTACTGCTTACGCAACTCCTGCTGCTGCATCTCCAGCTGCATCTCCTGCTGCTGCATCTCCTGCTGCTGCTTCTGCTGCTGCAGAATCTCTTGCAGCATCTCCTGCTGCATCTGCTTCTGCATGTCCTGATGCGTCTCCTACTCCTGGATCTCCTGCTGATGCATCTCCTGGATCTCCTACTGCTGCATCTGCAGAATCTGCTGCTGCATCTGTGGCTGCTTCATCTACTGCTGCATCTCCTGCTGTTGCATCTGATGCTGCTGTAACTCTTGCTGCATTTACTGCGGCTTAATATCCTACTATATCTCCTTCTGCTGCATCTTCTTCTCTGCTTCTACTTCTCTGCATCTCCTGCTGATGCATCTCCTGCCGCATCTCCTGTTGCATCTCCTGTTGCATCTCCTGCTGAATATGCATCTCCTGCTGCTGCATCTCCTACTGCTGTGTCTACTGCTCTATCTCCTCCTGCATCTGCTGCTGCTGCATCTCCTTCTGCATCTCCTGCTGCTGTATCTACTGCTGAATCTACTGCTGCATATGCTGCTGCTGTATCTTATGCTGCTGAATCTCCTGTTGCTGCATCTCCTTCTGAATCTCCTGCTGCTGTATCTTCTGCTGCTGAATCTCCTGCAGCATCTCCTGCTGCCTCTCCTCCAGCTGCATCTCCTCCAGCTAAATATCCTTCTGCATTGCTGGTGCATCTCCTGCTGTACCTCCTGCTGAATTTTAGCCTTCATCTCCTGTGGCTGCATCTCCTGGGGCATCTCCTGCTGCTTCATCTGCATTTCCTACTCCTGCATTACCTAATGCATCTGCTTCTTCATATCCTGCTACACCTTCTACTGCTTCACCTCCAGATGCTGCATCTCCTGCTGCATCTGCTGCTGCGGCATCTTATCTAGCTGCGTCTCCTAATGAATTTTCTTGTGCATCTGCTGCTTCATTTACTGCTGTATCGTCAGCTGCTGCATCTTCTGCTGATGCGTCTGCTGTTGCATCTGCTGCTGCATCTCCTGCGGCTGCATCTCCTGCTACATCTGCTGCTATTGCAACTTCTTCTCTACAACATTTTCTCTGCATCTCCTGCTGCTGCATGACTTGCTGAATCTGCTGCTGCGGCATCTCCTGCTGCTGCATCTCCTGGTTCATCTCCCCTGCATCTTCTGCTACTGGATCCACTGCTGCTGTATCTCCTGGTGCTGAAACTCCTTCTTCTCAATCTCCTGCTGTATCTAATAATGCTGCATCTCCTACTGAATCTTCTCCTTCTCCTTCTGTATCTCCTGCTAATGCATCTGCTGCATCATCTCCTCCTGCCTCTCCTCCTACAGCGTCTCCTTTTGATTCTCCTGCTGCATCTCCTGAATCTGTACCTGCTGAAGCATCTCTTCCTGCTGCATCTCCTGCTGAATATGCATCTATTGCTGCACCTGCTGCTACACCTCCTCCTGCCGCATCTCCTGCTACATCTCCTGCTGCTGAATCTCCTGCTGCTGCATATCCTGCTGCATCTGCTGTTGAACCTGCTGTTGCATCTCGTGCTACTGCACCTCCTAATGCTGCATCTATTGCTGCTGTATCTCCTGCTGCTGCATTCTATGCTGCATCCTTTACTGCATCATCTGCTGCTTCATCCCCTTCTGCTGCATCTCCTGCTGTACCCCTTCCTAGTGCATCTCCTGCTGCTGCATCTCCTGCTCCTGCATGTCCTGCTGAATCTGCTGCTCCTCCATCTCCTGCTGCTGCATGTCTTGCTGCATCTCCTGCTTCATCTCACCTGCATCTTCTGCTATTGAATCCACTGCTGATGCATCTCCTGCTGCTGTATTTCCTACGTCTGACTCTCCTGCTGCATCTCCTGCTGCTGCATCTCCTGCTTCTGCATCTCCTGCTGCTGCATCCTCTGCTGTATCTAATGCTGCTGCATCTCTTCTGCTGCTGCATCTTCTGCCGCTGCATCTCCTGCTGCTGCATCTCCTGCTGCATTTCCTGCTTCATGTCCTGCTCATCTACTGCTGCTTCATCTCCTGGTGCTGTATCTCCTTATACAACTCCTCCTGCTACATATCCTGCCGTATCTCCTTCCGCTGCTCCTCATGCTGCTGAATCTGCTGAAGATTCTCTTCCTAATGCATCTCCTGTTGAATCTGCATATCCTCCTGCATCTGCTTCTGCATCTGCTTCTGCATCTCGTTCTGCTGCATTTTCTGCTCCATCTCCTTCTGTTGCATCTCCTGCTGCTTCCACTTCTGCATCTCCTGCTGCTGCATCTCCTTCTGCATCTTCTGCTTCAGATCCTCATGCATCTCCTGCTGCATCTCTTGCTGCTCTATCGTCTGCTGCATCTCCAGCTGGACCTCTTTCTGCTGGATCTCCTGTTGATGAACCTTCCCCTGCTGCATTTCCTGCTGAATCTCCTGCTGCTGCATCTCCTGCGGCTGCATCTCCTTTTCCTGCATAGTCTTCTGCTGTAGCTCCTGCTTCAGCTCCTATTGCATCTTCTGCTGCATCTGCTGCTGATGTATCTGCTTCTGCATTTCCTGCTGCTGCTGAATCTGGGACTGCATTTCCTGCTTCTGCATCTCCTGCTTCATGTGTTGCTGCATCTGCTGCTGTTTCATCTCCTGCTGCTTTATCTCCTGCTGCATCTCCTCATTCTTTATATCCTGCTGTATCTCCTGCATCTGCAACTCATGCTGTTGCATCTCATGCTGCTGCATCTGAGGAAGATTCTCTTCCTACTGCATCTTCTGCTGAATCTTCATTTCCTGCTACATCTTCTGCATCTCCTGCTGATGCATCTCCTGCTGCTGGATCTCTTTCTGCTGCATCTCCTGCTGATGCATCTCGTGCTGCTGCAGCTCTTCCTGCATCTTCTGCGGCTGCAGCTCCTGCTGTATCTTCTGCTGAATCTGCTGTTGTTTCTACCTTGGCTGCATCTCCTGCTGCTGCACCTCCTCCTACGGCATGTGCTGCTGCATCTCCTGCTGCTTCATCTCTTGCTTCTGCATCTCCTGCTGATTCCTTGCTGATTCATCTGCGAGTTCAACACATTCTGGTGCATCTCCTGCTGCATTTCCTGCTGCATCTCCTGCTGCATCTGCTGCTGCATCTGCTGCTGTTGAATCTCCTGCTGCTGTATCTTCTTTTACATCTCCTGCTGCTGAATCTCCTGCTATATCTCCTGCTGCATCTCCTGCTAAATCTCCTGCTAAAGCTCTTACTGCATCTCCTGTTAATGTGTCTGCTGCTTTATATCCTGCTGTGTCTGCTGCTGAAACTCCTACTACATCTGCTGCTGCTGCATCTCTCCCTGCTGAATCTCCTGCGGCTGCATCTCTTTCTGCATCTCCTGCTGATACATCTCCTCCCGCTGCATCTGCTGCTGCATCTGCTGCATTTCCTGCTGGATCTCCTCCTGCTGCATCTCCTACTGAATCTACTGCTGCATCTCCTGCCGCTGCATCTCCTATTGCATCTCCTTCTGCTGCATCTCCTGCTTCTGCATCTCCTTCTGCTGCATCTCCTGCTTCTGCATCTCCTGATCCTTCTTCTCCTGCTGCAGCTCCTATGGAATCTCCTGATGCATATCCTTATGCTGCATCTTCTGCTGCTGCATTTCCTGCTGCTGCATTTCCTGCTGCAGCTCGTGCTGCTGCAGCTCTTGCTGAAGCTCCTCATTCATCTCCCACTGCATCTCCTGCTGCTGCATGTGCTGCTGCTGCACCTCCTGCTGAATCTGCTGTTGCTTCTGCTTCAGTCACATCTCCTGCTGCTGAACCTCCTCTGCAGCATGTGCTGCTGCATCTCCTGCTGCTGCATCCCCTGCTGCTGCATCTCCTGTCTCTGTATCGCTTTCTGCTTCTGCATCTCCTGCTGAGGCATCTCCTGCTGAAACATCTGCGTCTTTATCTCCTGCTGGTGCATCTCCTGCTGCATCTCCTGCTCCATTTGCTGCTTTATCTGCTCCTACATCTTCTGCTGCTGCATCTCCTTCTGTATCTCCTTCTGCATCTCCTTCTAAAGCTCTTGCTTCATCTCCTGCTGCATCTCCTGCTGCATCTGCTGCTGAATCTGCTGATCCATCGGCTGCAGTTGTATCTCCTGCTACTGCACCTCCTCCTGTTGCATCTCCAGCTTATGCATCTGCGGCTGATTATCCTGCTGCTCTATCTCCTGATGCATCTCTGTCTACTACATCTGCTGCTGCATCTCCTGATGATGCATCTCCTTCTACATCTCCTACTGTACATCTACCGCTTCATCCCCTGCAGCATCTCCTGCTGCTCCATCTGGTGCATCTGCTGCTTCAGCTGCTGCTGCTTCATCCACTGCTGAATCGGCTGCTATATCTCCTTCTGCTGCACCTCCTTCTGCTCGATCTACTTCTGCATCTCCTGCGGCTGCATCTGCTGCTGCATCTGCTGCTGATTTACATCTTCCTGAATATTTTGTGGCGGCATCTCCTACTACATGTCCTGCTGCAGCATCTAGTGTTGAATCTCCTACTGCTGCATCTACTGCTGTTGCATCTCCTGTTGCAGAATATCCAGCTGCCACTCCTCTTGCTGAATCACCTGCTGAATCTCCTGCTGAATCTCCTGCTGCTTCATCCTCTCAACCTGCGTCTCTTTCTGCAACACTTGCTGCGTCATCCCCTGCTGCTCCTTCTGCTACTGCATCTCCTGCTGCTGCATCTTCTCCTGCATCGTCTCCTGCTGCAACTGCTTCTGCATCTGCTGCTCCTTCTGCTGCTGCATCTCCTCCTGCTGCGTTTCTTACTACCTCTGCTGATTAATCTCCTGCTGCATTTCCTGCTGCATGTTTTGTTGCTGCATCTCCTGCTGCTTCGTGTGATTTTGCATCTCCTTCTATTGCATCTTCGGCTGCTGCATTTTCTGCTACATCACCTCCTGCCTATCCTGCTACTGCATCTCCTAATGTATTTCCTGCCGCTTAATCTCCTGCTGCTGCATCTACCTCTTCATCTCCTTCTGATGTCTATCTTGCTGCTGCATCTACCGCTTATGAATGTCCTCCTGCTGCATCTCAGGTTTCATCTCCTCTTTCTTATCCCCGGCTGCATATCCTGCTGCTACATCTCCTGCTACTGCATCTCCTTCCGCATCCAATGCTGCATCTCTTGCGGCTGCATCTCCTGCTCCATCTCCTGCTGATGAATCTTCTCCTAATGCATCTATTTACGCGTCACTTTCTGCTGCATCTGCTGCTGCTTCACATCCTGCTGCTTCATCTCCTGCTACAAGTCCTGCTACTGCATCTGCTGCTGCATCTGCTGCTGCTCTATCTACTGCGGCTTCATTTCCTGTTGCATCTCCTTCTGCTGCATCACATTCTCTGCATCTATTGATAATGCTTCCCCTGCTGCTGCACTTCCTGCTGCTGCACCTCCTGCTGCTGCATCTCCCACGGCTGCCTCTGCTGCTTCATCTGCTGCTGCATCTCCTGCTTTTGCATCTCATGCCACATCTGCTGATGATACATATCCTGAACTACATATCTTGCTGCATCACCTGCTACTGCATCTCCTGCTGCTGCATCTCCTGCTGCTGAATCTCCTACTGCTGAATCTCGTGCTGCTGCATACACTGCTGCATCTACTGCTGCTGCATCGCCTACTGCATCTTCCGCTGTGTCATCCCCTGCTGTGGCATCTCCTAGTGCATTTCCTGCTGTTTAATCCCCTTATGCTGCATCTCCTGCTGAATCTCCTTCTGCTGCATATATCGCTGCTGCATCTAATTGTGCTTCCTCTACTGCTGCATCTCCTACCTTATCAAGTACTGATGCATCTCCTCCTGATGCATCTCCTTCTGCATCTCTTTTTGCTGCATCTCCTACTGAATCCTCTGCTGCTGCATCTTCAGCATTTGCTGCTTCATATTCTGCTGCTTCACATACTGCTGCATATGCTGGTACATATCCTGCTGCTGCATCTCCTTCTGCGTCTCCTGCTACTGCATCTTCTTGCTGTGGCATTTTCTGCTGCATCTCCTACCGCTGTATCTGCTGCTGCGTCTCCTTTTGCTGCATCTCCTGCTTCATCTGCTGCTGATTCTTCTCATGCTGCATCTCCTGCTAGATATCCTTCTTCTGCATCTTCTGATGCTGAATCTCCTGCTGCTGCATCTCCTGCGTAATTTCCTGCTGCTACATATGCTGGTGCTGCATCTGCTGCCTCTTAACTTGCTGCTGTATCTCCTGCTGCTGCATATCATAGTGCATCTTCTTCTGCTACATCACCGGCTGCGGTATGTCCTGCGTAATCTTCTGCTGCAGAATCTCCTGTTACATCTCCTGCTGCTAAATTACCTGCTGCATCTCCGCCTTCTGCAACTCCTCCTGCTGCATCTGCTTCTGCTGAATCTGCTGCTTCAACTCCTGCTGCTGCATTTTATGCATCTCCAGCTGCTGCATCTCATACTGCCTGTCCTGCTGCTCAGTCTCCTGTTGCTGCATCTCCTGCCTGATCTCCTGCTGCTGCACCTCCTGCTGCATCTCCTGCGGTATCTCTTGGTGCAGGATCTCCTGCTGATGCATATCCTGCTTCAAGTCCTGCTGCTGTATTACCTTCTGCCTCTCTTCCTGCTGTATTTCCTGCTACTGCATCTCCTGCTGCTGCATCTCCTGCTGCATCTCTTGATGCTGAATTTGCTGCTGCATCTCCTGCTGCATCTCTTGGTGCTGCATCTCCTGCTGATGCATTTCCTGCTGCATCTCCTGTGGCACCACCGGCTGCAGCATCTCCTTCATCTCCTGCTGCATTTCAAGCTACATTTCCTGCTGATGCATCTCTTGCTGCATATCCTGATTCTGCGTCTCCAGCTACTGCATCTCCTACTGCATCTGCTGCTTCTGACTATCATGCTACTGCTACTCCAGCTGTCGCATCTCCTTCTGCATCTCGTCCTGCTGCATATTCTGCTGCATCTCCTGCATCTCACGCTGTTGCAACTCCTTCTCATACATCAGCGTGTTCATCTCTGGATGCTGCTATCCTGCTGCATCTCCTGTTGAATCTCCTGCTGGTGCATACCCTGCTGCGTCTACTGGTGCTGCATTAACTGCTGCATCTCTCCTGCTGCCTCACCTGCTTCTTGACCGTCTGCTCCTACATCTCCTGCTGCATCTTCCTCAGATGCATCTCCTGCTGTATCTCTTGCTGCATCCTCTGCTCATGCATCTGTGAATGCATCTCCTGATACTCTATTTCCTGCTGCATCTGTTGCTCAATCTCTTGCTTGATGCATCAAGTGCATCTGCATTTCCTTCTGCATATTCTGCTGAATGTATCTGCGGCTGCACCTCCTGCTGCTACATCGCCTACTGAATCTCCTGCTGCACAATGTCCTATCGCATTTCCTGCTGCAGTACCCCCTGCTGCATTTCCTGCTGCTCCATCTCCTGCTGAATCTCCTGCTGCTGCAACTCCTGCTGCTGAATCTCCTGCCTCTTCATCTTCCACTGCTGCATCTGCTGCTGAATCTGCTGCTGCATCTGCTGCAACTGCACATTTTCTACTGCATCTGCTGCTTCTTCATCTCATCCTGCTGCATCCCCTTCTGCATCTCTTGCTGCTATATCTCCTGATGCTTCATCTCCTGCTGCTGCATCTCTTCCTCCATGTCCTGCTGCTGCATCTCCTGTTCTGCATCTCCTTCTGCTTCGTCTGCTGCTGCATCTCCTTCTGCTGCATTTCATGTTGCACCTCATATTGAAGCATCTCCTGCTTCATCTCTTGCTGCTGCATATTCTTCTGCATTTCCTGCTGCAGCTCTTCCTACTGCATCTCCTTCTGAATCTACTACTGCTGCATCTGCCGAATCTACTGCCGCTTCATCTACTGCTGCATCTCCTGCTACATCTCCTGCTGCTGCATCTGCTGCTGCTGTAACTCTTGCTGCATTTATTTCATCTGAATCTCCTGCTGTATCTCCTTCTGCAGCAGGAGTTGCAGCAGTAGATGCAGCAGCAGCAGATGCAGGAGGCGATCCAGCCGCAGGAGATGCAGAAGCAGAAGATGTAGATGGGCATGCAGCAGTAGATGAATCAGAAGCAGATGCAGCAGGAGATGCAGAACGAGATGCAACAGGAGATGCAGTAGTAGGAGATTCAGCAGGAGATACATCCAACAGGAGGTGCAGCTGCATGAGATGCAGTAGCAGACGGTGAAGAGAAGAAGATGCAGAGAATGAGAAGGAGCAGAAGGAGACGCAGCCGCAGTAGATTCAGCAAGAGATACAGCAGTAGCAGATGCAGCAGCAGGAGATGCAACAGCAGATGCAACAGCAGGAGATGCACCAAAAGGAGAGGTAGCAGAAGATGCAGCAGTGTGTGAAGCAGCAGTATATGAAGCAGAAGCAGATTCAGGAGCAAATGCTTCAGATGCAGCAGTAAGAGATTCAGCAGGAAATGCAGCCGCAAGAGATGAAGCAGGAAATGCAGAAGATGCAGCCGCAAGTGATGCACAAGGAGATGCATCAGGACAAGATTCATGAGCAAGAGGTGGAGCAGGAGATGCAGCCGCAAGAGATATAGCAGGGAATGCAGCCGCAAGAGATGAAGCAGGGTATTCAGCAGGAGATTGAGGAAGTGGAGGTGCATCATGATATGCAGCGGTAGGAGATGCAGCAGCAAGATATGCAAGAGAAGTAGATGTAGCAGCAGGAGATGTATTAGGAGATGTAGCAGCAGGAGATGAGCAGCAGATTCAGAAGCAGATTCAGTAAGAGATGCAGCAGCAGGAGATGCAATAGCAGAAGATGCAGCAGCAGATTCAGTAACAGATGCAGCAGCAAGAGATGCTTAAGCGGAAGATGCAGCAGCAGGAGATGCTGCAGGAGGAGGTGCTGCCGCAGGAGGCACAGCAACAGTATATGAAAAACCAGATGCATCCACAGGAAATGAAGCAGGAGATGCTGAAGCAGGAGATGCTGCAGCAGGATATGCAGCACGAGATGCAGACGGAGATGATGCAGAATGGTGAAATCCACCAGGAGATGCAACAGCAGGAGAAACAGCAGTAGGATATGCAGCAGGAAATGAATCTGGAGATGGAGCAGGAGGAGATGCTACAGCAGACACAGCAGCAAGGGATGCAGCAGAAGGAGATGAAGCTTCACGAGATGCTACAGGAGACACAGCAGCTGGCGATTCTGCAGCAGGAGATACACAGCAGACGATACAGCAAGAGATGCAGAAGAAGGAGATGAAGGAGGAGTTGCACCAGAAGGAGATGGAGCAGGAGATGCAGCAGCTAGAGAAATAGCAGGAGATGCCGTAGGCTTTTGAATTGTGAGGTGACCTTTTAATAGCCATTCTGATGTTACAGTACACAAGCCTAGACTGAAAGTTCTACAAGTCTTGCTTTGCAGTGAAAGCACTATAAGAGAAGACATTCAGGAGCTGCAGAATTCCATGCTAGCATCTTCCCTGCGCGAATTACTCATTTTTCCTAAACCTCCTTAATAGGAGCAGTTAAGTCATAATTCAGTACCCTGTACTACAAAGACCCATAAGTCTTGCTTTGCAGCTTGCAGTGAAAGCGCTTTAAGAGAAGATTATGAGGAGAGCCACCATATGATCGTAGTAGTTTCCCTGCGGTACTTATTCTGTACGACATGAAATCTGAAGCGATTCTGCAAAAGCCATTCTACTGTTACACTTCACAAGTCTAGATTGAGAAGTCTACAAATCTTGCTTTGCAGTGAAAACGCTATAAAGAGAAGACATTCAGAAGCAGCAGCATTCCATGCTAGCCTCTTCTCTACGGGAGTTACTCACTTTTCCTAAAGGGCCTTATTTTGCCTAATTTAGTCATTTTCAGTAACTTATATTAAAACGGTCCATAAGTAGCGCTTTGCACCTACATATCTTTGACCTACATATGCTTTGAACTACATATCTTGCTGCATCACCTGCTACTGCATCTCCTGCTGCTGCATCTCCTGCTGCTACATCTCCTGCAGCATATCTTGCTGCTACATCTCCTACTGCTGCATCTCCTGCTGCTGCTGCATCTCCTGCTTCAGTATACACTGCGGCATTTCCTGCTGCTACAGCTTCTACTGCTGCATCTCCTGCTGCTACAGCTTCTACTGCTGCATCTCCTGCTGCTGCTTCTGCTTCTGCATCTCCTGCTTCAGTATACACTGCTGCATTTCCTGCTACTTCATCTCCTCCTGCTTAAGCTGCATCTACTGCTGCTGCCTTTCCTGCTGATTCTCCTGCTGCATCTTTTGATGCTGCATATCCTGATGCTACATCTGCTGCTGCATCTCCTGCTGAATCTCTTGTGATAGAACCTTTCGCTGCATCTCTTGTAGCATTTCTAATGATTCACCGCTTGCTGCATCTCCTGCTTCTGCATCTCCTGCTCCTGCATCTCCTGCTGCTACATCTGTTGCATCATCTCCTGCTGCTGCATCTCCTGCTACATCTCTTCATGCTGCACATCCTGCTGCATCTGCTGAATATTCTCTTCCTACTGCATGTCCTGCTCAATCTGCATTTCCTGCTGCATCTGCTGCTGCATCTCCTTCTGCTTCATCTGGTGATGCATCTAGCATCTACTTCTCCTGCATTTCCTGCTGCATTTTCTGCTTCATTTCCTGCTGCATTTCGTTCTCATATATATCCTAATGCATCTCCAACGGTATATCTTGCTACATCTGCTGCCTGATATCCTCCTACATCTCCTGCTGCATCTGCTGATACATCTCGTACCCCTGCTTCTCTTGCTTCATCTGCAGCTGATGCATCTCTGGTATCATCTCCTGATATTTCATCTCCTGCTGTATCTGCTGCTGCATTTTCTTCTCTGCATCTTTTTATATGCATCTCCTGCTGCTGCATCTCCTGCTGCTGCATCTCCTGCTGCTGTGTCTGCTGCTGAACATCCTGCTGTGTCTGCTGCTCAGTCTCCTGCTACATCTGCTGCTGCTGCATGTCCTGCTGCTCAATCTCCTGCTGCTGCGTCTCCTTTGGCATGTGATGCTGCTGCATCTCCTTCTGCTGCATATACTGTTGCATCTACTGCTGCATCTCCTCCTTCTGCACTATCTGCTGCATCTCCTCCAGCGCCATATCCTGCTGAATCTCATCATATGGCATCTTCTGCTGCTGCATCTCCTGCTGATACTCTTAATGCTGCATCTCCTCTTGCAGCATTTGCTGCTTCGTCTACTGCTGCTGAATCTTCTGCAGAATCTGAATCTGCTGCTACATTTCCTGCTGATGCATATCTTGCTTCTACATCTCCTACTGCTTCATCTCCTGCTGCATAGCCTTCTGATGCATCTCCTGCTGCTGTATCTTCTGCAACTGCATCTGCTGCTACATCTGCTGCTGCTGTTTCTCTTGCTGCATCTCTTTCTGCTGATTATCATTAACTACATCTTCTGCTCTGCATCCCCTCCTGCTGTATCTGATGCTGCATCTCCTGCTTCTGCATCTATTTACATCTGCTGCTGCATCTACTGCTGATTCATCTAATGCTGCATCTGCTGCTAGATACCCTTCTTCTGCATCTACTGCTGCTGGATCTCCTCCTGCATCTCCTGCTTCTGCATATGCTGATTCATATCCTTCTGATTCTTCTGCGGATTCATTTCATGACATTACTCTCCTACTTGATCTTCTGCTGCTGAATATCCTGCTGCTGCAAATCCTCCTGCATGTGCTGCTGCTTCTCTTGCTCCTGTGTCTGCTGCTGCATTTCCTGATGCACCTTGGGATACTGCATCTCCTGCCGCTGCATCTCCTGCTTAGTGTCCTGCTGCTGCAAATGCTGGTGCTGCATCTGCTGCTTCATCTCTTCCTGCTGCATCTCCTGCTGCTGCATATCATAGTGCATCTTCCTCTGCTACATCTCCTGCTACTGCATCACCTAAGGCATTTCCAGCTGCATTTCCTGCTTCTGCATCTACTGCTGAATATGCATCCCCTGCTGCATCTCCCGCTTCATCTCCTCTTGCTGCATCTCCTCTTTCTGCATCTCCTGCCGAATCTGCTGCTCCTGCTGCTGCTGCATCATGCTCTGCTGATGCATATCCTGCTGGTGCATTTCTTTATGCATCTCTTGTTGATGCATATCCTGCTGCATCTCTTCCTGCTGCTACTCCTGCTGAATCTATAACTGATGGATCTGCTGCATGTGCTGATGCATATTGTGCTGCTTCACCTACTGCCTCATCTCCAGCTACATCTACTGCTACTGCTGTACCTATTGCTGCTGCATCAGCTGCTGCTGCATCTCTTGCTATATCTCCTGCTGCTGCATCCCCTCCTGCAGCATCTCCTACTTCATCATCTCCTGCATATTTTGCTGCATCTGCTATAGATTCATCTTCTTCTTCATCTCCTGCTGCTGCATGTTCTGCAGCAGGAAACTCAGCAGAAGTACGTGCAGCAGGGTATGCACCAGCAGGAGATTCAGCAGCAGGAGATGCCACAGAAATGCAGCAGCAATTGATGCAGGAGACGATCCAGCAGGAGGAAATAGAGCAGCAGGAGATGTAGCAGGAGATGGAGCAGTGGGTGAATAAGCAGGAGATGCAGCAGGAGCAGATGAAGAAGGAGATACTGCAGGAGGAGATGCAGCAGGAGGAGATGCAGCAGCAGTAGATGCAGCCGCAGTAGATGTAGCTGGAGATGCAGCAGTAGGTGAAGCAGCACAATATGTATCAGCACATGCTGCAGATAGATTCAGCAGGAGTTGCAGCAGCAGAAGATGCATTAAGAAAATGCAGCAGCACATGCAGAAGGATATGCAGCAGCAGGAGATTCAACAGCAGGAGATCCTGTAGGTGAGTAGCATCATGAGATGAATCCGCAGAAGCGTAAGAAGGATATGACACCAGAGATGCAACAGGAGGAGATCCAGCAGCAGTAGAGGCAGAAGAAGGCCAGGTAGCAGGAGATGCAGCATTAGATGAATCAGCGGCAGATGCAACAGCAGATGCAAGAGATGCAAGAGCAGGAGATGCAGCAGCAGGAGATGAAGCTGGAGATGCTTATATAGGAGGTACAACATGAGATTAAGCAGAAGGAGATGCAGCAGCAGTATATAAAGCAGCAGGAGATTTAACAGCAGGAGATGCAGCATGAGATGCAGCAGGTTGAGATGAAGCAGCAGGGGTTGCTTCAGGAGATGCAGCAGAGAATCTCCTGCTGATGCATCTCCTGGTATTGCACCTCCTGCTGATACATCTCCTGCTGCTCCATGTCTTGCTGCTGCATTTCCTTCTGATGTATCTCTTGCTTCTGCATCTAATGCGGAATCTGCTGATAAATCTGCTGATGTATCTGCCGCTGCTGCACCTCTTCTGCTCCATCTCTTGTTGCTGCACCTCCTGTTGAGTCTCTGTATCTTCGGCTGAATCTGCTGCTGCATCTCCTGCTGAAACTCCATCTTCCTCTGCATCGGATTCTTGATCTCCTGCTGCTGCACCTGTTGCTGGTGTCTTTGCTCCTGAATTTGCTGCTGCGTCTTCTGCTGCATATCATACTGTATCTCTTGTTGCGGTATCGCCTGCTGATGCGTCGCTGCTTATTTTATTGAATATGGTGTTGAATCTGCTGCGGCCTCATGACATGCTGCTGCAGCTCATGCTGCTGCATCTCCTTCTGCTGCTTCTCCTGCTACATCCCCTGCTGCATCTCCTCCTGCTTGTCTTGCTGCATCTCCTGCAGCTTCATCTCCTGCTGATGCTATATCTCCTGCTCCATCTCCTTCCGCTGCAATTCCTGCGGCTTCTGCTTCTGCATCTTCTCCCACATCTGCTGCAGCTGCATCTCCATCTGCTGCATCTCCTGCTTCTGCATCTACTGATGAATATGCATCTCCTCCTATGGAATCTTATCCTGCTGCATCTCCTGGTGCTGCATCTACCCCACTATCTCGTGCTTCTGCATCTCCAACTGCTACATCTCCTGCTGCTGCATTTGCTGTAGAGTCTCCTGCTGCTGATTCTTCTGAATATGCATCTCCGGCTTCATCTCCTATTGCAACTCCTGCATCTCCATTTCCTGCTGTGTTATGAAAATATATTACCTCCTGCAGAAAATATTCTAGTATGGAATGGGTTCCGAATGTCTTCTCTTGTAGCCCTTTCACTGCAAAACGACTTCTCTGGAAGCGTTTCACTGCCAGCTGCAAAGCAGGACTAACGGAAAGTTTTCGTATAGGATCTTGAATTGTGTCCTAACTGCGCCTGTTAAGACGCTTTAGGAAATCGAATAACGCCCACAGGGAAGATGGTAGCATGGAATGCTGCTGGTTTTGTATATCTTTCTTCTTATAGCGATTTCACTGCAAAGCAAGACTTGTACAACTTTCAGTCTAGTCTCGTCTACTGGAACACCAGAATGGCTCTTAGGCGTCACTTGAAGAGATCAGAACGTTCAGCACAAGTACCGCAGAGAAGCTGCTACAATAAAAATCTGGGTCTTGATCGAGTCTTCTATGGAAGCGCTTTCACTGCAAACCGCCAAGCACGACTAAAGGAACGTTTTAATATAAGGTACGGAACTATGACGTAACTGCGCCTATTAAGGAGCTTTAGGAAAAATGAGTAAATCACGCAGGGAAGATGCTAGCATGGAATGCTGCTGCTTCTGAATTGTCTTCTCTTACAGTGCTCTTACTGCAAAGCGAGACTTGTAGAACTTTCACTCCAAGCTTGTGTACTATAACATCCGAATTAAAGTGTCACTTCAAAATTTCAGATCGTTCAGCACAAGTACCCCAGGGAAGCTGCTACCATCATATGACGGCTCTCGTTAGAGTCTGTTTCACTGCACACGGCAAAGTACGACTAACAGAGTTGTAGTATAGCGTACTGAATAGTGACTTAACTGAGGTAATTAAGGCGCTTAAGGAAAAGCGAGAAACTCCCGCAGGGAAGATGCTGCATGGAATGCTGCTGCTTCTGTATGTCTTCCATTATAGCACTATTACGCCAAAGAAAGACTTGTAGAAGTTTCATTCTAGGCTTGTGTACTTTAACAACAGAATGGCTATTAAAGCGTAACTACAAAATTCTAGATGGTTGATTATAAGTATCGGAGGGAAGCTTTTACAGTCAAATTCTAGGACTTCTTGGAGTCTTCTCTGGAAGCGCTTTCACTGCATGTCGCAAAGCACGACTAAGAGAAAGTTTTAGTATAGGATACTGAATTGTGACTTAACTGCACTAATTAAGACGCTTAAGGAAAAGTGGGAAAGTCCCGCAGGGAAGATGCTAGCATGGAATTCCTCTGCTTCTGAATGTCTTCTCTTATAGTGCTTTCACTGCAAAGCCAGACTTGAGGAGCTTTGAGTCCTAGGCTTTTGTACTGTAACATCAGAATGGCTATTACGGCATCACTTCAAAATTTCAGTCCGTCAGCACAATTACCACAGGGAAGCTGCTACGATCAAATGCTGGTTGTCGTTAGAGTCTTTTCCAGAAGAGCTTTCACTGCAGTATGCAAAGTGTGAATTGTGACCCGTTTTAATATAAGTAAGTGAATTGTGACTTAGCTGCTTAAGGCGCTTTAGGAAAACCGAACAAATCCCACAGGGAAGATGAATGCTGCTGCTTCAGAATGTCCTCTCTTATAGCGCTTTCACTGCAAAGCAAGACTTGAAGGACTTTCAGTCTCGGCCTGTGTACTGCAATATCAGAATGGCTATTAAAGCGTTACTTCTAAATTTCAGATCGTTCAGCACAAGTACTGCAGGGAAGCTGCTTCCATCAAATGCTGGCTCTCGTTAGGGTTTTCTGAGGTAACGATTTCACTGCAAGCAGCAAAGCAACACTTACAGACTCTTTTAATATAAGGTACTGAATTGCGTCTTAACTGCTCCTATTAAGAAGTTTTAGGAAAATGGAATATCTACAGCATCAAAGATGCTAGCATGGAATCCTGCTGCTTCAGAGATTAGAGCGCCTTCAGTGCAATGCAAGACTTGTAGAAATTTCGTCTAGACTTGCGTACTGTAAGACCAGAATGGCTATTAAAGCATCAATTCAAAATTTCACTGCGTTCAGCACAAGTACCGCAGGGAAGATGCTACCATCAAATTCTGGCTCTCGTTAAAGTCTTCTCTGGAAATTCTGTCACTTCTACCTGCAAAGCACTACTAACAGATCTTTTAGTATAGGGTGCTAAAGAGTGACATAACTGCGCATATTAAGGTACTTTAGGAAAAGCGAGTGTCTCCCACAGTGACGATGGAATGCTGCTGCTTCTGAATGACCTCTTTTACAGTGCTTTCACTGTAAAGCAAGACGTGTACAACTTTCATTCCAGGTTTTTGTACTATAACAGCCGAATGGCTATTAAATGTACTTCAAAACTTCAGCACGTTCAGCACAGGTACCAGAGGGACGCTCCTATCATGAAATTCTGTAACTCATTTGAATCTTCTCTAGAAGCTCTTTCACTGCTAGCTGCAAAGTTAGGCTAATAGAACGTTTTAGCAGAGGGTACAGAATTGTGACTTAATAGCGCCTATGAAGGCGCTTTAGGAAAGGACAGTATCTCACGCAGTACAGATGCTAGCATGAAATTCTGCTGCTTGCGAACGTCTTCCCTTTTATCGCTTACACTGCCAAGCAAGACATGGAGTACTTTGAGTCTAACTTGTGTATTGTAACAGCAGAATGGCTATTAATGCGTCGATTCAAAATTTCAATACGTTCAGCACAGTACCCCAGGGAAGCTGCTGCCATCATTTGATGGCTCTCGTTGGAGTCTTCGCTAGACGCACTTTCTCTGCACGCTGCAAAGAACGACTAACAGCAAGTTTTTGTATAAGGTACTGAATTGTGACTTAACTGAGCCTATTAAGGCGCTTTAGGAAAAGTGAGTTTCTCCCGCAGTGAAGATGCTGCTGCTTCTCAATGTCTTCTCTTACAGTGCTGTCACTGCAAAGCAAGACTTTTACCGTTTTCAATGCACGCTTGTGTACTATAACATCTGAATGGCTATTAAAGTGTCACTTCAAAACTTCAGAGCTTTCAGCATAAGTACCACATGGAAGCTCCTAACAGGAAATTCGTGCTGTCGCTCTAGTGTTCTCTGGTAGCGCTTTCACTGCTAGATGCAATGTGCGATTAACAGAACGTTTTAGCACAGGGTACTGAATTGTTCCTTAACTGCGCCTGTGAAGGCGCTTTAGGAAAAGTCAGTATCTCCCACAGTGAAGATGCTAGCATAGAATTCTGCTGCTTTTGAATGTTTTCCCTTATGGCGCTTTCATTGCCAAGCAGGACTTGTAGAACTTTGAAACAAGGCTGGTGTATTGTAACAGCAGAATGACTATTAAAGCGCCACTTGTAAATTTCAGAGCTTTCAGCACAAGAACCCCAGGAAAGCTGCTACCATCAAGTTCTGGACCTCTTTTGAGTCTCCTCTGGAAGCGCTTTCACTGCAAGGTGCAAAGTACGACTAACAGAACGTTTCAGTATAGGGTAGTAAATTGTGACTTAACTGCTCCTATTAAAGTGCTTTAGGAAATGTGAGTAACTCCAGCAGGGAAGACGCTAGCATGGAATGCTGTTGCTTGAGAAACTCTTCTAAAATAGTGCTTTCACTGCAAAGCAAGACTTGTCGAGCTTTGATTCGAGGCTTGTGTACTGTAACATCAGAATGGGTATGAAAGCGTCACTTCAAAATTTCAATCCGTTCAGCACAATTACCACAGGGAAGCTGCTACGATCAAATGCTGGTCGTCGTTAGGGTCTTCTCTTGAAAAGCTTTCACTGCGATATGTAAAGCGCGAATTATGGACCGTTTTAATATAATTAACCTAATTGTCACTTACTTGCGCAAATTAAGGCACTTTAAGAAAAGTGAGCAATTCCCGCAGGGAAGATGGAATCCTGCATGGAATCCTGCTGCTTCTGAATCTCTTCTATTATAGTGATTTCACTGCAGAGCAAGACTTGTAGAACTTTCATCCTAGGCCTGTGTACTGAATCATCAGAATGGCTATCAAAGCGTTACTTCAGAATTTCAAATCATTAACCACAAGTACAGCAGGGAAGGTGCTTCGATCAAATGCTGGCTCTCGGTAGTGTCTTCTGTGGTAACGATTTCACTGCAAGCAGCAAAGCACTACTTATGGACCCTTTTAATATTAGGGTGCTGAATTGTGCCTGTACTGCGCCTATTAAGGCGCTTAAGGAAAACGCAATAATTACAGCATGGAAGATGCTAGCATGGAGTGCTGTTGCTTCGCATTGTCTTCTCTTATAGCGCTTTCACTAGAAAACAAGACTCATAAAACTTTCAGTCTAGGCTTGTGTACCGTAACATCAGAATGCCTATTAAAGCGTCACTTCAAAATTCAGAGCCTTCAGCACAAGTATCGCAGGGAAGAAGCAACGGTCGCTTTGTGGCTTCTGTGGAAGCGCTTTCAGCGCAAGGTGCAAAGCGCTACTTATGGACCGTTTTAATATAAGTTACTGAAAATGACTAAATTAGGCAAAATAAGGCCCTTTAGGAAAAGTGAGTAACTCCCGTAGGGAAGAGGCTAGCATGGAATGCTGCTGCTTCTGAATGTCTTCTCTTTATAGCGCTTTCACTGCAAAGCAAGATTTGTAGTCTTCTCAATCTAGACTTGTGAAGTGTAACAGTAGAATGGCTTTTGCAGAATCGCTTCAGATTTCATGTCGTACAGAATAAGTACCGCAGGGAAACTACTACGATCATATGGTGGCTCTCCTCATAATCTTCTCTTAAAGCGCTTTCACTGCAAGCTGCAAAGCAAGACTTATGGGTCTTTGTAGTACAGGGTACTGAATTATGACTTAACTGCTCCTATTAAGGAGGTTTAGGAAATATGAGTAATTCGCGCAGGGAAGATGCCAGCATGGAATTCTGCAGCTCCTGAATGTCTTCTCTTATAGCGCTTTCACTGCAAAGCAAGACTTGTAGAACTTTCAGTCTAGGCTTGTGTACTGTAACATCAGAATGGCTATTAAAAGGTCACCTCACAATTCAAAAGCCTACGGCATCTCCTGCTATTTCTCTAGCTGCTGCATCTCCTGCTCCATCTCCTTCTGGTGCAACTCCTCCTTCATCTCCTTCTTCTGCATCTCTTGCTGTATCGTCTGCTGTGTATCTCCTGCTGCAGAATCGCCAGCTGCTGTGTCTCCTGTAGCATCTTGTGAAGCTTCATCTCCTTCTGTTGCATCCCTTGCTGCTGTGTCTGCTGTAGCATCTCCTCCTGCTCCATCTCCAGATTCATTTCCTGCTGCATATCCTACTGCTGTTTCTCTTATTCATTTCCTGTGGATGCATCTGGTTTTTCATATACTGTTGCTGCGCCTCCTGTGGCAGCACCTCCTCCTGCAGCATCTCCTGCTGCTGCATCTTCCGCTTAAGCATCTCCTGCTGCTGCATCTGTTACTGAATCTGCTGCTGCATCTTCTGCCATTGCATCTCCTGCTGCTGCATCTCTTACTGAATCTGCTTCTGAATCTGCTGCTCATCTCCTGCTGCTACATCTCCTAAAATATCTCCTGCTGCTACATCTACTTCTCTTGCATATCTTGCTGCTGCATCTCCTACTGCTGCAGTAGTAGATTCAGAAGGAGATGCAGTAGGAAGAGCTGCAGCAGGAAAAGCAGAAGAATATGCAGCAGCAAGAGATGAAGCAGGAGATGCTTCAATATGAGGTGCAACATGAAATGCAGCAGAAGGAGATGCAGCAGCAGATGAAGCAGAAGGAGATGCAGAACAGGAGATGCAGCAGCAGGACATGGAGCAAGAGATGCAGCAGCAGGAGATGAAGCATCAGGAGATATAGCAGCAAGAGATGCAGAAGGGGATGCAGCAGGATGAGATGAAGAAGCAGCAGATGCAGTAGAAAATGTGCAGTTGCAGCAGATGCAGCAGCAGATTCAGCAGCAGATGCAGCAGTGGAAGATGAAGAGGCAGGAGATTCAGCAGCAGGAGTTGCAGCAGCAGGAGATTCAGCAGGAGATGCAGCAGCAGGAAATGCAGCAGGGGGTACTGCAGCAGGAAAAGCGATAGGACATTGTGCAGCAGATGATTCAGTAGGAGATGTAGCAGCAGGAGGTGCAGCCGCAGATACATTCAGCAGAATATGCAGAAGGAAATGCAGATGCACTTGATGCATCAAGCAAGAGATTGAGCAACAGATGCAGCAGGAAATAGAGTATCAGGAGATGCATTCACAGATGCATGAGCAGAGGATGCAGCAAGAGATACAGCAGGAGATGCATCTGAGGAAGATGCAGCAGGAGATGTAGGAGCAGACGGTCAAGAAGCAGGTGATGCAGCAGGAGAGATGCAGCAGGTAATGCAAGCACCAGTAGACGCAGCAGGGTATGCACCAGCAGGAGATTCAATAGGAGATGCAGCAGGATAGCAGCATCCAGAGATGAACACGCTGATGTATGAGAAGGAGTTTGCAACAGCGTGAGATGCAGGAGATGCAGCAGAATATGCAGCAGGACGAGATGCAGAAGGAGATGCGACAGCTGGAGTAGCAGTAGCAGGATAGTCAGAAGCAGCAGATGCAGTAGGAGATGCAGTACCTGGAGACGCAGAATCAGGAAATGCAGCAGTAGATGCATCAGCAGGAAATGCAGCTTGAAATGCAGCAGGAGATGAAGAAGGAAATGCTGCAGCCGGTGGTGCCACAGGAGATGCAGCAGGAAATGCATCAGCAGGAGATGCAGCATCAAGAGATGCAGCAGGAGATGCAGCAGCAGGAGATGC
Organism: Clamator glandarius; assembly: GCA_033459285.1. Classification (NCBI taxonomy): domain Eukaryota; kingdom Metazoa; phylum Chordata; class Aves; order Cuculiformes; family Cuculidae; genus Clamator; species Clamator glandarius. The sequence goes on from JAUNZM010001760.1 coordinate 278,540, forward strand.
ATAGTAGCAGGAAATACAGCAGGAAGAGAGGCAGAAGCAGCAGGAGAATACAGCAGCAGGAGTTGAAGCAGGATATGCATCAGCAGGAGATCCTGCACCAAGAGATACCGCAGGAGATGCAGCAGGAGGTGCAGCAGCAGGAGATCAGGCAGGAGATGCAGCAACAGGAGTCTGAGCAGCAGGACAGGCAGTATGAGATGCAGCAGCTGGAGATGCAGAAGAAAATGCAGCAGCAGGAGTTGAAGCAGCAGATTCAGCAGAAGCAGATGCAGCAGGAGGAGTTGCAGAAGGAGGAGATGCAGCAGGTAATGTAGCAGCAGGAGGTGTAACAGGAGATTCTGCAGCAGAAGAGTACGCGGGACATACCGCAGCCGGTGATGTAGCAGAAGAAGATGCACTATGATATGCAGCAGCAGGAGATACAGCAGCAAGTTAAGAGGCAGCAGATGCAGCACCAGCATATGTAGCAGCAGGAAATTACGCAGGAGATGCAGCAGCAGGAGATTCAGCATCAGAAGATGCAGAAGAAGGATATCTAGCAGGAGATGCAGCATGAGAAGAATCAGCAGCAGATGAAGCAGCAGATGCAAGAGATGCAGCAAAAGGAGACGCAGCAGCAGATACAGCGGTAGGAGATGCAGCAGAAAATGCCACAGCAAGAAGATTGCAGTAGCAGGAGACGCAGAAGGAGATGCAGCAGCAGGATATGTACCAGCATATGCAGCAGTATGTGAAGCAGCAGAATATGAAGCAGCAAATGCTGAAGATGCAGCAGCAGAGGATTCAGTAGGAGATGCAGCAAAAAGAGATGCAGAAGGAGATGCATCAGGAGGAGATGCATCAGTACTAGATAAGGTAGGAGATGCAGCAGTAGAGGAAGCACAATTAGATGCAGCAGCGATATATGCAGCAGAAGGAGATTCAGCAGGAGATGCAGCATAAGGGGATTAAACAGCAGGAAATGCACTAGGAGATGCCACAGCAGGGGATGACACAGCGGAAGATGCAGTAGGCGATGCAGCAGCAGTAGATGCAGCAGTGAATGCAGCAGCAAGAGATTCAGCAGTAGGAGATTCAGCAGCAGGTGATGCAGCAGCAGGAGATGCAGTAGCAGGTGATGCAGCAAGATATGCAGATCAGGATATGTATCATCAGCAGATGTGGCATGAGATGCAAAAGCAGGAGATGCAGCAGCAGATGAAGCAGCAGAGGCAGCCGAGGGAGATGCAGCAGCAGGAGGTGCAACAGCAGGAGATTCAGCAGCAGGGGAAGCATTATCAATAGATGTAGAGAATGTGATGCAGCAGAAGGAGATGCAACAGGAGATGCAGCAAGAGATGTAACAAAAGATGCATCAGCAGGATATGAAGTAGCAGAAGATACAGTAGAAAATGAAGCAGCAGATGTACAAGAAAATGCAGCAGGAGATGCAGCAGCAGAAGATGCAGCATGAAATGCAGCATCAGGAGAAGCAGTAGAAGATGCAGCAGGAGTTGCAAGAACAGGAGATGCAGAAGTAGGAGATGCAGCAGCAAGACTTACGGGAGTAGGAGATGAAGAAGCAGGAGGTTCAGCAGCAGGAGATGCAGCATCAAGGGATACAGCAGGAGATGCAGCAGAAGGGGATGAAGCAGTAGAGAATGAAGCAGGAGATGCAGAGATGAAGAGGCAATAGTAGGAGATGCAGCAGGAGATGCAGCTGCAGGAGATGCAGCAGCAGGAGGTGCAGAGTACAAGCTGCAGAGAATAAAATGCACCAACAGGAGATGCAGCAGGAGATGCAACAGCAGACGCATCAGCAGGAGATTTGACAGCAGAATATACAGAAAAAAATGCAGCAGGAGATGCAGCAGGATAAGATGCAGCAGCAGGGGATGCAGCAGGAGATGCCACAGCAGACGCAGCAGTAGGAGGCGCAGCAGGAGGAGATGCATCAGGAGATTCATATGCAGATTGAGATGCATCAGGAGATGTAGCAGGATATGTAGCAGCAGGAGATGCCGCAGGATATTCAGGAGGAGATTCCGCAGAAGGAGATGTAAGAGCAAGAGATGAAGCAGCAGGAGATGCAGCCGCAGCAGATGCAGCAACAGATTTAGCAGGAAATTCAGCAGCAGGATATGCAGCAGTATGTGCAGCAGGAGATGCAGCAGCAGGAGATATAGCAGTAGGTGAAGTAGGAGAAGCAGCAGGAGATGCAGTAGGAGATGCAGCAGACGGAGATGCAGAAGCAGATGAAGCAGGACATGCAGAACCAGCAGGAGATGCAGCAGCAAGAGATGCCTCAGATGATAAAGCATCAGGAGAAGCAGCAAGAGATGCTGCAGCAGGAGATGCAGAAGCAGAAGATGAAGTAGGAGATGCATCAGTAGTAGATACAGCAGGGGATGCAGCAGCAGAGGATTTTGCAGCAGGAGATGCAGCAGGAGATGCAGCATGAGATGCAGAGATAAGAGATGTAGCATTAGGAGATGCAGCTGTAGGAGATGCAGCAGCAGGAGATGCTGTATGACATGCAGCAGTAGAAGATGCATCAGCAGGAGATTCAGCAGGATATGCGGCAGGAAATGCATCAGCAGGAGATACAGCAGTAGGAGAATCAGCAACAGGAAATGCAGCAGGAGGTGCAGCAGCAGATGAAGTAGCACATGCAGAAGCAGCCGACACAGCAGCAGTGGATTCAGCAGCAGGTTAAGTAGGAGAGTCAGCAGCAGGAGATGCTGCAGCAGATTCACAAGAGAAGATGCAGCAGCAAGAGATGCAGCAGGAGATGCAGCAGAAGTAGATGCAGCAGGAGAAGCAGCAGGAGTAGATGCAGCAAAAGATGCAGGAGCAGGAAATGCAGCACGAAATGCAGAAGGATATACAGCAGGAGAAGCATCAGGAGGAGATGCAGCAAGAGATGCAGATGCAGCAGCAGGACATGCAGCAGCAGAAGATGCAGCGGGAAATGCAGCAGGAATTACAACAGCAGGAGTTGTGGTACCAGGAGATGCAGCAGGAGATGCAGCAGGAGATGAGGCAGCTGATGTACCAAGATATATCGTAGGAGATGCAGCAGGAAATGTATCAGTACAAAATGCAGTGGGAGATGAAGCAGGAAATGCAGCACGATATGCAGGAGAAGTAAATGCAGCAGGAGATGAAGCAGAAAGAGATGTAGCAGCAGGAGATGCTACAGGAGATTCAGTAGGAGATGCAGCAGGAGGAGATGCAGAAGCAGGAGATGCAGCGAAGTAGATGCAGAGAAGAGGATGCATCAGAAGGAGATCTAGCAGGAGATTCAGCTGCAGAAAATGCAGCAAGAGTTACAGCAGCATCGGATGCAGCAGCAGCAGATGCAGCAGCAGATGCAGCATCAGCACGTACAGCATCAGGAGATACAGCAGGAGATGCAGCAGTAGATGAAGCAGCCGCAGATGCAGCAGCAGATTCAGCAGATGCAGCACTAGTAGATTCAGAAGGGGATGCATCAGAAGGAGATCAAGCAGTAGGAGATGCGTCAAAAGATGCAGAAGCAGATGCAGCAAGAGATGCAGCAGGAGATGCAGCAAGAGATTCAGCAGCAGGAGGTGCAGCAGCAAGAAATGCAGCAGTGTATATTGAAGCAGGAGATGAAGCAGCAGCAGCAGATGCAGCACAAGGAGGTGTAGCAGCAGGAGATGCTGCAGCAGATGCAACAGAAGAAGATGCAGCAGCAGGAGACGCAGCAGCAGGATATGCAGCAAGAGATGCAGCAGGACATTCTACAGCAGGAGATTCAGCAGGATATGCTAGAGGAGATGCAGCAGCAGGAGATTCATCAGCAGTAGATGCAGCAGCACGAGATGCAGCAGGAAATGCTGGAGACGGAGATGCCAGAAGAAGTAGATGCAGAAGGAGATGCATCAGCAGGAAATGAAGCAGGAGATGCATCAGCAGGAGACACAGCAGGAGGATCTGCATCTCTGCTGCATCTCTGCTGCATCTCCTGCTGCTTCTCCAATTGCATCTGGTTCTGCATCTCTTACTGCTTCATCTACTGCTGTATCTACTGCTGCATTGCCTCCTGTATCTCCTACTGCTGAATCTCCCGTTGCATCTACTGCTTCAGATCCTCCTGTATCTCATGCTGCATCTGCTGCTGCTGCATCTCCTGTTTCTGTATCTCCTGCTGCATCTCCTCCAACTGCATCTCCTCCAGCTGCATCTTCTGCTGATTCTGCTGTTGCATCACGTGCTTAATCTCTTGCTCCATCTCCATCTGAATTTCCTGCTGATGCATCACCTGCTACTGCATCTGCTGCAGCATTTCCTACTGCTGCATATCCTGCTGCTTCATATCATGCTGCATTTACTGCTTCTTCATATCATTCTGCATTTACTGCTGCTGCATATCCTACAGCTGCATGTCCTACTGCATCTCCTGCTGCATCTCCTGCTGCTGTATCTCCTGCTGCTGCATCTCCTGCTGATGCATCGACCGCTTCTGCATCTGGTGATGCATCTCCTGCTGATGCATCTCATGATGCTGAATCTCCTGCAACATATTCTGCTGTGACGACTCCTGCTGCATCTCTTGCTGAATTTTCCTGCTGCAACTTTTGCTGATCTGCTGCTGCTACCTCCTGCATCTCCTGCTGCTGCATCTGCTGATTTATCTCCTGCTGCTGCATATACTTCTTCTACATTTACTGCTGCCTCGGGTACTTCTGCATCTCCTGCTGCATCTCCTGCTGTTGCATCTCCTGGTGCATCTCCTCTTGCTGTAGCCGCAGGAGGTACATCAGGAGGTACAGTAGCAGCAGCAGATGCAGCAGCAGGAGATGCCAGAAGAAGTAGATGCAGGAGCAAGAGATGCAGAAGAAGATGCATCAGCAGGAAATGAAGCAGGAGATGCATCAGCAGGAGACACAGCAGCAGGATATCAGGCAGGAGATGCACCAGCAGGAAATGCTTCAGGAGATTCAGCAGCAGATGCAGCAACAGATGCAGCAGCAGGAGATGTAGCAGGAGATGCAGCAGTACATGAAGTAGCAGCAGATGCAAAAGCAGGACTGCAGCAGGACATCCAGAAGGAAATGCAGCAGCAGGAGATGCATATTCTGCAGATGATGCAGCAGGATATGCAGCAGAAGATGCAGCAGCAGGAGATGCATCAGCAGATGCATCAGCAGATGCATCAGGACATGCAGATTCAGTAGGAGATGTAGCAGTAGAAGATGCTGCTGCAGATGATGCAGCAGGAGGTGCTGAAGAAGGAGATGCAGCAGGAGATGCAACAGAACGAGATGCACAAGAAATGCTGCAGGAGGAGATACAGCAGGTATTGCAGCGGCAGGAGATGTAGCAGAATATGAAGCAGGAGATGCAGCAGCAGAAGATGCATCAGGGGATGCATATTCAGCAGTAGATTCAGCAGGAAATTCAGGAGGAGATGCAGCAGCAAGAGATGCAGCATGAGATGAAGAAGCAGCATATGAAGCAGCAGCATATGAAGCAGCAGATGCACCAGATGGAGCAGAAGGAGATGCAGCAGGGGATGAAGCAGCAGATGCAACAGGAAATGGAGCATCAGGAGATGCATACGCAGAAGGATGAGCAGAGGATGCAGCAGCAGATGAAGCAGCAGGAGATGCAGCAGCAGGAGATATAGCAGGAGATCCAGCAGTAGATGAAGCAGCAGCATATGCAGCAGCAGATGCACCAGAAGGAGCAGAAGGAGATGCAGCAGCATATGCAGCAGCAGATGTAACAGGAAATGGAGGATCAGGAGATGCATCCGCAGAAGCATGAGCAGGGAAGGAGATGCAGACGCAGTAGATGCCGCAGGAGATTCAGCAGCAGATTCAGCAAGAGATGTGGCAGCAGGAGGTACAGCAGCAAAAGATATAGCAGCAGGAGATGAAGCAGCAGATGCAGTACCAAGAGATGCAGGAGGACATCTAGTAGCAGGAGAGGCAGTAGCAGGAATTTTAGTAGGAGATGCAGCAGGACATGAAGCATCTCCTGCTTCTGCCTCTCCTGCCGCTGCATCTCCTGCTGAATCTGCTGCTGAATCTGCTGCGGCATCTACTGCTACAGCATCTCCTGCTGCTGCATCTCCTGCTGCTGCATCATCTCCAGCTGCTTCTCCTTCTGCTGTATCTGCTGCTGCATCTGCTACTGCTGCATGTCCTGCTTCTGCATCTACTTTTCTGCATCTCCGGCTGCTGAATCTCCTGCAGCTCAATATCCTGCTTCATCTTGGGCTGCTGCATCTCCTGCTGCTGCATCTCCTGCTGCTGCATCTGCTGGTTCATCTCGTGCTGCTGCATCTGTTCCTTCTGCATCTACTGCCGCATCTGTTTCTTCTGAATCTCTGATGCATCTCCTACTGCATTGCTGATGCAGCCGCTGCTGCATCTCCTGCTGCTTTATAAAGTGCTGCTGCATATCCAGCTTCAGTATCTCCTATTGCATCTGCTGGTGCTGCTTCTCCTGCTGCTACATCTCCTGCTGCATCCTCTGCTCATGCTTCTGCGGATGCATCTCCTAGTGCTCCATTTCCTGTTGCATCTGCTGCTTCATCCCCTGCTGCATCTCCTTCTGCTGCATCTCCTGCCTCTGCTGCTTCATATGCTGCTGCTTCATCTACTTCTGCATCTCCTGCTGCATCTCCTGCCTCTGCTGCTTCATATGCTGCTGCTTCATCTCCTGCTGCATCTCCTGCTGCTGCATCTCCTTCTGAATTTCCTGCTGAATCTACTGCTGACTATGCATCCCCTGTTGCATCGTCTGCTGCTGCATTACCTGCTGCATCTCCTCCTACGGCATATCTTGTGCATTTCCTTCTGTTGCATCTCCTGCTGCATCTCCTTCTTCGGCACCTCCTGCTGCGTCATCTGCACTAGCATCTTCTACTGCTACATCTCCTACTGAATCTGCATGTCCTGCTGCATCTGCTGCTGCATCTCATGCTGCTGCATCTTCTTCTTTGACACCTCCTCCTCTGTAATCAGCAGCAGCATCTTCTACTGCTATATCTCCTTCTGAGTCTGCATCTCTTGATCCATCTGCTGCTGCATCTCCTGCTGCATCTCCTGCTGCATCTCCTGCTGCCGCATCTCCTTAATCTGCTGCTTAATCTGCTGCAGATTCGTGTACTGATGCATCTCCTTCTAAAACACTTGCTGCTTCCTTTCCTGATACTTGATGTCTTCCTGCATCTCCTGCTGCTGCATCTGCTGCTTCATCTCCTTCTGCTGTATCTCCTGCTGCTGCATCTCCTTCTGCATCCTCTAATCATGCATCTGCGGATACCTCTCCTGATGCTCCATTTCCTGATGCGTCTGCCTCTCAGTCTTCTGCTGATGCATCTAGTGCTTCTGCATTTCAGCTGCATATCCTGCTGAATGCATCTGCGGCTGCATCTCCTGCTGTAACATCTCCTGCTGAATCTCCTGCTGCACCTCCTACTGCAACTGCTGATACATATGTTGCTAATTCATCTCCTGCTGCGTCTCCTGCTGCTGCATCTTCTGCTGATTCATCTCCTGCTCTTGCATGTCCTGATGCTTCATCTCTTGCTGCAACTTCTGCTGCAGCATATCCTGCTCAATAGTCTGCTGAATTTTTTCATGATGCATCTACTCCGGCTGCATCTCCTGCATCTGCTGCTACATCTTCTGCTGATTCATTTATTGCTGCATCTCCTCCGACATCTGCTGCTGCTGCATCTCCTCCTGCACCTCCTGTTGCTGAATCTGATGCTGCATCTTTCTGCTGCATCTCCTGCTGCTGAATATCCTGCTAATGCGTACACAGCTGCATCTACAGCTGATGCATCTCCTGCTGTTGCATCTCTTGATTCTGTATTACTGCTGCATTTCTTGCTGCTGCATCTCATGCTGCATCTCCTGCTGTTGCCTCACCTCCTGCATCTCCTGCTGATCTTTGTGCTGCATCTCCTTATGCTGCATCTCCTGCAGCATGTCCTGCTGATTCTCCTGCTTTAGAATCTCCTGCTGTATCTCTTGCTGCATTTCTCATGATGCACATCTTGCTGCATCTCTTGCTGCTGCGTCTCCTGCTGCTGCATCATCTTTTGCTACATCTGCTGCAGCATCTCCTGCTGCTATATCTCCTGCTGCTGCTTCTGCTGCTGCATCTCCTGCTTCAGCATATACTGCTGCATTTCCTGCTGCTGAAACTCCTGCTGTGGAATCTCTTGCAGCATGCACCTCCTGCTGCTGAATCTCCCATTACAATATATAATGCTGGATTTCCTGCTGCTGAAACTCCTCTTGCTGAATCTCTTGCTGCATGCCCTGCTGTGTTTCTTTCTGCATCTGCTTCTGCATCTCATGATGCATCTCCTATAGCTGCATCTTCTGCTGATGCATGTACTTTTGAATCTACTGTTGCTGCATCCGCGGAATATGCTGCTGCATTTGCAGCTGCTTCATCTACTACTGCATCTCCTGCTACATCTCTTGCTGGTGCATCTCCTGATGCTGCATCTGCTGCTGCTGGAACACTTGCTGCATGTGATGCTGCAACTGTTGCTGCTGGAACTCTTGCTGCATTTACTGCGGCTCAATCTCCTGCTGTATCTCCTTCTGCTGCATCTCCTTCTCTGCATCTCCTGCTTCTGCATCTCCTCCTGCTGCACCTCCTGCTGCATTTCCTCCTGCTGCCTCTCCTGTTTCGGTATATTCTGCTGCATTTCCTGATGCTGCATCTCCTGATGCTTCATCTCTTGCTGCAACTCCTGCTCAATATCCTGCTGAATCTCCTCATGCTGCATCTACTCCTGCTCCATCTCCTGCATTTGCCGCTACATCTTCTGCTGATTCATCAATTGCTGAATCTCCTGCTCCATCACCTGCTGATGAATCAGATGCATTTCCTGCTGCAACTCCTGCTGCTGCGTACACTGCTGCATCTACTGCTGCTGCATCTCCTCCTGCGTATGATTCTGCATTACCTGCTGCATCTCACAGAATCACAGATTCACAGAATAACCAGGTTGGAAGAGACCCATTGGATCATCGAGTCCAACCATTCCCACCAATCCCTAAATCATGCTCCTAAGTACCTCATCCACCCTAACCTTAAACACCGCCAGGGACGGCGACTAAACCACCTCCCTGGGCAGACCATTCCAATGCCTAACCACCCTCTCCGTGAAGAATTTTTTCCTAATCTCAAGCCTAAGTCTCCCCTGGCAGAGCTTGAGGCGATTCCCTCTCGTCCTGTCCCCTGTCACTTGGGAGAAGAGGCCAGCTCCCTCCTCTCCACAACCTCCCTTCAGGTAGTTGTAGAGAGTAATAAGGTCTCCCCTCAGCCTCCTCTTCTCCAGGCTGAACAACCCCAGCTCTCCCAGTCGCTCCTCATAAGATTTGTTCTCCAGCCCCTTCACCAGCTTTGTTGCTCTTCTCTGGACTCGCTCCAGAGCCACAACCTCCTTCTTGTGGTGAGGGGCCCAGAACTGAACACAGTACTCGAGGTGCGGTCTCACCAGTGCCGAGTCCAGAGGGAGAATAACCTCCCTGGACCTGCTGGTCACGCCGTTTCTGATACAAGCCAAGATGCCATTGGCCTTCTTGGCCACCTGCATCTCCTCATCCTGCATCTCCTGATGTAGTAACTCTTAATTCTGTATCCACTGCTGAATTTCCTGCTGCTGCAACTCCTGCTGCTGCATTTGATGCTGCATCTCCTGCTCCCTCATCTGCTGTTACTTTATTTGCTACTGCATCTTCTGCTGCATATCTGCTGCTGCATCTCATGCTGTACCTCCTGCTGCTGCATCTCCTCATACACCTGCTCCTTGATCTCCTGGTGCATCTCTTGGTGCTGCATCTCCTGCTTCATCTCCTGCTAAATCTCCTGCTGTGGAAACCCCTGGTGCATCTCCTGCTGCATTTCCTGTTGCATCTCCTGCTGAATATGCATCTCCTGCTGCTGCATCTCCTGCTGCTGTATCTACTGCTGATCTACTGCTGCATATGCTGCTGCTGTATCTTATGCTGCTGAATCTCCTGTTGCTGCATCTCCTTCTGAATCTCCTGCTGCTGTATCTTCTGCTGCTGAATCGCCTGCAGCATCTCCTGCTGCCTCTCCTACAGCTGCATCTCCTCCAGCTAAATCTCCTTCTGCATTGCTGGTGCATCTCCTGCTGTATCTCCTGCTGAATTTTAGCCTTCATCTCCTGCGGCTCCATTTCCTGGGGCATCTCCTGCTGCTCTATCTCCTGCAGAATCTCCTGCTGCATCTCTTGCTGCTGAATGTCCTGCTGCTGAATCTCCTGCTACTGCATCTCCTGCTGAATCACATCGTGCCTCTCCTGTTGCTACATCTCTCTCTTCTGCATCTCCTGCTGCTTCATCTGCATTTCCTACTCCTGCATTACCTAATGCATCTGCTTCTTCATATCCTGCTGCACCTTCTACTGCTTCACCTCCAGATGCTGCATCTCCTGCTGCATCTGCTGCTGCGGCATCTTATCTAGCTGCGTCTCCTAATGAATTTTCTTGTGCATCTGCTGCTTCATTTACTGCTGTATCGTCAGCTGCCGCATCTTCTGCTGATGCGTCTGCTGTTGCATCTGCTGCTGCATCTCCTGCGGCTGCATCTCCTGCTACATCTGCTGCTATTGCAACTTCTTCTCTACAACATTTTCTCTGCATCTCCTGCTGCTGCATGACTTGCTGAATCTGCTGCTGCGGCATCTCCTGCTTCTGCATCTCCTGGTTCATCTCCCCTGCATCTTCTGCTACTGGATCCACTCCTGCTGTATCTCCTGGTGCTGAATCTCCTTCTTCTCAATCTCCTGCTGCATCTTCTGCTTCTGCATCTCCTGCTGTATCTTATAATGCTGCATCTCCTACTGAATCTTCTCCTTCTCCTTCTTTATCTCTTGCTGATGCATCTGCTGCATCTGCTGCATCATCTACGCCTGCCTCTCCTCCTACGGCGTCTCCTTTTGATTCTCCTGCTGCATCTCCTGAATCTGTACCTGCTGAAGCATCTCTTCCTGCTGCATCTCCTGCTGAATATGCATCTATTGCTGCACCTGCTGCTACATCTCCTGCTGAATATGCATCTATTGCTGCACCTGCTGCTACATCTCCTCCTGCCGCATCTCCTGCTACATCTCCTGCTGCTGAATCTCCTGCTGCTGCATATCCTGCTGCATCTGCTGTTGAACCTGCTGTTGCATCTCGTGCTAATGCACCTCCTAATGCTGCATCTATTGCTGCTGTATCTCCTGCTGCTGCATTCTATGCTGCATCCTTTACTGCTTCATCTGCTGCTTCATCCCCTTCTGCTGCATCTCCTGCTGTACCCCTTCCTAGTGCATCTCCTGCTGCTGCATCTCCTGCTCCTGCATGTCCTGCTGAATCTGCTGCTCCTCCATCTCCTGCTGCTGCATGTCTTGCTGCATCTCCTGCTTCATCTCACCTGCATCTTCTGCTATTGAATCCACTGCTGCTGCATCTCCTGCTGCTGTATTTCCTACGTCTGACTCTCCTGCTGCATCTCCTGCTTCTGCATCTCCTGCTGCTGCATCCTCTGCTGTATCTAATGCTGCTGCATCTCCTACTGAATCTTGTGCTTCTGCATCTCCTGCTACTGCGTCTGCTGCATCATCTATTCCTGCCTCTCCTCCTACAGCATCTGCTTCTGAATCTCCTGCTGCATCTCCGGAAGCTGTACCTTCTGAAGCACCTCTTCCTGCTGCATCTCCTGCTGAATATGCATCTATTGCTGCATCTTCTTCTGCATCTCCTGCTGCTGAATCTCCTGTTGCTGCATCTCCTGCTGCTGCATCATCTGCTGCTGCATCTCCTCCTTATGAATCTCTTGCTGCTGCATCTGATGCTGCATCTCATCCTGCTGCATCTCCTGCTGAATATGCATCTATTGCTGCATCTTCTTCTGCATCTCCTGTTGCTGAATCTCCTGTTGCTGCATCTCCTGCTGCTGCATCATCTGCTGCTGCATCTCCTCCTTATGAATCTCTTGCTGCTGCATCTGCTGCTGCATCTCCTCCTGCAGCATTGTCTGCTGCTGCATCACCTGCTGCATCTGCTGTTTCATTCCCTTCTGCTTCATCTTATGCTGTATCTCTTCCTGCTGCATCTCCTGCTGCTGCATCTCCTTCTACAACCCCTCCTGCTACATATCCTGCAGTATCTCTTTCTGCTACTCCTTATTCTGCTGAATCTTCTGAAGATTCTCTTCATACTGCATCTCCAGCTGAATCTGCATCTCCTGCTGAATCTGCTACTGCATCTCGTTATGCTGCATCTCCTGCTGCATCTCCTTCTGTTGCATCTCATTCTGATGCATCTCCTGCTGCATCTCTTGCTGCTGAATCGCCTGTTGATGAATCTTCTCCTGCTGCATTTCCTACTGAATCTTCTGCTGAATCTCCTGTTGATGAATCTTCTCCTGCTGCATTTCCTGCTGAATCTCCTGCTTCTGCATCTCCTGTTCCTGCATATCCTTCTGCTGCGGCTCCTGCTTCAGCTCCTACTGCATCTTCTGCTGCATCTGCTGCTGATGCATCTGCGACTGCATTTCCTGCTGATGATGCATCTCCTGGTGCGATTCCTGTTGCTGCATCTCCTGGTGCATCTCCTGCTTCATCTGTTGCTGCATCTCGTGCTGATGCAGCATCTCCTGCTCAATATCCTTCTGAATCTCCTTTGGCTGCATCTCCTGCATCTGCTGCTACATCTTTTGCTGCTGGATCTCCTTCTGCATCTCTTGCTGACGAATCTGATGCTGCATCTCTTTCTGCTGCATCTCCTGCTGCTGAATCGTCTGCTGCTGCGTACACTGCTGCATCTACTGCTGATGCATCTTTTGCTGCAGCATCTTCTGCTGCATCTACTGCTGCTGCCTTTCCTGCTGAATCTCCTGCTGCATCTCTTGGTGCTACATATCCTGATGCTACATCTGCTGCTTCATCTCCTGCTGAATCTCTTGTGATAGAACCTTTTGCTGCATCTCTTGTAGCATTTCTAATGATACACCGCTTGCTGCATCTCCTGCTTCTGCATCTCCTGCTCCTGCATCTCCTGCTGCTACATCTGTTGCATCATCTCCTGCTGCTGCATCTCCTGCTACATCTCTTCATGCTGCACATCCTGCTGCATCTGCTGAATATTCTCTTCCTACTGCATGTCCTGCTCAATCTGCATTTCCTGCTGCATCTGCTGCTGCATCTCCTTCTGCTTCATCTGGTGATGCATCTACTTCTCCTGCATTTCCCGCTGCATTTTCTGCTTCATTTCCTGCTGCATTTCATTCTCATACATATCCTAATGCATCTCCAACGGTATATCTTGCTACATCTGCTGCCTGATCTCCTCCTACATCTCCTGCTGCATCTGCTGATACATCTCGTACCCCTGCATCTCTTGCTTCATCTGCAGCTGATGCATCTCTGGTATCATCTCCTGATATTTCATCTCCTGCTGTATCTGCTGCTGCATTTTCTTATCTGCATCTTTTTATATGCATCTCCTGCTGCTGCATCTTCTGCTGCTGCATCTCCTGCTGCAGAATCTCCTGCTGAATCTGCTGATGCATTTCCTGCTGCATCTCCATCTGCTGCATCTTCTTTTCTGCATCTACTTCTCTGCATCTCCTGCTGCTGCATCTCCTGCTGCATTTCCTGCTTCATCTGTTGCTGCATCTTCTGCTGCTTCATTTGCTGCCGCTGTATCTCCTGCTACGTCTCCTCCTTCTTCATATCACGCTGTATCTCATGCTGCTGCATCTCATGCTGCTGCATCTGGTGAAGATTCTCTTCCTACTGTATCTTCTCCTGAATCTTCGTTTCCTGGTACATCCTCTTTTGCATCTCCTGCTGATGCTTCTCCTGCTGCTGCATCTCCTGCTGCTGTGTCTGCTGCTGAACATCCTGCTGTGTCTGCTGCTCAGTCTCCTGCTACATCTGCTGCTGCTGCATGTCCTGCTGCTCAATCTCCTGCTGCTGCGTCTCCTTTGGCATGTGATGCTGCTGCATCTCCTTCTGCTGCATATACTGTTGCATCTGCTGCTGCATCTCCTCCTTCTGCACTATCTGCTGCATCTCCTCCAGCGCCATATCCTGCTGAATCTCATCATATGGCATCTTCTGCTGCTGCATCTCCTGCTGATACTCTTAATGCTGCATCTCCTCTTGCAGCATTTGCTGCTTCGTCTACTGCTGCTGAATCTTCTGCAGAATCTGAATCTGCTGCTACATTTCCTGCTGATGCACATCTTGCTTCTACATCTCCTACTGCTTCATCTCCTGCTGCATAGCCTTCTGATGCATCTCCTGCTGCTGCATCTTCTGCAACTGCATCTGCTGCTACATCTGCTGCTGCTGTGTCTCTTGCTGCATCTCTTTCTGCTGATTATCATTAACTACATCTTCTGCTCTGCATCCCCTCCTGCTGTATCTGCTGCTGCATCTCCTGCTTCTGCATCTATTACATCTGCTGCTGCATCTACTGCTAGATACCCTTCTTCTGCATCTACTGCTGCTGGATCTCCTCCTGCATCTCCTGCTTCTGCATATGCTGATTCGTATCCTTCTGATTCTTCTGCGGATTCATTTCATGACACTACTCTCCTACTTCTGCTGCTGAATATCCTGCTGCTGCAAATCCTCCTGCATGTGCTGCTGCTTCTCTTGCTCCTGTGTCTGCTGCTGCATTTCCTGATGCACCTTGGGATACTGCATCTCCTGCCGCTGCATCTCCTGCGTAGTGTCCTGCTGCTGCAAATGCTGGTGCTGCATCTGCTGCTTCATCTCCTCCTGCTGCATCTCCTGCTGCTGCATATCATAGTGCATCTTCCTCTGCTACATCTCCTGCTACTGCATCACCTAAGGCATTTCCAGCTGCATTTCCTGCTTCTGCATCTACTGCTGAATATGCATCCCCTGCTGCATCTCCCGCTTCATCTCCTCTTGCTGCATCTCCTCTTTCTGCATCTCCTGCCGAATCTGCTGCTCCTGCTGCTGCTGCATCATGCTCTGCTGATGCATATCCTGCTGGTGCATTTCCTTATGCATCTCTTGTTGATGCATATCCTGCTGCATCTCTTCCTGCTGCTAATCCTGCTGAATCTATAACTGATGGATCTGCTGCATGTGCTGAGGCATATTGTGCTGCTTCACCTACTGCCTCATCTCCAGCTACATCTACTGCTACTGCTGTACCTATTGCTGCTGCATCCCCTCCTGCAGCATCTCCTACTTCATCATCTACTGCATATTTTGCTGCACCTGCTGTAGATTCATCTTCTTCTTCATCTCCTGCTGCTGCATCTTCTGCAGCAGGAAACTCAGCAGAAGTACGTGCAGCAGGGTATGCCCTATCAGGAGATTCAGCAGCAGGAGATGCAGCAGAAGAGTGTCATGAGATAAATCTGCTAATGAATCAGAATGAGTTGAAGCAGGAGACGCAACAGCAGGAAATGCCACAGAAATGCAGCAGCAATTGATGCAGGAGACGATCCAGCAGGAGGAGATAGAGCAGCAGGAGATGTAGCAGGAGATGGAGCAGTGGGTGAATAAGCAGGAGATGCAGCAGGAGCAGATGAAGAAGGAGATACTGCAGGAGGAGATGCAGCAGGAGGAGATGCAGCAGCAGTAGATGCAGCCGCAGTAGATGTAGCTGGAGATGCTGCAGTAGGTGAAGCAGCACAATATGTATCAGCACATGCTGCAGATCTATCAGTTATAGATTCAGCAGGAGTTGCAGCAGCAGAAGATGCATTAAGAAAATGCAGCAGCACATGCAGAAGGATATGCAGCAGCAGGAGATTCAGCAGCAGGAGATCCTGTAGGTTAGTAGCATCATGAGATGAATCCGCAGAAGCGTAAGAAGGATATGACGCCAGAGATGCAACAGGAGGAGATCCAGCAGCAGCAGAGGCAGAAGAAGGCCAGGTAGCAGGAGATGCAGCATTAGATGAATCAGCGGCAGATGCAGCAGCAGATGCAAGAGATGCAAGAGCAGGAGATGCAGCAGCAGGAGATGAAGCTGGAGATGCTTATATAGGAGGTACAACATGAGATTAAGCAGAAGGAGATGCAGCAGCAGTATATAAAGCAGCAGGAGATTTAACAGCAGGAGATGCAGCATGAGATGCAGCAGGTTGAGATGAAGCAGCAGGGAAAGCTTCAGGAGATGCAGCAGAGAATCTCCTGCTGATGCATCTCCTGGTATTGCACCTCCTGCTGATACATTTCCTGCTGCTCCATGTCTTGCTGCTGCATTTCCTTCTGATGTATCTCTTGCTTCTGCATCTAATGCGGAATCTGCTGATATATCTGCCGCTGCTGCACCTCTTCTGCTCCATCTCTTGTTGCTGCACCTCCTGTTGAGTCTCTGTATCTTCGGCTGAATCTGCTGCTGCATCTCCTGCTGAAACTCCATCTTCCTCTGCATCGGATTCTTGATCTCCTGCTGCTGCACCTGTTGCTGGTGTCTTTGCTCCTGAATTTGCTGCTGCGTCTTCTGCTGCATATCATACTGTATCTCTTGTTGCGGTATCGCCCGCTGATGCGTCGCTGCTTATTTTATTGAATATGATGTTGAATCTGCTGCGGCCTCATGACATGCTGCTGCAGCTCATGCTGCTGCATCTCCTTCTGCTGCTTCTCCTGCTACATCCCCTGCTGCATCTCCTCCTGCTTGTCTTGCTGCATCTCCTGCAGCTTCATCTCCTGCAGCTTCATCTCCTGCTGATGCTATATCTCCTGCTCTATCTCCTTCTGCTGCAGTTCCTGCGGCTTCTGCTTCTGCATCTTCTGCTTCATCTTCTCCCACATCTGCTGCAGCTGCATCTCCATCTGCTGCATCTCCTGCTTCTGCATCTACTGATGAATATGCATCTCCTCCTATGGAATCTTATCCTGCTGCATCTCCTGGTGCTGCATCTACCCCACTATCTCGTGCTTCTGCATCTCCAACTGCTACATCTCCTGCTGCTGCATTTGCTGTAGAGTCTCCTGCTGCTGATTCTTCTGAATATGCATCTCCGGCTTCATCTCCTATTGCAACTCCTGCATCTCCATTTCCTGCTGTGTTATGAAAATATATTACCTCCTGCAGAAAATATTCTAGTTTGGAATGGGTTCCGAATGTCTTCTCTTGTAGCCCTTTCACTGCAAAACGACTTCTCTGGAAGCGTTTCACTGCCAGCTGCAAAGCAGGACTAACGGAAAGTTTTCGTATAGGATCTTGAATTGTGTCCTAACTGCGCCTGTTAAGACGCTTTAGGAAATCGAATAACGCCCACAGGGAAGATAGTAGCATGGAATGCTGCTGGTTTTATATATCTTTCTTCTTATAGCGATTTCACAAGTACCCCAGGGAAGCTGCTACCATCATATGACGGCTCTCGTTAGAGTCTGTTTTGGAAGCGCTTTCACTGCACACGGCAAAGTACGACTAACAGAGTTGTAGTATAGGGTACTAAATAGTGACTTAACTGAGGAAATTAAGGCGCTTAAGGAAAAGCGAGAAACTCCCGCAGGGAAGATGCTGCATGGAATTCTGCTGCTTCTGTATGTCTTCCATTATAGCGCTATTACGCCAAAGAAAGACTTGTAGAAGTTTCATTCTAGGCTTGTGTACTTTAACAGCAGAATGGTTATTAAAGCGTAACTACAAAATTCTAGATGGTTGATTATAAGTATCGGAGGGAAGCTTCTACAGTCAAATTCTAGGACTTCTTGGAGTCTTCTCTGGAAGCGCTTTCACTGCATGTCGCAAAGCACGACTAAGAGAAAGTTTTAGTATAGGATACTGAATTGTGACTTAACTGCACTAATTAAGACGCTTAAGGAAAAGTGGGAAAGTCCCGCAGGGAAGATGCTAGCATGGAATTCCGCTGCTTCTGAATGTCTTCTCTTATAGTGCTTTCACTGCAAAGCCAGACTTGAGGAGCTTTGAGTCCTAGGCTTTTGTACTGTAACATCAGAATGGCTATTACGGCATCACTTCAAAATTTCAGTCCGTCAGCACAATTACCACAGGGAAGCTGCTACGATCAAATGCTGGTTGTCGTTAGAGTCTTTTCCAGAAGAGCTTTCACTGCAGTATGCAAAGTGTGAATTGTGACCCGTTTTAATATAAGTAAGTGAATTGTGACTTAGCTGCGGCTATTAAGGCGCTTTAGGAAAACCGAACAATTCCCACAGGGAAGATGAATGCTGCTGCTTCAGAATGTCCTCTCTTATAGCGCTTTCACTGCAAAGCAAGACTTGAAGGACTTTCAGTCTCGGCCTGTGTACTGCAATATCAGAATGGCTTATTAAAGCGTTACTTCTAAATTTCAGATCGTTCAGCACAAGTACCGCAGGGAAGCTGCTTCCATCAAATGCTGGCGCTCGTTAGGGTTTTCTGAGGTAACGATTTCACTGCAAGCAGCAAAGCAACACTTACGGACTCTTTTAATATAAGGTACTGAATTGCGTCTTAACTGCTCCTATTAAGAAGTTTTAGGAAAATGGAATGACTACAGCATCAAAGATGCTAGCATGGAATCCTGCTGCTTCAGAGATTATAGCGCTTTCAGTGCAATGCAAGACTTGTAGAAATTTCCGTCTAGACTTGCGTACTGTAAGACCAGAATGGCTATTAAAGCATCAATTCAAAATTTCACTGCGTTCAGCACAAGTACCGCAGGGAAGATGCTACCATCAAATTCTGGCTCTCGTTAAAGTCTTCTCTGGAAATACTGTCACTTCTACCTGCAAAGCACTACTAACAGATCTTTTAGTATAGGGTGCTAAAGAGTGACATAACTGCGCCTATTAAGGTACTTTAGGAAAAGCGAGTGTCTCCCACAGTGACGATGGAATGCTGCTGCTTCTGAATGACCTCTTTTACAGTGCTTTCACTGTAAAGCAAGACGTGTACAACTTTCATTCCAGGTTTTTGTACTATAACAGTCGAATGGCTATTAAATGTACTTCAAAACTTCAGCACGTTCAGCACAGGTACCAGAGGGAAGCTCCTATCATGAAATTCTGGATCTCATTTGAATCTTCTCTAGAAGCTCTTTCACTGCTAGCTGCAAAGTTAGGCTAATAGAACGGGTAGAGGGTACAGAATTATGACTTAATAGCGCCTATGAAGGCGCTTTAGGAAAGGACAGTATCTCACGCAGTACAGAGGCTAGCATGAAATTCTGCTGCTTGCTAACGTCTTCCCTTTTATCGCTTACACTGCCAAGCAAGACATGGAGTACTTTGAGTCTAGGCTTGTGTATTGTAACAGCAGAATGGCTATTAATGCTTCGCTTCAAAATTTCAATACGTTCAGCACAGTACCCCAGGGAAGCTGCTGCCATCATATGATGGCTCTCGTTGGAGTCTTCGCTAGACGCACTTTCTCTGCACGCTGCAAAGAACGACTAACAGCTAGTTTTTGTATAAGGTACTGAATTGTGACTTAACTGAGCCTATTAAGGCGCTGAAGGAAAAGTGAGTTTCTCAGGCAGATAAGATGTTAGCGTGGAATGCTGCTGCTTCTGAATGTCTTCTATAGAGTGCTTTCACTGCAAAGCAAGACATTTAGAACTTTTAGCGTAGGCTAGTGTACTGCAACGAGAGAATGGCTACTAAAGCATCACTTCAAAATTTCAGATCGTTCAGCACAAGTACCGCAGGGAAGCTGCTACCATCAAATTCTGGCTCTCGTTAGAGTTTTCCCTGGAAACGATTTAACTTTTACCTACCAAGCACGACTAACAGACCGTTTTAGTATGGGATAATGAATAGTGACTTGACTGCTTCTATTAAGGTACTTTAGGAAAAGTGAGTTTCTCCCGCAGTGAAGATGCTGCTGCTTCTCAATGTCTTCTCTTACAGTGCTGTCACTGCAAAGCAAGACTTGTACCGTTTTCAATGCACGCTTGTGTACTATAACATCTGAATGGCTATTAAAGTGTCACTTCAAAACTTCAGAGCATTCAGCATAAGTACCACATGGAAGCTCCTAACAGGAAATTCGTGCTGTCTCTCTAGTGTTCTCTGGTAGCGCTTTCACTGCTAGATGCAATGTGCGATTAACAGAACGTTTTAGCACAGGGTACGGAATTGTTCCTTAACTGTGCCTGTGAAGGCGCTTTAGGAAAAGTCAATATCTCCCGCAGTGAAGATGCTAGCATAGAAATCTGCTGCTTTTGAATGTTTTCCCTTATGGCGCTTTCATTGCCAAGCAGGACTTGTAGAACTTTGAAACAAGGCTGATGTATTGTAACAGCAGAATGACTATTAAAGCGCCACTTGTAAATTTCAGAGCTTTCAGCACAAGAACCCCAGGAAAGCTGCTACCATCAAATTCTGGACCTCTTTTGAGTCTCCTCTGGAAGCGCTTTCACTGCAAGGTGCAAAGTAGGACTAACAGAACGTTTCAGTATAGGGTAGTAAATTGTGACTTAACTGCTCCTATTAAAGTGCTTTAGGAAATGTGAGTAACTCCAGCAGGGAAGAGGCTAGCATGGAATGCTGTTGCTTGAGAAACTCTTCTAAAATAGTGCTTTCACTGCAAAGCAAGACTTGTCGAGCTTGATTCGAGGCTTGTGTACTGTAACATCAGAATGGGTATGAAAGCGTCACTTCAAAATTTCAGTTCGTTCAGCACAATTACCACAGGGAAGCTGCTACGATCAAATGCTGGTCGTCGTTAGGGTCTTCTCTTGAAAAGCTTTCACTGCGATATGCAAAGCGCGAATTATGGACCGTTTTAATATAATTAACCTAATTGTCACTTACTTGCGCAAATGAAGGCACTTTAGGAAAAGTGAGCAATTCCCGCAGGGAAGATGGAATCCTGCATGGAATCCTGCTGCTTCTGAATCTCTTCTATTATAGTGATTTCACTGCAGAGCAAGACTTGTAGAACTTTCATCCTAGGCCTGTGTACTGAATCATCAGAATGGCTATCAAAGCGTTACTTCAGAATTTCAAATCATTAACCACAAGTACAGCAGGGAAGGTGCTTCGATCAAATGCTGGCTCTCGGTAGTGTCTTCTGTGGTAACGATTTCACTGCAAGCAGCAAACCACTACTTATGGACCTTTTTAATATAGGGTACTGAATTGTGCCTGTACTGCGCCTATTAAGGCGCTTAAGGAAAACGCAATAATTACAGCATGGAAGATGCTAGCATGGAGTGCTGTTGCTTCGCATTGTCTTCTCTTATAGCGCTTTCACTAGAAAACAAGACTCGTAAAACTTTCAGTCTAGGCTTGTGTACCGTAACATCAGAATGCCTATTAAAGCGTCACTTCAAAATTCAGAGCCTTCAGCACAAGTATCGCAGGGAAGAAGCAACGGTCGCTTTGTGGCTTCTGTGGAAGCGCTTTCAGCGCAAGGTGCAAAGCGCTACTTATGGACCGTTTTAATATAAGTTACTGAAAATGACTAAATTAGGCAAAATAAGGCCCTTTAGGAAAAGTGAGTAACTCCCGTAGGGAAGAGGCTAGCATGGAATGCTGCTGCTTCTGAATGTCTTCTCTTTATAGCGCTTTCACTGCAAAGCAAGATTTGTAGACTTCTCAATCTAGACTTGTGAAGTGTAACAGTAGAATGGCTTTTGCAGAATCGCTGCAGATTTCATGTCGTACAGAATAAGTACCGCAGGGAAACTACTACGATCATATGGTGGCTCTCCTCATAATCTTCTCTTAAAGCGCTTTCACTGCAAGCTGCAAAGCAAGACTTATGGGTCTTTGTAGTACAGGGTACTGAATTATGGCTTAACTGCTCCTATTAAGGAGGTTTAGGAAAAATGAGTAATTCGCGCAGGGAAGATGCTAGCATGGAATTCTGCAGCTCCTGAATGTCTTCTCTTATAGCGCTTTCACTGCAAAGCAAGACTTGTAGAACTTTCAGTCTAGGCTTGTGTACTGTAACATCAGAATGGCTATTAAAAGGTCACCTCACAATTCAAAAGCCTACGGCATCTCCTGCTATTTCTCTAGCTGCTGCATCTCCTGCTCCATCTCCTTCTGGTGCAACTCCTCCTTCATCTCCTTCTTCTGCATCTCTTGCTGTATCGTCTGCTGTGTATCTCCTGCTGCAGAATCGCCAGCTGCTGTGTCTCCTGTAGCATCTCGTGAAGCTTCATCTCCTTCTGTTGCATCCCTTGCTGCTGTGTCTGCTGTAGCATCTCCTCCTGCTCCATCTCCAGATTCATTTCCTGCTGCATATCCTACTGCTGTTTCTCCTGCTGTTGCATCTCCTGGTGGATTTCACCGTTCTGCATCATCTCCGTCTGCATCTCGTGCTGCATATCCTGCTGCAGCATCTCCTGCTTCAGCATCTCCTGCTTCATTTCCTGTGGTATGCATCTGGTTTTTCATATACTGTTGCTGCGCCTCCTGCGGCAGCACCTCTTACTGCAGCATCTCTTGCTGCTGCATCTTCCGCTTAAGCATCTCCTGCTGCTGCATCTGTTACTGAATCTGCTGCTGCATCTTCTGCCATTGCATCTCCTGCTGCTGCATCTCTTACTGAATCTGCTTCTGAATCTGCTGCTCATCTCCTGCTGCTACATCTCCTAATGCATCTCCTGCTGCTACATCTACTTCTCTTGCATATCTTGCTGCTGCATCTCCTACCGCTGCATATCATGGTGCACCTCCAATTCCTCAATCTCCTGCTGCTACATCTCCTAATGCATCTCCTGCTGCTACATCTACTTCTCTTGCATATCTTGCTGCTGCATCTCCTACCGCTGCATATCATGGTGCACCTCCACTTCCTCAATCTCCTGCTGAATATCCTGCTTCATCTCTTGCGGCTGCATTCCCTGCTATATCTCTTGCGGCTGCATCTCCTGCTCCATCTCTTGCTCATGAATCTTGTCCTGATGCATCTCCTTATGCATCACTTGCTGCTGCATCTTCTGCATTTCCTGCTTCATCTCTTGCGGCTGCATTTCCTGCTGAATCTCTTACTGCTGCATCTGAAGCATTTGCTCCTGAATCTGCTGCTGCTTCACACACTGCTGCATCTTCTGCTACGTCTCCTTTTGGTGCATCTCCTGCTGTTGCATCTGCTGTTGCATCTCCTGCTGCTGCATCTACTACTGCTGTATCTCTTGCTGAATCTACTGCGGCTGCGTCTCCTTCTGCTCCTTCTCATTCTCTGCATCTTCTTCTCTTCACCGTCTGCTACTGCATCTCATGCAGCTGCACCTCCTGTTGGATGTATCTCCTGCTGAATCTCCTCCTACTGCATCTCCTGTTGCATCTCGTTCTGCATCTCCTGCTGCATCTGCTTCTGATTCATCTACTGCTGCATGCCCTGCTACATTTTCTGCTTCTGCATCTCCCGCGGCTGGATCGCCTCCTGCATCTGCTGCTGCTGCATCTACTGCTGCAACTCCTGCTGCAGAAGGAGATACAGCAGGAGATTCAGATGAAATAAATGCAGCAAGAGTTACAGCAGCAGCAGATGCAGCAGCAGGAGATGTAGCAGGAGATGCAGCAGTAGATGAAGCGGCAGTAGATTCGGCAGATGCAGCAGTAGTAGATTCAGAAGGAGATGCAATAGGAAGAGCTGCAGCAGGAAATGCAGAAGAATATGCAGCAGCAAGAGATGAAGCAGGAGATGCTTCAATATGAGGTGCAACATGAAATGCAGCAGAAGGAGATGCAGCAGCAGACGAAGCAGAAGGAGATGCAGAACAGGAGATGCAGCGGCAGGACATGGAGCAAGAGATGCAGCAGCAGGAGATGAAGCATCAGGAGATATAGCAGCAAGAGATGCAGAAGGGGATGCAGCAGGATGAGATGAAGAAGCAGCAGATGCAGTAGAAAATGTGCAGCCCCAGCGGATGCAGCAGCAGATTCAGCAGCAGATGCAGCAGTGGAAGATGAAGAGGCAGGAGATTCAGCAGCAGGAGTTGCAGCAGCAGGAGATTCAGCAGGAGATGCAGCAGCAGGAAATGCAGCAGGGGGTACTGCAGCAGGAAATGCGATAGGACATTGTGCAGCAGGAGATTCAGTAGGCGATGTAGCAGCAGGAGGTGCAGCCGCAGATACATTCAGCAGAATATGCAGAAGGAAATGCAGATGCACTTGATGCATCAAGCAAGAGATTGAGCAACAGATGCAGCAGGAAATAGAGTATCAGGAGATGCATTCACAGATGCATGAGCAGAGGATGCAGCAAGAGATACAGCAGGAGATGCATCTGAGGAAGATGCAGCAGGAGATGTAGGAGCAGACGGTCAAGAAGCAGGTGAGGCAGCAGGAGAGATGCAGCAGTTAATGCAGTACCAGTAGACGCAGCAGGGTATGCACCAGCAGGAGATTCAACAGGAGATGCAGCAGGATAGCAGCATCCAGAGATGAACACGCTGATGTATGAGAAGGAGTTGCAACAGCGTGAGATGCAGGAGATGCAGCAGAATATGCAGCAGGACGAGATGCAGAAGGAGATGCGACAGCTGGAGTAGCAGTAGCAGGATAGTCAGAAGCAGCAGATGCAGTAGGAGATGCAGTACCTGGAGACGCAGAATCAGGATATGCAGCAAGAGATGCATCAGCAGGAAATGTAGCTTGAAATGCAGCAGGAGATGAAGGAGATGCTGCAGCCGGTGGTGCCACAGGAGATGCAGCAGGAGATGCAGCAGCAGGAGATGCAGTAGCAGGAAATACAGCAGGAAGAGAGGCAGAAGGTAATACAGTAGCAGGAGTTGAAGCAGGATATGCATCAGCAGGAGATCCTGCACCAAGAGATACCGCAGGAGATGCAGCAGGAGGTGCAGCAGCAGGAGATGCAGAAGAAAATGCAGCAGCAGGAGTTGAAGCAGCAGATTCAGCAGAAGCAGATGCAGCAGGAGGAGTTGCAGAAGGAGGAGATGCAGCAGGTAATGTAGCAGCAGGAGGTGTAACAGGAGATTCTGCAGCAGAAGAGTACGCGGGACATACCGCAGCCGGTGATGTAGCAGAAGAAGATGCACTATGATATGCAGCAGCAGGAGATACAGCAGCAAGTTAAGAGGCAGCAGATGCAGCACCAGCATATGTAGCAGCAGGAAATTACGCAGGAGATGCAGCAGCAGGAGATTCAGCATCAGAAGATGCAGAAGAAGGATATCTAGCAGGAGATGCAGCATGAGAAGAATCAGCAGCAGATGAAGCAGCAGATGCAAGAGATGCAGCAAAAGGAGACGCAGCAGCAGA
The DNA here is from genome assembly GCA_033459285.1 of Clamator glandarius. Lineage (NCBI taxonomy): Eukaryota > Metazoa > Chordata > Aves > Cuculiformes > Cuculidae > Clamator > Clamator glandarius. The sequence goes on from JAUNZM010001760.1 coordinate 303,726, forward strand.
TACAGCGGTAGGAGATGCAGCAGAAAATGCCACAGCAAGAAGATGCAGTAGCAGGAGACGCAGAAGGAGATGCAGCAGCAGGATATGTACCAGCATATGCAGCAGTATGTGAAGCAGCAGAATATGAAGCAGCAAATGCTGAAGATGCAGCAGCAGAGGATTCAGTAGGAGATGCAGCAAAAAGAGATGCAGAAGGAGATGCATCAGGAGGAGATGCATCAGTACTAGATAAGGTAGGAGATGCAGCAGTAGAGGAAGCACAATTAGATGCAGCAGCGATATATGCAGCAGAAGGAGATTCAGCAGGAGATGCAGCATAAGGGAATTAAACAGCAGGAAATGCACTAGAAGATGCCACAGCAGGGGATGACACAGCGGAAGATGCAGTAGGCGATGCAGCAGCAGTAGATGCAGCAGTGTATGCAGCAGCACGAGATTCAGCAGTAGGAGATTCAGCAGCAGGAGATGCAGCAGCAGGAGATGCAGTAGCAGGTGATGCAGCAAGATATGTAGTTCAGGATATGTATCATCAGCAGATGTGGCATGAGATGCAAAAGCAGGAGATGCAGCAGCAGATGAAGCAGCAGAGGCAGCCGCGGGAGATGCAGCAGCAGGAGGTGCAACAGCAGGAGATTCAGCAGCAGGGGAAGCATTATCAATAGATGCAGAGAATGTGATGCAGCAGAAGGAGATGCAACAGGAAATGAAGCCGCAGTAGATGAAGCAAGAGATAGAGCAGCAGCAGATGCAGCAGCAGATGCAGTAGCAGGACTTGTAGCAGGAGATGAAGCAGCAGGATGTGAAGCAGCAGCAGATGCAGCAGCAAATGCAGCAGATGCAGCAGAAAGTGACGCGTAAATAGATGCATTAGGAGAAGATTCATCAGCAGGAGATGGAGCAGGAGATGCAGCCGCAAGAGATGTAGGACGAGATGCAGCCGCAAGAGATGCAGCATTAGACGCGGAAGGAGATGCAGTAGCAGGAGATGTAGCAGCAGGATATGCAGCCGGGGATAAGAAAGAGGAGATGAAACCTGAGATGCAGCAGGAGGACATTCATAAGCGGTAGATGCAGCAGCAAGATAGACATCAGAAGGAGATGAAGAGGTAGATGCAGCAGCAGGAGATTAAGCGGCAGGAAATACATTAGGAGATGCAGTAGCAGGATAGGCAGGAGGTGATGTAGCAGAAAATGCAGCAGCCGAAGATGCAATAGAAGGAGATGCAAAATCACACGAAGCAGCAGGAGATGCAGCAACAAAACATGCAGCAGGAAATTCAGCAGGAGATTAATCAGCAGAGGTAGTAAGAAACGCAGCAGGAGGAGATGCAGCAGCAGAAGGAGCAGCAGATGCAGAAGCAGTTGCAGCAGGAGACGATGCAGGAGAAGATGCAGCAGCAGGAGATGCAGGAGAAGATGCAGCAGCAGGAGATGCAGCAGCAGAAGGAGCAGCAGGGGATGACGCAGCAAGTGTTGCAGAAAGAGATGCAGGTTGAGGGGATGAAGCAGCAGGAGCTGCAGCAGCAGGAGCTGCAAAAGGAGATTCAGCAGGTGATTCAGCAAGAGGAGTGGCAGCTGGATATTCTGCAACAGGAGATGCAACAGGAGATTCAGCAGTAGATGCAGCAGTAGGAGATTCAACACTAGATGCTGCAGCAGGACATGTAGTAGGAGATGCCGCCACAAAAAATTCAGGAAGATGTAAATCAGCAGCAGATGCAGCAGCAGATGCAGCCGCAGGAGATGCAGAAGTAGATCGAGCAGAAGGAGGTGCAGCAGAAGGAGGAGATATAGCAGCCGATTCAGCAGTGGATGAAGCAGCAGCAGCTGAAGCAGCAGATGCACCAGATGGAGCAGCAGGAGATGCTGCAGGGGATGAAGCGGTAGATGTACAGTAGGAGATGTAGAAGGAGATGCATCATCAGGAGATGCAGCAGCAGATGCAGCAGCAGGAGATGCAGCAGGTAATGCCAAAGCAGGAGATGCAGCAGCAGATGTAGTAGACAGAGATGCATCAGGAGATAGAGCAGCAGGATAATCAGCCGCAGATGCATAAGCTGGAGATGCAGCAGGAGGAGGTGCAGTAGCAGGAGATGCAGCAGCAGAAGATGTAGAAGCAGATAAAGCAGCAAATGGAGCAGGAGATGCAGCAGGAGATGCACCAGCAGGAGATAAAGCCGCAGATGCCTCAGCAGGAGATGCAGAAGCAGGAAGGGCTACAGAGACAGGAGATGCAGCAGCAGGGGATGCAGCAGCAGGAGATGCAGCAGCACATGCTGCAGAGGAGGTTCAGCAGCAGGAGATGTGACTGAAGCAGAAGCAACAGCAGATTCAGCAGGAGGTGCAGCAGCAGCACATGCAGCAGCAGGAGATGCAGCATAAGGATATGCATCAGGAGATTCCATAGAAGCTGCAGCAAAAGAAGCAGGATCAGGAGATGCAGAAGCAGGAGATGCAGCAGAAGGAGATGCAGAAGCAGGAGATGCAGAAGCAGGAGATGCAATAGGAGATGCAGCGGCAGGAGATGCAGCAGTAGATTCAGTAAAAAATGCAGCAGGAGGAGATGTAGCAGGAAATGCAGCAGGAGGAGATTCAGAAACAGGAGATCCAGCTGAAAGAGATCCAGCATGAGATGCAGCAGGCGACAGAGCAACAAGAGATGCAGCAGTTGGAGATGCAATAGAAAGAGATGCACCTGGAGATGCAAAATCACACGAAGCAGCAGGAGATGCAGCAACACAATATGCAGGAGAAGATGCAGGAGCAGGAGATGCAGGAGGATCTGAAGCAGCAGCTACCAAAGGAGATGCAGCAGCAGGAGATACAGCAGGAGATCAAGCAGCAGATCAAGCAGGAAATGCAGCAGATGCAGCAGCAGATGCAGCGGGAGGAGATGCATCAGCAGGAGATGGAGAAAGAGATGCAGCAGCAGGAGATTCAGCAGGGAGAGATGCAGCAGCAGCAGATGCAGCAGGAGTTTCAGCAGCAGACACAGCAGGATATAAAGCAGCAGACACATTAACAGGAGATGCAGTAAGAGCTTTAGCAGGAGATTTAGCAGGAGATATAGCAGGAGATGCAGCAGCAGGAGATGTAAAAGAAGATACAGCAGCAGGAGATTGAACAGCAGCAGATGCAGCAGCAGATGCAGCAGGAGATGCAGCAGCAGATGAAGCAGGAGATGCACCAGAATGTGTTGAACGCGCTGATGAATCAGCAAGGAATCAGCAGGAGATGCAGCAGCACATGCCGTAGGAGGAGATGCAGCAGCAGGAGATGCAGCCAAGGTAGAACAACAGCAGATTCAGTAGAAGATACAGCAGGAGCTGCAGCCGCAGAAGATGCAGGAAGAGCTGCAGCAGCACGAGATGCATCAGCAGGAGATGCAGCAGAAAGAGATCCAGCAGCAGGAGATGCATCAGCAGGAGATGCAGAAGATGTAGCAGGAAATGAAGATTCAGCAGAAGATGCAGTAGGAAGAGAATCTTCACCAGATGCAGCAGCATGAGATGCAACAGCATGAGTTGCAGATGCAGGATATACAGCAGGATATAAAGAATGAGGAGATGCAGCAGGAGATAAAGCAGCAGGAGATGAAACAGCAGCAGATGCAGCAAAACATGAAGCAGGAGATGCAGAAGCAGGAAATGCAGTCGCAGATTCATCAGCAGCAGGAAATGCAGAAGCAGACACATCAGCAGCAGATGCAGCAGAAGATGCAATAGGAGCTGAAGCAGGAGCTACAGCAGAAGACTATGCAGGAAAAGGAGATGCAGCTGCAGGAGATGCGGCAGCAGGAGATTCAGCAGGAAATGCAGCAGGGGAAGGTTCATCAACAGGAGATCCAGCAGAAAGAGGTCCAGCTGGAGATGCAGCAGACGATAGAGCAGCAAGAGATGCAGCAGGAGATGCAGGAGGATCTGAAGCAGAAGATGCAGAAGGAGATGCAGCAGCAGGAGATGCAGAAATGGATGCAGCAGGAGATGCAGCAGAACGAGATGCAACAGAAGGAGATGCAGCAGAACGAGATGCAGAAGCAGATGCAGAAGCAGATGCAGGAGGATATGCAGATTCAACAGGAGATGCATTAGGAAGAGAATCTTCAGCAGATTCAGCAGCATGAGGAGCAGCGGAAGGAGATACGGCAGGATATGTAGCAGGAGGAGTTGTATAAGGAGATACAGCACCAGGAGATGAAGCAGCAGTAGATGAGCAGGACATGAAGCAGGAAATGCAGCAGGAGATGCAGCAGCAGGAGATGCAGCGGCAGAAGATGCAGCAGCAGAATATGAAGCAGGAGATGAAGCAAGAGCTTTAGCATGAGATGCAGCAGCAAGGGATAAAGCAGGATAGGCAGCAGAAGGGGATGAAGCAGCAGATGCAGCAGGCGATGCAGCAGCAGGAGATGCAGCAGGAGATTCAGAAGGAGATGCTGTAGGAGGCGAGGCAGGAGTAGATGATGCAGCAGACGCTGTAGCAGGAGATGCAGAAGAACAAGATTCAGTAGGAGATGCAGCAGTTTTAGATACAGCAGAGGATGCAGCAGCAGGAGATGCAGAAGCAGGAGATTCAGGAGAGTCAGACGAAGGAAATTCAGTAGCAGGAGATGCAGCAGCAGTGGATTCAATAGCAGAAGATGCAGGTGAGATGAAGCAGGAGATGCAGCAAGACGCGATGCAGCAGGATACGAAGCAGCAGGAGATGGAGCAGCAGCAGATTCAGCAAGTGATTCTGCAGCAGTAGATGCAGCACCAGGAGATGCAGAGACAAAGATGCAGAAGCAGGAGATACAACAGGAGATGCAGCAAGAGATGTAACAAAAGATGCATCAGCAGGATATGAAGTAGCAGAAGATACAGTAGAAAATGAAGCAGCAGATGTACAAGAAAATGCAGCAGGAGATGCAGCAGCAGAAGATGCAGCATGAAATGCAGCATCAGGAGAAGCAGTAGAAGATGCAGCAGGAGATACAGCAGCAGATGCATCTGGAGTTGCAAGAACAGGAGATGCAGAAGTAGGAGAGGCAGCAGCAAGACTTTCTGGAGTAGGAGATGCAGAAGCAGGAGATTCAGCAGCAGGAGATGCAGCATCAAGGGATACAGCAGGAGATGCAGCAGAAGGGGATGAAGCAGTAGAGGATGAAGCAGGAGATGCAGAGATGAAGAGGCAATAGTAGGAGATGCAGCAGGAGATGCAGCTGCAGGAGATGCAGCAGCAGGAGGTGCAGAGTACAAGCTGCAGAGAATAAAATGCACCAACAGGAGATGCAGCAGGAGATGCAACAGCAGACGCATCAGCAGGAGATTTGACAGCAGAATATACAGCAAAAAATGCAGCAGGATAAGATGCAGCAGCAGGGGATGCAGCAGGAGATGCCACAGCAGACGCAGCAGTAGGAGGCGCAGCAGGAGGAGGTGCATCAGGAGATTCATATGCAGATTGAGATGCATCAGGAGATGTAGCAGGATATGTAGCAGCAGGAGATGCCGCAGGATATTCAGGAGGAGATTCCGCAGAAGGAGATGTAAGAGCAAGAGATGAAGCAGCAGGAGATGCAGCCGCAGCAGATGCAGCAACAGATTTAGCAGGAAATTCAGCAGCAGGATATGCAGCAGTATGTGCAGCAGGAGATGCAGCAGCAGGAGACGTAGCAGTAGGTGAAGTAGGAGAAGCAGCAGGAGATGCAGTAGGAGATGCAGCAGACGGAGATGCAGAAGCAGATGAAGCAGGACATGCAGAACCAGCAGGAGATGCAGCAGCAAGAGATGCCTCAGATGATAAAGCATCAGGAGAAGCAGCAAGAGATGCTGCAGCAGGAGATGTAGAAGCAGAAGATGAAGTAGGAGATGCATCAGTAGTAGATACAGCAGGGGATGCAGCAGCAGAGGATTTTGCAGCAGGAGATGCAGCAGCAGGAGATGCTGTATGACATGCAGCAGTAGAAGATGCATCAGCAGGAGATTCAGCAGGATATGCGGCAGGAAATGCAGCAGCAGGAGATACAGCAGTAGGAGAATTAGCAACAGGAAATGCAGCAGGAGATGCAGCAGCAGATGAAGTAGCACATGCAGAAGCAGCCGACACAGCAGCAGTGGATTCAGCAGTAGGTTAAGTAGGAGATTCAGCAGCAGGAGATGCTGCAGCAGATTCACAAGAGAAGATGCAGCAGCAAGAGATGCAGCAGGAGATGCAGCAGAAGTAGATGCAGCAGGAGAAGCAGCAGGAGTAGATGCAGCAAAAGATGCAGGAGCAGGAAATGCAGCACGAAATGCAGAAGGATATACAGCAGGAGAAGCATCAGGAGGAGATGCAGCAAGAGATGCAGATGCAGCAGCAGGACATGCAGCAGCAGAAGATGCAGTGGGAAATGCAGCAGGAAATGCAACAGCAGGAGTTGTGGTACCAGGAGATGCAGCAGGAGATGCAGCAGGAGATGAGGCAGCTGATGTACCAAGATATATCGTAGGAGATGCAGCAGGAAATGTATCAGTACAAAATGCAGTGGGAGATGAAGCAGGAAATGCAGCACGATATGCAGGAGAAGTACATGCAGCAGGAGATGAAGCAGAAAGAGATGTAGCAGCAGGAGATGCTACAGGAGATTCAGTAGGAGATGCAGCAGGAGGAGATGCAGAAGCAGGAGATGCAGCGAAGTAGATGCAGAGAAGAGGATGCATCAGAAGGAGATCTAGCAGGAGATTCAGCTGCAGTAAATGCAGCAAGAGTTACAGCAGCAGCGGATGCAGCAGCAGCAGATGCAGCAGCAGATGCAGCATCAGCACGTACAGCATCAGGAGATACAGCAGGAGATGCAGCAGTAGATGAAGCAGCCGCAGATGCAGCAGCAGATTCAGCAGATGCAGCACTAGTAGATTCAGAAGGGGATGCATCAGAAGGAGATCAAGCAGTAGGAGATGCGTCAAAAGATGCAGAAGCAGATGCAGCAAGAGATGCAGCAAGAGATGCAGCAGGAGATGCAGCAAGAGATTCAGCAGCAGGAGGTGCAGCAGCAAGAAATGCAGCAGTGTATATTGAAGCAGGAGATGAAGCAGCAGCAGCAGATGCAGCACAAGGAGGTGTAGCAGCAGGAGATGCTGCAGCAGATGTAACAGAAGAAGATGCAGCAGCAGGAGACGCAGCAGCAGGATATGCAGCAAGATGTGCATCGTGAGAAATGCAGCAAGAGATGCAGCAGGACATTCTGCAGCAGGAGATTCAGGAGGATATGCTAGAGGAGATGCAGCAGCAGGAGATTCATCAGCAGTAGATGCAGCAGCACGAGATGCAGCAGGAAATGCTGGAGACGGAGATGCCAGAAGAAGTAGATGCAGAAGGAGATGCATCAGCATGAAATGAAGCAGGAGATGCATCAGCAGGAGACACAGCAGGAGGATCTGCATCTCTGCTGCATCTCCTGCTGCTTCTCCAATTGCATCTGGTTCTGCAGGTCCTACTGCTTCATCTACTGCTGTATCTACTGCTGCATTGCCTCCTGTATCTCCTGCTGCTGAATCTCCCGTTGCATCTACTGCTTCAGATCCTCCTGTATCTCATGCTGCATCTGCTGCTGCTGCATCTCCTGTTTCAGTATCTCCTGCTGCATCTCCTCCAGCTGCATCTCCTCCAGCTGCATCTTCTGCTGATTCTGCTGTTGCATCACGTGCTTAATCTCTTGCTCCATCTCCATCTGAATTTCCTGCTGCTGCATCACCTGCTACTGCATCTGCTGCAGCATTTCCTACTGCTGCATATCCTGCTGCTTCATATCATGCTGCATTTACTGCTTCTTCATATCATTCTGCATTTACTGCTGCTGCATATCCTACAGCTGCATGTCCTACTGCATCTCCTGCTGCATCTCCTGCTGCTGTATCTCCTGCTGCTGCATCGACCGCTTCTGCATCTGGTGATGCATCTCCTGCTGATGCATCTCATGATGCTGAATCTCCTGCGACATATTCTGCTGTGACGACTCCTGCTGCATCTCTTGCTGAATTTTCCTGCTGCAACTTTTGCTGATCTGCTGCTGCTACCTCCTGCATCTCCTTCTGCTGCACCTGCTGATTTATCTCCTGCTGCTGCATATACTTCTTCTACATTTACTGCTGCCTCGGGTACGTCTGCATCTCCTGCTGCATCTCCTGCTGTTGCATCTCCTGGTGCATCTCCTCTTGCTGTAGCCACAGGAGGTACATCAGGAGGTACAGTAGCAGCAGCAGATGCAGCAGCAGGAGATGCCAGAAGAAGTAGATGCAGAAGCAAGAGATGCAGAAGAAGATGCATCAGCAGGAAATGAAGCAGGAGATGCATCAGCAGGAGACACAGCAGCAGGATATCAGGCAGGAGATGCACCAGCAGGAAATGCTTCAGGAGATGCAGCAGCAGATTCAGCAACAGATGCAGCAGCAGGAGATGTAGCAGGAGATGCAGCAGTACATGAAGCAGCAGCAGATGCAAAAGCAGATTCAGGAGACGCAGTAGAAGGAGATGCAGCAGGAGAGGAAACAGCAGAAGATACAGAAGGAGATGCAGCATCAGAAGATGAAGAAGAAGATGAAGTAGAAAATGCAGCAGCAGGCGATGCAGTAGGATGAGATGCAGCAGCAGATGCATCACGAGATGTAGCATCAGCAGAAGCAGATGCTGCAGCAGCAGATGCTGCAAAAATTGCAGCTGCAGGAGATGCTGCAGGAAAAGCAGCAGGATATGCTACAGCAGGAGATGAGGAAACACCAGCTGCAGCAGGACATCCAGAAGGAAATGCAGCAGCAGGAGATGCATATTCTGCAGATGATGCAGCAGGATATGCAGCAGAAGATGCAGCAGCAGGAGATGCATCAGCAGATGCATCAGCAGATGCATCAGGACATGCAGATTCAGTAGGAGATGTAGCAGTAGAAGATGCTGCTGCAGATGACGCAGCAGGAGGTGCCGAAGAAGGAGATGCAGCAGGAGATGCAACAGAACGAGATGCACAAGAAATGCTGCAGGAGGAGATACAGCAGGTATTGCAGCAGCAGGAGATGTAGCAGAATATGAAGCAGGAGATGCAGCAGCAGAAGATGCATCAGGGGATGCATAGTCAGCAGTAGATTCAGCAGGAAATTCAGAAGGAGATGCAGCAGCAAGAGATGCAGCATGAGATGAAGCAGCAGCATATGAAGCAGCAGATGCACCAGATGGAGCAGAAGGAGATGCAGCAGCATATGGAGCAGCAGATGTAACAGGAAATGGAGGATCAGGAGATGCATCCGCAGAAGCATGAGCAGGGAAGGAGATGCAGACGCAGTAGATGCCGCAGCAGATTCAGCAGCAGATTCAGCAAGAGATGTGGCAGCAGGAGGTAGAGCAGCAGGAGATATAGCAGCAGGAGATGAAGCAGCAGATGCAGTACCAAGAGATGCAGGAGGACATCTAGTAGCAGGAGAGGCAGTAGCAGGAATTTTAGTAGGAGATGCAGCAGGACATGAAGCATCTCCTGCTTCTGCCTCTCCTGCCGCTGCATCTCCTGCTGAATCTGCTGCGGCATCTACTGCTACAGCATCTCCTGCTGCTGCATCTCCTGCTGCTGCATCATCTCCAGCTGCTTCTCCTTCTGCTGTATCTGCTGCTGCATCTGCTACTGCTGCATGTCCTGCTTCTGCATCTACTTTTCTGCATCTCCGGCTGCTGAATCTCCTGCAGCTCAATATCCTGCTTCATCTTGGGCTGCTGCATATACTGGTGCTGCATCTCCTGCTGCTGCATCTCCTGTTACTGCATCTGCTGGTTCATCTCGTGCTGCTGCATCTGTTCCTTCTGCATCTACTGCCGCATCTGTTTCTTCTGAATCTCTGATGCATCTCCTACTGCATTGCTGATGCAGCCGCTGCTGCAACTCCTGCTGCTTTATAAAGTGCTGCTGCATATCCAGCTTCAGTATCTCCAATTGCATCTGCTGGTGCTGCTTCTCCTGCTGCTACATCTCCTGCTGCATCCTCTGCTCATGCTTCTGCGGATGCATCTCCTAGTGCTCCATTTCCTGTTGCATCTGCTGCTTCATCCCCTGCTGCATCTCCTTCTGCTGCATCTCCTGCCTCTGCTGCTTCATATGCTGCTGCTTCATCTACTGCTGCATCTCCTGCTGCATCTCCTGCTGCTGCATCTCCTTCTGAATTTCCTGCTGAATCTACTGCTGACTATACATCCCCTGTTGCATCGTCTGCTGCTGCATTACCTGCTGCATCTCCTCCTACGGCATATCTTGTGCATTTCCTTCTGTTGCATCTCCTGCTGCATCTCCTTCTTCGGCACCTCCTGCTGCATCATCTGCACTAGCATCTTCTACTGCTACATCTCCTACTGAATCTGCATGTCCTGCTGCATCTGCTGCTGCATCTCATGCTGCTGCATCTTCTTCTTTGACACCTCCTCCTCTGTAATCAGCAGCAGCATCTTCTACTGCTATATCTCCTTCTGAATCTGCATCTCTTGATCCATCTGCTGCTGCATCTCCTGCTCCATCTCCTCCTGCTGCATCTTCCGCTGCATCTCCTGCTGCCGCATCTCCTTAATCTGCTGCTTAATCTGCTGCTGATTCGTGTACTGCTGCATCTCCTGCTGAAATACCTGCTGCTTCCTTTCCTGATACTTGATGTCTTCCTGCATCTCCTGCTGCTGCATCTGCTGCTTCATCTCCTGCTGCTGTATCTCCTGCCCCGCATCTCCTTAATCTGCTGCTTAATCTGCTGCGGATTCGTGTACTGCTGCATCTCCTTCTAAAACACTTGCTGCTTCCTTTCCTGATACTTGATGTCTTCCTGCATCTCCTGCTGATGCATCTGCTGCTGTATCTCCTGCTGATGCATCTCCTTCTGCATCCTCTAATCATGCATCTGCGGATACCTCTCCTGATGCTCCATTTCCTGATGCGTCTGCCTCTCAATCTTCTGCTGATGCATCTAGTGCTTCTGCATTTCAGCTGCATATCCTGCTGAATGCATCTGCGGCTGCATCTCCTGCTGTAACATCTCCTGCTGAATCTCCTGCTGCACCTCCTACTGCAACTGCTGATGCATATGTTGCTAATTCATCTCCTGCTGCATCTCCTGCTGCTGCATCTTCTGCTGATTCATCTCCTGCTCTTGCATGTCCTGATGCTTCATCTCTTGCTGCAACTTCTGCTGCAGCATATCCTGCTCAATAGTCTGCTGAATCTTTTCATGATGCATCTACTCCGGCTGCATCTCCTGCATCTGCTGCTACATCTTCTGCTGATTCATTTATTGCTGCATCTCCTCCGACATCTGCTGCTGCTGCATCTCCTCCTGCACCTCCTGCTGCTGAATCTGATGCTGCATCTTTCTGCTGCATCTCCTGCTGCTGAATATCCTGCTAATGCGTACACAGCTGCATCTACAGCTGATGCATCTCCTGCTGTTGCATCTCTTGATTCTGTATCTACTGCTGCATTTCCTGCTGCTGCATCTCATGCTGCATCTCCTGCTGTTGCCTCACCTCCTGCATCTCCTGCTGCATCTCCTTATGCTGCATCTCCTGCAGCATGTCCTGCTGATTCTCCTGCTTTAGAATCTCCTGCTGTATCTCTTGCTGCATTTCTCATGATGCACATCTTGCTGCATCTCTTGCTGCTGCGTCTCCTGCTGCTGCATCATCTTTTGCTACATCTGCTGCAGCATCTCCTGCTGCTGCTTCTGCTGCTGCATCTCCTGCTTCAGCATATACTGCTGCATTTCCTGCTGCTGAAACTCCTGCTGTGGAATCTCTTGCAGCATGCACCTCCTGCTGCTGAATCTCCCATTACAATATATACTGCTGCATTTCCTGCTGCTGAAACTCCTCTTGCTGAATCTCTTGCTGCATGCCCTGCTGTATTTCTTTCTGCATCTGCTTCTGCATCTCATGATGCATCTCCTATTGCTGCATCTTCTGCTGATGCATGTACTTTTGAATCTACTGTTGCTGCATCCGCGGAATATGCTGCTGCATTTGCAGCTGCCTCATCTACTGCTGCATCTCCTACTACATCTCTTGCTGGTGTATCTCCTGATGCTGCATCTCCTGATGCTTCATCTCTTGCTGCAACTCCTGCTCAATATCCTGCTGAATCTCCTCATGCTGCATCTACTCCTGCTCTGTCTCCTGCATTTGCCGCTACATCTTCTGCTGATTCATCAATTGCTGAATCTCCTGCTCCATCACCTGCTGATGAATCAGATGCATTTCCTGCTGCAACTCCTGCTGCTGCGTACACTGCTGCATCTACTGCTGCTGCATCTCCTCCTGCGTATGATTCTGCATTACCTGCTGCATCTCACAGAATCACAGATTCACAGAATAACCAGGTTGGAAGAGACCCATTGGATCATCGAGTCCAACTATTCCCACCAATCCCTAAATCATGCTCCTAAGTACCTCATCCATCCTAACCTTAAACACCTCCAGGGACGGCGACTCAACCACCTCCCTGGGCAGACTGTTCCAATGCCTAATCACCCTCTCCGTGAAGAATTTTTTCCTAATCTCAAGCCTAAGTCTCCCCTGGCAGAGCTTGAGGCCATTCCCTCTCGTCCTGTCCCCTGTCACTTGGCAGAAGAGGCCAGCTCCCTCCTCTCCACAACCTCCCTTCAGGTAGTTGTAGAGAGTAATAAGGTCTTCCCTCAGCCTCCTCTTCTCCAGGCTGAACAACCCCAGCTCTCCCAGTCGCTCCTCATAAGATTTGTTCTCCAGCCCCTTCACCAGCTTTGTTGCTCTTCTCTGGACTCGCTCCAGAGCCACAACCTCCTTCTTGTGGTGAGGGGCCCAGAACTGAACACAGTACTCGAGGTGCGGTCTCACCAGTGCCGAGTCCAGAGGGAGAATAACCTCCCTGGACCTGCTGGTCACGCCGTTTCTGATACAAGCCAAGATGCCATTGGCCTTCTTGGCCACCTGCATCTCCTCATCCTGCATCTCCTGATGTAGTAACTCTTAATTCTGTATCCACTGCTGAATTTCCTGCTGCTGCAACTCCTGCTGCTGCATTTGATGCTGCATCTCCTGCTCCCTCATCTGCTGTTACTTTATTTGCTACTGCATCTTCTGCTGCATATCTGCTGCTGCATCTCATGCTGTACCTCCTGCTGCTGCATCTCCTCATACACCTGCTCCTTGATCTCCTGGTGCATCTCTTGGTGCTGCATCTCCTGCTTCATCTCCTGCTAAATCTCCTGCTGTGGAAACCCCTGGTGCATCTCCTGCTGCATTTCTCATGATGCACATCTTGCTGCTTATCCTGCTGCTGCGTCTACTGCTGCTGCATCTCATCTTACTACATCTGCTGCAACATCTCCTGCTGCTGCATCTCCTGCTGCTGCTTCTGCTGCTGCATCTCATGCTGTGGAATCTCTTGCAGCATCTCCTGCTGCATCTGCTTCTGCATCTCCTGGTGTGTCCCCTACTCCTGGATCTCCTGCTGATGCATCTCCTGGATCTCTTACTGCTGCATCTGCAGAATCTGCTGCTGCATCTGCGGCTGCTTCATCTACTGCTGCATCTCCTGCTGTTGCATCTTCTGCAACTGCATCTGCTGCTACATCTGCTGCTGCTGTGTCTCTTGCTGCATCTCTTTCTGCTGATTATCATTAACTACATCTTCTGCTCTGCATCCCCTGCTGCTGCATCTGCTGCTGCATCTCCTGCTGCTGCATCTCCTCTTGCTGCAGATTTAGCAGCAGATTCAGCGAGAAATGTAGCAGCAGTAGATGCAGAAGCAGGAGATGCAGCAGCAGGAGATACAGGAAAAGATGCATCAGCAAGAGATGAATCGGCGGGAGATATAGCAGGAGGATATGCAGCAGGAGATGCATCAGCAGGAAATGCTTCATGTACTGCTGCATCTCCTGCTAAAATTCCTGCTGCAGCATCTCCTGCTACTTGATGTCCTCTTGCATCTCCTGCTGATGCATCTCCTCCTGCTGCATTTCTTGCTGCCTCTGCTAATTAATCTACTGTGGCATTTCCTGCTGCATGTTGCATTGCTGCATCTCCTGCTGCTTTGTGTGATTTTGCCTCTCCTGGTGCTGGATTACCTGCTTCATCTCCTCCTGCATCATCTCCTGCTGCATCTGTTTCTGCATCTGCTGTTTCATCTGGTAGAGCTGTATCTACTGCTGCATCTCCTGTGGCTTCATCCCCTTCGGCATCTCCTGATTCTGCATCTCCTTCTGCATCTCCGGCTGCTGCATTTTCTGCAGCAACTTCTGCTGCTGCATTACCTGCTGCTGCATCTTTTGCTGCATCTCCTGCTACTGTATGTCCTGCAACTGCATCTCATGCTGCATCTCCTCCCGAATCTGCTGCTGCATTTGCTGCAGCTTCATCTCCCTCTGATGCATCTTCTGCTGCATCTCCTGCTACATCTCCTGTTGCTGCATCTCCTGCTGCTACATTTCCTTCTGCTGCAGCATCACTTGATGCTGCATCTTTTCCTGAATCTGCATCTGCTCTGCATCTGCTGCTGCATCTCCTGCTACTTCCTCTGCTGCTTATGCCTCTATTCCTGAATTTGCTGTTGAATCTCCTGCTCCTTCTGCATCTTCTGCTGTTGCATCTCCTGCCGCATCTCCTGCTGCATGTACTTTTCTGCATTTTCTGCTAATGCATCTCCTCCTGTTGCATCTCCTGCTAGTGCACCTCCTGCTGCTGCATCTCCTGTGGCTGCACCTCATGTTGCATCTCGTCCTGCTGCATCTTTTGCTAAAGCATCTCCAGCTGCATCTACTGCTGCATCTCCTTCTGCTGCATCTCCCTCTTCTGCATCTCCTGCTGTTGCATCTCCTGCTGTTGCATCGCCTGCTGCTGCATCTCCTGCTGAATATCCTGCTAAATCTGCTGCTGAATCTGCTGCGGATGCTTCTCCTTCTGCTGCATCTCATGCTGATCCATGTCTTGCTTCTGCAACTCCTACTGCTGCATCTCCTGCTTCTGCAACTCATTCTGAATATCCTGCTGCTTCATCTCCTGCTGCATCTCGTCCTTCTGCATCTCATGCTGTATCTCCTCCTACTGTATCTCCTGCGGCATCTTTTGCTGCTGCATCTCCTGCTGCTACATCTATTTCTGCATATCCTCCTGCTGCATCTCCCGCTACAGCATCTCCTGCTACAGCATGTCCTGCAGCACCTCCTGCTGCTGTATCTCCTGCTGCTACATCTATTTCTGCACCTCCTTCTGCTGCATCTCCTGCTACAGCATCTCCTGCTGTATCTGCATCTGCTGCTTCATCTCCTGCTGCTCTACCTGCAGCTGCTGCCTCTTCTCCTGATTTTGATGCTGAATCTCCTGCTTCAGCATCTGCTGCTGCATCTCCTGCTGTTACATCTCTTGCTGATGCCTCTACTCCTGAATTTGCTGCTTAATCTCCTGCTGCTGCATCTGCTGCTTCATCTCATGTTGCTGCATCTCCTGATGCTTCTCCTGCTTCTGCATCTCCTGATGTATCTGCTACTCCTGCTGCTGCTGCTGCATCTCCGTCTGCATCTCCTGCTACTACATCCCCTGCTGCTGCATCTCCTGCTGGTGCATTTCCCGATGCATCTCTTGCTGATGCATCTTATTCTGCATATCCTGCTGCAACTCCTCCTGCTGCAACTCCTCCTGCTGAATCTATACTTCTGCAACTCCTTCCGAATCTATAACTGCTGCACCTCCTATGGAAGCATCTCCTGCTTCATCTCCTGCTGCTGCATCTCCTGCTGCTGTACCTCGTGCTGCATCTCCTGCTGCATCTCCTGGTGCATCACATGCAGATGCATCTCCTGCTAATATATCTCCTGCTGTATCTCCTGCTGCTCTATATTCATCTGCATTTCCTGCTGCAGCTCGTCCTGCTGCATCTCCTTCTGAATCTACTACTGCTGCATCCACTGGATCTGCTGCTGCATCTGCTGCTACTTCATCTACTGCTACATCTCCTGCTGGTGTGTCTCCTGATTCTGCATCTGCTGCTGCATCCTCTGCTGCTGCATCTGATGCTGCTGGAACTCTGGCTGATTTATCTCGGCTGACTCTTCTTCTGTATCTCCTTCTGCTGCATTTTCTTCTCTGCATCTCCTGCTGCTGCAATCTCCTCCTGCTGCATATCCTGCTTAATCTCCTGTAGCATCGCCTGCTTCTTCATCTCCTGCTGCTACATCTCCTGCTGCTTCAAATTCTGCCACTGCATCTCCTGCTGTATATCCTGCAGCTGCATCTCCTTCGGCATCTCGTTCTCCATCTCCTTCTGCATCTCCAGCTACTAAATCCTCTGCTGCTGCATCTCCTTTTGCATCTCCTGCTGCTTCATCTATTGCTGCAACTTCTGCTGCTGCATCTCCTCCAGCTTCATCTCCTGCATCTGCTGCTACATCTTCTACAGATTCATCTATTGCTACATCTCCTGGTTCATCTCCTGCTGCTGGATCTCCTCCTGCATCTCCCGCTGATGAATCTGATGCTGCACCCCTTTCTGTAGCATCTCCTGCTTTCTGTGTATACTGCTGCATCTACTGCTGAGGCGTCTCCTGCTGCAACGAGATGCAACATGAGGTGCAGCCGAGGAGATGCAGCAGCAGGAGGTGCACCAACAGAAGATGCAACAGGAGGAGATGCATTAGCAGAAAATGCAGAAAAGTCTATGCAGCAGGAGATGCAACAGGAGATGCAGCAGCATGAGAAACAACAGCAGAAGTTGCAGAAGGAGATGAAGGAGCCAGAGATAGGCATAAGCAGCAGATGCAGTAGCAGATGCAGATTCAGAAAAAGATGCTGCAGCAGATAGAGCAGCAGGAGATGCAGGAACAGGAGATTTGGTAGGAGATGCAGGAGAAAACGCATCAGAGGGAGATGGAGCTGCAGCAAATGCAGCAGCAGATTCAGGAGGAGATGCAGTCACAGGTAATGCAGTAGCAGGAGAGACGCAGCAGAAGATGCAGCAAAAGGAAATGCATCCGCAAGATATGATGCATGAGATGCAGCATCAGGAGATGCAGAAGGAGATGAAGCCACAGGAGATGCAGCAGTAGATACAGTTGTACCAGATGAAGCAGCAGATGCAGAAACAGATGCAGCAGGAGATGATGCAGGAGGAGATGAAGCAGGTAATCCAGCACCGGGAGAAACAAAATCACACAAAGCAGCAGGAGATGCAGCAAAGCAACATGCAGCAGGAAATACCGCAGTAGATTAATTAGCAGAAGCAGCAAGAAATGCAGCAGGAAGAGATGCAGCAGCAGAAGAAGCTGCAGATGCAGAAGCAGTTGCAGGAGGAAGTGATGGAGGAGGAGATGCAGCAGCAGCATATTCAGCAGGAAATGTGCAGCTGATGCAGCGGCAGGAGATGCAGCAGAAGTTATGGCAGGAGATGAAGCAGAAGATCCAGCAGGAGATGCAGAACGAGGGGATGCAGTAGGAGATGCAGCAGAAGAGGCAACAGCAGGAGATATAACAGGAGACAGCGCAGCAGGAGATGCCGCAGCAGTAAATATCGCAGGAGATGCAGCAGCAGGGGATACCGCAGCAAGAGTTGCAGCAGGAGATGCAGCTTCAGGGGATAAAGCAGCAGGAGATGCAGCAGGATAAGATGCAGCAGCAGGAGATGCAGCAGGAGTTGCAGCATGTGGAAAGGAAGCAGTAGAAGGTGCAGTAGTAGATGTGGAAGCAGATGCATCAGGAGATGCAGAAACAGGCAATGATGAAGAAAGAGATGCAGGAGTAGGAGATTCACCAGGAGATGCAGCAGCAGATGCAGGGGGAGATTTAGCTGGAGGAGATGCAGCTGTAGGAGAGGCAGCAGGAGACGCAGCAGCAGAAGATACAGCAGCAGGAGATTCAGAAGGAGATGCAGCAGCAGAAGATTCAGCAGCCGGAGATGCAGCAGCAGCAGATACAGCAAGAGACAGAGCAGTAGACACAGCAGTAGGAGACGCAGCAGGAGACGTAGCAGGATATGTAGCAGTATGAGATGCCGCAGGATATTCAGGAGGAGATTCAGCAGAAGGAGTTACAAGAGCAGGAGATGAAGCAGCAGGAGATGTAGCCGCAGCAGATGCAGCAGCAGCAGATGCAGGAGGAGATCCATCAGCAGGAGATGCAGCAGAAGGAGATGCAGCAGGAGATGCAGCAGTATGTAAAGCAGCAGCAGATGCAGGAGCAAATGCTGCAGATGCAACAGGAAGAGATGCAGCAGGAAATGCAGAAGATGCAGCAGCAAGTGATGCATACATAGATGCATCAGGAGAAGTTTCATCAGCAGGAGATGGAGCAGGAGATGCAGCCACCAGAGATGCAGCAAGAGAAGCACCAGGAGGTGCAACAGCAGGAGATTACGGAGGAGATGCAGCGGTAGATGTTTCAGCAGTACGAGATGCAGCAGGGTATGCACCAGTAGGAGATTCGGCAGCAGGAGAGGCAGCAGGAGAGCAGTATCATGAGATGAATCCAGTAATGAATCAGAGGAGTTGCAGCAGGAGATGCAGCAGCAGGGGATGCAGCAGAAAATGTACCAGCAATAGATGCAGGAGACGATCCAGCAGGAGGAGATACAGCAGCAGGAGATGTAGCATGAAACACAGTAGTAGATGAATTAGCAGCAGAAGCAGCAACAGGTCCAGGAGATGCAGCACCAAGAGATGCAGCAAGAGATGCAGCAGGAGATGCTGCAGCAGGAGATGCTGCAGCAGCAGGAGATGTAGCAGGGTATGCAGCAGAAGTAAATGCAGCAGGGTATGCACCACCAGGAGTTCAGCAGCAGGAGATGCAGCAGGAGAGCAGCATCATGAGATAAATCCGCTGGTGCATTAGAAACAGTTGCAGCAGAAGATACAACAGCAGGAGATGCAGCAGCAGATGAAGCAGCGAGAGATGGAGGAGGAGATACAGCAGGAGGAGATCTAGCAGGAAAATAATTTAGAAGATGAATCAGCAGCAGATGCAGCAACAAATGCAGAACATGCAGCAGGAGGAGATGCAGCAGGACGACATGTAGCACAAGATCGAGTAGCCGAAGTTGCAGCAGCAGGAGATGTAGAGAAGAAGATGTAGCAGAAGGAGATGCAGGAGAAGATGAAGCTGTAGTAGATGCAGCAAGAGATACGGCATGAGCAAATGCAGTAGCAGATGCAGCAGCAGGAGATGAAACAACACATGCAGCAGCAGTAGATACGCCAACAGGAGATGTACCTGTAGATGCACTAGTATGTGAAGCAGCATCAGATGCAGCAGTAGGAGACTCCAAAGGATATGCGACAGGAAGAGAAACAGCAGGATATGCAGAAAAAAATGCAGGAGATGAATCTGAAAATGCACCAGCAGGATATGCATCAGCTGGAAATCAAGCAGGAGATGTAGATGGATATGCAGTAAGAGGAGATGCAGCAGGAGATGCAGCAAGTGGCTATGCAGCAGGCGATGCAGCAAGAGGAGATGCACCAGGAGATGCAACAGCAGGAGATGCAGCAGGAGATGCAGACGTACCCGAGGCAGCAGTAAATGTAGAAGAAGTATATGCAGCAGCAGGAGATAAATCAGCAGGTGCAGCAGAAGGAGATGCAGGAGGTAGCAGCAGCAGATCAGCAAAAGTTGCAGCAGGAAAATTCAGCAAGAGATGCAGCAGGAGTCGTCACAGCAGAATATGTTGCAGGAGATTCAGCATCATGAGATGCATCAGCAGGAGATGCATCACCAGATGCAGAAGCGGTCGATGCATCAGCAGGAGATGCAGCAGCAGGAGATGCAGTAGGACATGCAGCTGTAGGATATGCAGCAGCAGTAAATGC
Organism: Clamator glandarius; assembly: GCA_033459285.1. Lineage (NCBI taxonomy): Eukaryota > Metazoa > Chordata > Aves > Cuculiformes > Cuculidae > Clamator > Clamator glandarius. The sequence goes on from JAUNZM010001760.1 coordinate 323,519, forward strand.
AGAATGATATGAAGAAGCAGTAAATGCAGCATGATATGAAGAAGCAGAATATGCAGCAGTAGGAAATGCTGCAGCAGATGCAGTAGCAGGTGATGCAGCAGCAGGAAATTCAGATGGAGATGGAGCAAGAGATTAAGCACGTGATGCAGCAGCAGAATGAGCAGAAGATGCAGCTGGAGGAGATGCAGCTGGAGGAGATGCAGCAGGAGATACAGAAACAGGAGATGCAGCAGCAGCAGATGCAGCAGGAGATACAGGAGGATCTGAAGCAGTAGATGCAACGGGAGATTCAGCAGCAGGAGATACAGGAGGCAATGCAGCAGTAGATACAGCAGTAGATGAAGCAGTAGGACCTGCAGAACCAGATGCAATTGGAGAAGCAGCAGGAGATGCAGCAGAGATGCAGATCCTCCTGCTGTGTCTCCTGCTGATGCATCTCCTGCTTCATTTCCTGCTGATGCATCTCCTTCTGCATCTACTTCTTCTGGCATCTCCGTCTCCAGCATTTCCTGCTGCATCTCGTGCTGCTGCATCTACTGCTGATGAATCTCCTGCTGCTGCATCTCCTCTAGCATATCCTGCTGAATCTCCTGCTGTAGAATGTCCTGCTGCATCTCTTGCTGCATTTCACACGATGCACATCTTGCTGCATATCCTGCTGCTGCGTCTCCTGCTGCTGCATCTTCTTTTGTTACATCTGCTGCAGCATCTCCTGCTGCTACACCTCCTTGTGCTGCATCTGCTGCTGCTGCTTCATCTCCTGCTTCAATATACACTGCTGCATTTCTTGCTGCTGCACCTCCTGCTGCTGAATCTCTTGCTGCATCTCCTGCTGCATCTGCTTCTGCATCTGCTTCTGCATCTTTTGACGCATCTCCTACTGCTTGATCTCCTTCTGATGCATCCCCTTCTGAATCTACCAGTGCTGCATCTGCTGAATCTGCTGCTGCATCTGCGGCTGCTTCATCTACTGCTGCATCTCCTGCTGTATCTCCTGATGCTGTACGTGCTGCTGCTGCATCTGCTGCTGCTGCATCCGATGCTGCTGTAACTCTTGCTGTATTTACTGCGGCTGAATCTCCTGCTAGATCTCCTTCTGATGCATCCTCTTCTCTGCATCTACTTCTCTGCATCTCCTCCTGCTGCATCTCCTACTGAATCTCCTGCTGCATGTACTTCTCCTGCATATCGTGCTGCATTTCCTGCTTCATCTCCCACTGCATTTTGTACTGATACATTTCCTGCTGCATCTCCTACGATATATCTTGGTACATCAGCTGCCTCATCTCCTGCTGCATCTCCTGCTGCATCTCCTGGTACCACAACTCCTGCTGTTGCATTTCCTGCTGCATTTCCCACTGCATCTTCTGCTGCTGCATGTCCTGCTGCTGCAACTGCATCTCTTGCTGCATCTCCTCCTGATGCTTCTCCTGCTGTATATCCTTCTGCATTTCGTGCTGCATTTCCTGCTCCTGCATCTTTTGCTGCATCTACTCCTGCTGCTTCTCCTGCTGCACCTACTTCTGCTGCATCTCTTTCTGCTGCATCTCCTCTTGTGAATCTGCTGCAGCATCTCCTGCTGCTGACTCTCCTACTTCACCTGCTGCTGGATCCACTGCTGCTGTGTCGGCTGCTTCTGCATGTGCTACTTCATCTGCTGCTGCATCTCCTGCTGCATTTCCTGTTGCTGATTCTCCTACTGCTGTATCTCCTGCTGCTGCATTTCCTGCCGCATATCCTGCTGAATCTCCTGCTGCTGCATCTTCTACTGCTGCATGTCATACAGCATCTCCTGCTGCTGCATCTCCTACAGCTGCATCTCCTAATGCTACATCTCTTATCTCTGCATCACCTGCTGCATCTCCTGCTGCAAAATCCTCTGCTGCTGCATCCCCTGCTGTATCTACTACTGATGCATCTCCTACTTCATCTTCTGCTTCTACATCTCCTGCTGCTTCTCCTGATGCTTTATCATCTGAGGCATCTCTTGCTGCTGCATCTCCTGCTGGTTCTGCATGTCCTGCTTCATCTGCTTCTGCATCTCCTTCTGCTGCATCTCCTACTGCATCTCCTGCTGCTTCTCCTACTTCACCTACTGCTACATCTCCTGCTGCTGCATCTCCTGCTGCACATACTGCTGCATATCCTGCTGCTGAATTTCCTGCTAAATCTGTTGCTGCATCTGCTGCGGCTGCATCTCCTGCTGCTTCATCTCTTGCTCTTACATCTCCTTCTGCGGAATCTCCTCCTGAATATCCTGCGGCATCTCCTGCTGCTACATATCCTGCTACATCTCCTGATGCATCTCAATCTGCATATGAATCTCCTGATGCATCTCCTCCTGCTGCACCTCCTACTGCTGCGTCTGCTGTGGCATCTCCTGCTGCATCCCCTGCTGCTGCATCTTATCCTGCTGCATCTCCTGCTGCATTTTTGCTGTATATTCTGCTGTCAAATCTCCTGCTGATGCGTCTGATGTTGCATTTCCTGCTGCGTCTGCTCTGGCATCTCCTGCTGCATCCCCTGCTGCTGCATCTTATCCTGCTGCATCTCCTGCTGCATTTTTGCTGTATATTCTGCTGTCAAATCTCCTGCTGATGCGTCTACTGTTGTATCTCCTGCTGCATCTCCTGTTGGTACATTTTATTCTCTGCAGCTTGTACTCTGCACCTCCTGCTGCTGCATCTCCTGCAGCTGCATCTCCTGCTGCATCTCCTACTATTGCCTCTTCATCTCTGCATCTCCTGCTTCATTCTCTACTGCTTCATCCCCTTCTGCTGCATCTCCTGCTGTATCCCTTGATGCTGCATCTCCTGCTGCTGAATCTCCTGCTTCTGCATCTCCTACTCCCGTAAGTCTTGCTGCTGCCTCTCCTACTTCTGCATCTCCTGTTCTTGCAACTCCTGATGCATCTGCTGCTGTATCTCCTGCTGCATCTTCTACTGCTTCTCCTGATGCTGCATTTCATGCTGCATCTTCTGCTGCTGCATCTTCTGCTGCTGCATCTCCTGCTGCATATTCTTGTGCATCTGCTGCTTCATTTTCTACTGTATCTTCTGCTACTTCATATCCTGCTGATGCATCTTTTGTTACATCTCTTGCTGCATCTCCTGTTGTATCTCCTGCTTCTGCATCTTTGTCTCTGCATCTCCTGGTGCTGCATCTACTGCTGCAGAATCACTTGCTGAATCTGCTGCTGCTCCATCTCCTGCTGCTTCATATCCTGCTGCATCGCGTCTTGCTGCATCTCCTGCTTCATCTCACCTGCATCTTCTGCTATTGAATCCACTGCTGCTGCATCTCCTGCTGTTGAATTTCCTTCGTCTGACTCTCCTTTTGAATCTCCTGCTTCTGCATCTCCTGCTGCTGCATCCTCTGCTGTATCTAAAACTGCTGCATCTCCTACTGAATCTTGTTCTTCTGCATCTCCTGCTACAGCGTCTGCTGCATCATCTACTCCTGCCTCGCCTCCTACAGCATCTCCTTCTGAATCTCCTGCTGCATCTCCTGCTGCTGCATCGCCTGCTGCATCTGCTGCTTCATCCCCTTCTGCTGCATATCCTGCTTTATCCCTTGCTGCTGCATCTCATGCTAAAGCTCTTGCTTCATCTCCTGCTTCATATTCTGCTGCTGCATCTTCTGCCGCTGCATCTCCTGCTGCTGCATCTCCTGCTGCATTTCCTGCTTCATGTCCTGCTCATCTACTGCTGCTTCATCTCCTGGTGCTGTATCTCCATATACAACTCCTCCTGCTGCATATCCTGCCGTATCTCCTTCCGCTGCTCCTCATGCTGCTGAATCTGCTGAAGATTCTCTTCCTAATGCATCTCCTGTTGAATCTGCATATCCTCCTGCATCTGCTTCTGCATCTCGTTCTGCTGCATCTTCTGCTCCGTCTCCTTCTGTTGCATCTCCTTCTGCTGCATCTCCTGCTGCATCCACTTCTGCATCTCCTGCTGCTGCATCTCCTTCTGCATCTTCTGCTTCATATCCTCATGCATCTCCTGCTGCATCTCTTGCTGCTCTATCGTCTGCTGCATCTCCAGCTGGACCTCTTTCTGCTGGATCTCCTGTTGATGAACCTTCCCCTGCTGCATTTCCTGCTGAATCTCCTGCTGCCGCATCTCCTGCGGCTGCATCTCCTTTTCCTGCATAGTCTTCTGCTGTAGCTCCCGCTTCAGCTCCTATTGCATCTTCTGCTGCATCTGCTGCTGATGTGTCTGCTTCTGCATTTCCTGCTGCTGATGAATCTGCGACTGCATTTCCTGCTTCTGCATCTCCTGCTTCATGTTTTGCTGCATCTGCTGCTGTTTCATCTCCTGCTGCTTTATCTCCTGCTGCATCTCCTCATTCTTTATATCCTGCTGTATCTCCTGCATCTGCAACTCATGCTGTTGCATCTCATGCTGCTGCATCTGAGGAAGATTCTCTTCCTACTGCATCTTCTGCTGAATCTTCATTTCCTGCTACATCTTCTGCATCTCCTGCTGATGCATCTCGTGCTGCTGCAGCTCTTCCTGCATCTTCTTCGGCTGCAGCTCCTGCTGTATCTTCTACTGAATCTGCTGTTGCTTCTACCTTGGCTGCATCTCCTGCTGCTGCACCTCCTCCTACGGCATGTGCTGCTGCGTCTCCTGCTGCTTCATCTCTTGCTTCTGCATCTCCTGCTGATTCCTTGCTGATTCATCAGCGCGTTCAACACATTCTGGTGCATCTCCTGCTGCATTTCCTGCTGCATCTCCTGCTGCATCTGCTGCTGCATCTGCTGCTGTTGAATCTCCTGCTGCTGTATCTTCTTTTACATCTCCTGCTGCTGCATCTCCTGCTATATCTCCTGCTAAATCTCCTGCTAAATCTCCTGCTAAAGCTCTCCTGCTAAAGCTCTTACTGCATCTCCTGTTGATGTGTCTGCTGCTTTATATCCTGCTGTGTCTGCTGCTGAAACTCTTGCTGCATCTGCTGCTGCTGCATCTCTCCCTGCTGAATCTCCTGCTGCTGCATCTCTTTCTGCATCTCCTGCTGATGCATCTCCTCCCACTGCATCTGCTGCTGCATCTGCTGCATTTCCTGCTGGATCTGCTGCTTGATCTCCTGCTGTATCTCCTGCTGCTGCATCTCCTTTGGTAGCTGCTGCTTCAGATCCTCCTGCATCTCCTGCTGCTGCATCTTCTCCTGCATATTGTGTTGCTGCATCTCCTGCTGCTTCGTGTGATTTTGCATCTCCAGGTGCATCTCCTTCTATTGCATCTCCAACTGCTGCATCTCTTGTTGCTCTGTCGCCTGCTGCATCTCATGCTGGATCTCTTTCAGCTGGATCTCCTGTTTCTGAATCTCCTCCTGCTGCATTTCCTGCTACATCTCCTCCTGCTGCATCTCCTACTGAATCTACTGCTGCATCTCCTGCCGCTGCATCTCCTATTGCATCTCCTTCTGCTGCATCTCCTGTTTTGGCATTACCTGCTGCATCTCCTGCTGCTGCATCTGCTGCTGAATCTCCTGATGATGCATCTCCTTCTACATCTCCTACTGTACATCTACCGCTTCATCCCCTGCAGCATCTCCTGCTGCTCCATCTGGTGCATCTGCCGCTTCAGCTGCTGCTGCTTCATCCACTGCTGAATCGGCTGCTATATCTCCTTCTGCTGCACCTCCTTCTCCTCGATCTACTTCTGCATCTCCGGCGGCTGTATCTGCTGCTGCATCTGCTGCTGATTTACATCTTCCTGAATTTTTTGTGGCGGCATCTCCTACTCCATGTCCTGCTGCAGCATCTAGTGTTGAATCTCCTACTGCTGCATCTACTGCTGTTGCATCTCCTGTTGCAGAATATCCAGCTGCCACTCCTCTTGCTGAATCACCTGCTGAATCTCCTTTTGCAGCTCCTGCTGCTGCAGCTCCTGCTGCTTCATCCCCTCAACCTGCATCTCTTTCTGCAACACTTGCTGCGTCATCCCCTGCTGCTCCTTCTGCTGCTGCATCTCCTGCTGCTGCATCTTCTCCTGCATCGTCTCCTGCTGCAACTGCTTCTGCATCTGCTGCTCCTTCTGCTGCTGCATCTCCTCCTGCTGTGTTTCTTACTACCTCTGCTGATTAATCTCCTGCTGCATTTCCTGCTGCATGTTTTGTTGCTGCATCTCCTGCTGCTTCGTGTGATTTTGCATCTCCTTCTATTGCATCTTTGGCTGCTGCATTTTCTGCTACATCACCTCCTGCCTATCCTGCTACTGCATCTCCTAATGTATTTCCTGCCGCTTAATCTCCTGCTGCTGCATCTACCGCTTCATCTCCTTCTGATGTCTATCTTGCTGCTGCATCTACCGCTTATGAATGTCCTCCTGCTGCATCTCAGGTTTCATCTCCTCTTTCTTATCCCCGGCTGCATATCCTGCTGCTACATCTCCTGCTACTGCATCTCCTTCCGCATCTAATGCTGCATCTCTTGTGGCTGCATCTCGTCCTACATCTCTTGCGGCTGCATCTCCTGCTCCATCTCCTGCTGATGAACCTTCTCCTAATGCATCTATTTACGTGTCACTTTCTGCTGCATCTGCTGCATTTGCTGCTGCATCTGCTGCTGCTTCACATCCTGCTGCTTCATCTCCTGCTACAAGTCCTGCTACTGCATCTGCTGCTGCATCTGCTGCTGCTCTATCTCTTGCTTCATCTACTGCGGCTTCATTTCCTGTTGCATCTCCTTCTGCTGCATCACATTCTCTGCATCTATTGATAATGCTTCCCCTGCTGCTGAATCTCCTGCTGCTGCACCTCCTGCTTCTGCATCTCATGCCACATCTGCTGATGATGCATATCCTGATCTGCATATCTTGCTGCATCACCTGCTACTGCATCTCCTGCTGCTGCATCTCCTGCTGCTGAATCTCCTACTGCTGAATCTCGTCCTGCAGCATACTACTGCTGCTGCATTGCCTACTGCATCTTCCGCTGTGTCATCCCCTGCTGTGGCATCTCCTAGTGCATTTCCTGCTGTTTAATCCCCTTATGATGCATCTCCTGCTGAATCTCCTTCTGCTGCATATATCGCTGCTGCATCTAATTCTGCTTCCTCTACTGCTGCATCTCCTACCTCATCTACTACTGATGCATCTCCTCCTGATGTAGCAGGAGATGCAGCAGTAGACGAAGCAGGAGCTGATGAGGCAGCAGATTCAGCAGATGCGGCAGTAGTAGATTCAGGAGGAGATGCAGCAGGAAGAGCTGCAGCAGGAAATGTAGATGAATATGCAGCAGCAGGAGATGCTTAAGTAGGAGATGAATCTGCAGGTGATGCACAAGGAGATGCAGTACGTTATGCAGAAAGAGATGCAGCAGGAGCTGCAGAACGAGATGCAGCAGCAGGATATGCAGTAGAGGAGATGAAGCAGAAGATGCTTCAATAGGAGGGGCAACTTGAGATGCAGCAGAAGGAGATGCAACAGGAGGAGATGCAGCAGCAGGAGATGCAGCAGGAAATGTTGCCACAGGAGATACATCAGGAGGTACAGTAGCAGCAGCAGATGCAGCAGCAGCAGATGCATGAGATGCAGCCACAATTGATGTAGCAGGAGATGCTGGAGACGGAGATGCCAGAAGAAGTAGATGCAGAAGCAGGAGATGCAGAAGGAGATGCATCAGCAGGAAATGAAGCAGGAGATGCATCAGCAGGAGACACAGCAGCAGGATATCAGGAAGGAGATGCACCAGCAGGAAATGCTTCAGGAGATGAAGTGGGAGATGCTGCAGCATATGATGCAGCAGCAGATTCAGCAACAGATGCAGCAGCAGGAGATGTTGCAGCAGGAGAAGCAATAGGAGATGCAGAAGCAGGAGATGCAGTGGCAGGAGATGCAGCAGAAGGAGATGCAATAGGAGGAGATGCTGCAGGTAATGTAGCAGCAGGAGGTGTAACAGGAGATTCTGCAGCAGAAGAGTACGCGGGACGTACCGCAGCCGGTGATGTAGCAGAAGATGCACTATGATATGCAGCAGCAGGAGATACAGCAGCAGGTTAAGAGGCAGCAGATGCAGCACCAGCATATGCAGCTGCAAGAGACTACGCAGGTGAAGCAGCACCAGATGAAGCAGCATATGCTGCAGATATAGCAGTAGGAGATGCAGCCGGTGATGCAGCAGGAAGCGATGCATCAAGAGATGCTTATGAAGCTGCAGCAGCAGGAGATGTAGCAGGAGATGCAGCAGTACATGAAGCAGCAGCAGATGCAAAAGTAGATTCAGGAGATGAAGCAGAAGGAGATGCAGCAGGAGAGGAAACAGCAGAAGATACAGAAGGAGATGCAGCATCAGAAGATGAAGAAGGAGATGAAGTAGAAAGTGCAGAAGCAAATGCAGCAGGACATGCAGCAGGATGATATGCTGCATCAGTTGAAGCAGCAGGAGATGCAGCAGGAGATGCATCACGAGATGTAGCATCAGCAGCAGATGCCGCAGCAGCAGGTGCTGCAAAAATTGCAGCTGCAAGAGATGCTGCAGGAAATGCAGCAGGATATGCTACAGCAGGAGATGAGGAAACACCAGCTGCAGCAGGACATCCAGAAGGAAATGCAGCAGCAGGAGATGCATATTCAGCAGGTGATGCAGCAGGATATGCAGCAGGAGATTGAGCAAGGGGAGATGCACCCTGAGATACAGCAGCAGGAGATGTAGCTGGAGATGCAGCAGTTGGAGATGCATAAGCAGTAGATGCAGCAGCAACATATACATCAGAAGGAGATGAAGCAAGAGATGAAGCAGGAGAGGCAGCAGCAAGATATACATCAGAAAGAGATGAAGCAAGAGATGAAGCAGGAGAGGCAGCAGCAAGAGAGGAAGCAGCAGGGGATGCAGCAGCAAGAGATGCAGCAGGAGATACAGCATCAGGAGATGCTGCTACAGGAGGCGCAGCAGCAGTATATGAAGCAGGAGACCCATCAGCAGGAAATGCAGAATAAGATGCAGCAGGAGATGAAGCAATTGATGCTGCAGCAGAAGGTGTAGCAGTATATGCAGTTGGAGATGCTGCAGCTGGAAATGCTACAGGAGATAAAGCAGTATATGCAGTTGGAGATGCTGCAGCAGGAGATGCATCTGGAGATGCAGCAGTAGGTGAAGATGCACAATCTACATCAGCACATGCTGCAGATGCAGCAGTTATAGACTCCGTAGGAGTTGCAGCAGGAAGAGATGCACCAGGATATACAGAAAAAAAGAATGCATCAGCAAGAGATGCATAAGGAAATGCACCAGCAGGATATGCATCAGCAGGAGTTGCACCAGCAGGAAATGCAGGAGGAGACGCAGCAGCAGCAGGAGTAGCAGAGTCAGCAGGAGATGCTGCAGTAGATGCAGAAACAGGAGATGCAGCAACAGGAGATGAAGCAGGAGATGCAGCAGGGGGTGCATATTCAGCAGTCGATACAGAAGCAGGAGATGCAGCTGGAGATGCATTAGGTGATGCAGCAGCAGGAGATGTAGCAGAATAGGATGCTCCATGATATGCAGCAGCAGGAGATGCAGCAGCAGGCGATGAAGCAGCAGATGCAGCACCAGTATATGTGGCAGCAGAAGATTACGCATGAGAAGCGGCAGCAGAAGATTACGCATGAGAAGCAGCAGCAGAAGATGCAGTATCAGAAGATACATCAGGAAATGCCTCAGCAGACGCAGCAGCACGAGAAGCAGCAGCAGCACATGTAGAAGGATGTGCAGCAGTAGGAGATTCAGCAGCAGGCGGTAAAATAGGAGAGTAGCATCATGAGGTGAATCCGCAGAAATATAAGAAGGATATGAAGCGGCAGATGTAGCAGCAGGAGATGCAGGAGGAGATCCAGCAGCAGTAAATGCAGAAGAAGGAGAAGTAGCAGTAGATGCAGCATTAGATGAATCAGCAGCAGGTGCAGTAGCAGATGCAAGAAATGCAGCAGCAGGAGATGCAGCAGTAGATGCAGCACTGGAAGATGCAGCAGGAAATGCAACAGCAGGAGATTCAGTAGCAGGAGATGCAGAGCAGAAGATGCTGAGAATGATAAACAGCAGAATGAGATGCAGCAAGTGATACAGCAGCAACAGATGCAGCAGCACTTGGAGCAGCAGTAGATGATGCAGCAGGATACGTAGCAGGATATGAAGCAATATGTGAAGAAGAAGCAGATACAGCAGCAGGAGATTCAGCAGGAAGATATGCAGCAGGAAATGCAGAAGATGCAGCAGCAGATGGAGCCGCAACAGATGCAGGAGCAGTTTCAGCAACAGATTCAGCTGGAGATACAACAACAGGAGATGCATCAGCAGGAGATGCAGAAGCAGGATATGCACCTGCAGGAGATACAGCAGCAGATGCAGCAGCAGATACAGTAGTAGATGCAGCAGATTCAGATTCAGATTCTGCAGGAGATGCAGCAGCAGGAGATGCAGCAGCAGATGCATCACGAGATGTAGCTGCAGCAGCAGATGCTGCAAAATTTGCAGCTGCAGGAGATGCTGCAGGAAATGCAGCAGGATATGCTACAGCAGGAGATGAGGAAACACCAGCTGCAGCAAGACATCCAGAAGGAAATGCAGCAGCAGGAGATGCATATTCAGCAGGTGATGCAGCAGGATATGCAGCAGGATGTACAGCAGGAGATTGAGCAAGGGGAGATGCACCCTGAGATACAGCAGCAGGAGATGTAGCTGGAGATGCAGCAGCTGGAGATGCATAAGCAGGAGATGCAGCACCAAGAGATGCAGCAGGAAATGCATCAGCAGGAGATAACATGCAGCAGCAGATGCAGCATCAGCAGATTCAGCATCAAGAGATGAAGCAGCAGATGCAGCAGCAGGAGATGCAGTAGCAGGAAATACAGCAGGAAGAGAGGCAGAAGGTAATACAGCAGCAGGAGTTGAAGCAGGATATGCAGCAGCAGGAGATCCAGCACCAAGAGATACCGCAGGAGATGCAGCAGGATATGCAGCAGCAGGAGATAAGGCAGGAGATGCAGCAACAGGAGACTGAGCAGCAGGACAGGCAGTATGAGATGCAGCAGCTGGAGATGCAGAAGAAAATGCAGCAGCAGGAGTTGAAGCAGCAGATTCAGCAGAAGCAGATGCAGCAGGAGGAGTTGCAGAAGGAGGAGATGCAGCAGGTAATGTAGCAGCAGGAGGTGTAACAGGAGATTCTGCAGCAGAAGAGTACGCGGGACATACCGCAGCCGGTGATGTAGCAGAAGAAGATGCACTGTGATATGCAGCAGCAGGAGATACAGCAGCAAGTTAAGAGGCAGCAGATGCAGCACCAGCATATGCAGCTGCAAGAGATTACGCAGGAGAAGCAGCAGCAGGATATGCAGCATCAGAAGAAGCATCAGGATATTCATCAACAGACGCAGCAGCAAGAGATGAAGTAGCAGCACATGCAGAAGGATATGCAGCAGCAGGAGTTTCAGCAGCAGGAGATGCAGTAGGAGAGTAGCATCAAGAGATGAATCCGCAGATGCATCAGAAGGATATGAAGCAGCATATGCAGAAGCAGGAGATGTAGGAGGACATCCAGCAGCAGGAGATACAGCAGCAGGAGATTCATAAGCAGATTCAGTAAGATATGCAGCAGTAGAAGATGCATCTCAAGCAGAAGATGCAGCAGCAGGAGACTGAGCAGGAGATGCAGCATCAGGAGATGCTGCCTCAAGAGACACAGCAACAGTATATGAAGCAGGAGGCCTATCAGCAGGAAATGCAGAAGGTGAGGCATCATCAACAGATGCAGCATCAGGAGATGCAGCAGCAGATGCAGAAGCAGGAGATTCTGCATCAAAGTCAGGAGCAGACACAGCAGCAGCAGATGCAGTAGCTGTTACAGTAGAAGATGCAGATTCAGCAGGAGATACAGCAGCAGGAGGTGCTGCAGGAGTTACTGTAGCAGGAGATGCAGCAGAAGGAGATGCAGAAACAGATGTAGCAGCTACAGATTCAGCGGGAGATGCAACAACAGGAGATGCTGTAGCAGGAGATGCAGCAAGAGGAGATGCAGAAATAGATGTAGCAGCAGGAAACGAAGCAGCAAAAGATGCAGCAGGAGATGCAGTACGAGGAGATTTAAGATGAGATGCAGAAGGACGAGATGCAGCAGGACATGAAGCAGCAGGATATTCAGCAGGAGTTGCAGAAGCAGGAGATGCAGCAGCAGGAGTTGCAGAAGCAGGACATCGAGCAGCAGGAGATGCAGGAGAAGGAGATGTAGCCACAGCAGATACAGCAGCAGATTTAGCAGGATATTCAGCGGGAGATGCAGCAGCAGGATATGCATCAGCAGGAGATGCAGAAGAAAGATATGCGGCAATAGATGCAGGAGAAGATGCAGTAGCAAGAGATGCAGCAGCAGGAGGTGCACCAGCAGGAGATTCATCAGCAGGATATGCATCAGGAGATTCCATAGGAGCTGCAGCAGGAGAAGCAGGATCAGGAGAAGCAGAAGCAGGAGATGCAGAAGCAGGAGATGCAGAAGCAGGAGATGCAATAGGAGATGCAGAGGCAGGAGATGCAGCAGTAGATTCAGTAAAAAATGCAGCAAAAGGAGATGTAGCAGGAAATGCAGCAGGAGGAGATTCAGAAACAGGAGATCCAGCTGAAAGAGATCCAGCATGAGATGCAGCAGGCGACAGAGCAACAAGAGATGCAGCAGTTGGAGATGCAATAGAAAGAGATGCACCTGGAGATGCAAAATCACACGAAGCAGCAGGAGATGCAGCAACACAATATGCAGGAGAAGATGCAGGAGCAGGAGATGCAGGAGGATCTGAAGCAGCAGCTACCAAAGGAGATGCAGCAGCAGGAGATACAGCAGGAGATCAAGCAGCAGATCCAGCAGGAAATGCAGCAGATGCAGCAGCAGATGCAGTGGGAGGAGATGCATCAGCAGGAGATGCAGAAAGAGATGCAGCAGCAGGAGATTCAGCAGGGAGAGATGCAGCAGCAGCAGATGCAGCAAGAGTTTCAGCAGCAGACACAGCAGGATATAAAGCAGCAGACACATTAACAGGAGATGCAGTAAGAGCTTTAGCAGGAGATTTAGCAGGAGATATAGCAGGAGATGCAGCAGCAGGAGATGTAAAAGAAGATACAGCAGCAGGAGATTCAACAGCAGCAGATGCAGCAGCAGATGCAGCAGGAGATGCAGCAGCAGATGCAGCAGGAGGTGCACCAGAATGTGTTGAACTCGCAGATGAATCAGCAAGGAATCAGCAGGAGATGCAGCAGCACATGCCGTAGGAGGAGGTGCAGCAGCAGGAGATGCAGCCAAGGTAGAAGCAACAGCAGATTCAGTAGAAGATACAGCAGGAGCTGCAGCCGAAGAAGATGCAGGAAGAGCTGCAGCAGCACGAGATGCATCAGCAGGAGATGCAGCAGAAAGAGATCCAGCAGCAGGAGATGCATCAGCAGGAGATGCAGAAGATGTAGCAGGAAATGAAGATTCAGCAGAAGATGCAGTAGGAAGAGAATCTTCCTCAGATGCAGCAGCATGAGATGCAACAGCATGAGTTGCAGGAGATACAGCAGGATATAAAGAATGAGGAGATGCAGCAGGAGATAAAGCAGCAGGAGATGAAACAGCAGCAGATGCAGCAACACATGAAGCAGGAGATGCAGAAGCAGGAAATGCAGTCGCAGATTCATCAGCAGCAGGAAATGCAGAAGCAGACACATCAGCAGCAGATGCAGCAGAAGATGCAATAGGAGCTGAAGCAGGAGCTACAGCAGAAGACTATGCAGGAAAAGGAGATGCAGCCGCAGGAGATGCGGCAGCAGGAGATTCAGCAGGAAATGCAGCAGGGGAAGGTTCATCAACAGGAGATCCAGCAGAAAGAGGTCCAGCTGGAGATGCAGCAGACGATAGAGCAGCAAGAGATGCAGCAGGAGATGCATGAGGATATGAAGCAGAAGATGCAGAAGGAGATGCAGCAGCAGGAGATGCAGAAGTGGATGCAGCAGGAGATGCAGCAGAAGGAGATGCAACAGAAGGAGACGGAGCAGAAGATGCAGCAGAACGAGATGCAGAAGCAGATGCAGAAGCAGATGCAGAAGCAGATGCAGGAGGATATGCAGATTCAACAGGAGATGCATTAGGAAGAGAATCTTCAGCAGATTCAGCAGCATGAGGAGCAGCGGAAGGAGATACGGCAGGATATGTAGCAGGCGGAGTTGTATAAGGAGATACAGCACCAGGAGATGAAGCAGCAGTAGATGAGCAGGACATGAAGCAGGAAATGCAGCAGGAGATGCAGCAGCAGGAGATGCAGCGGCAGAAGATGCAGCAGCAGAATATGAAGCAGGAGATGAAGCAAGAGCTTTAGCATGAGATGCAGCAGCAAGGGATAAAGCAGGATAGGCAGCAGAAGGGGATGAAGCAGCAGATACAGCAGGCGATGCAGCAGCAGGAGATGCAGCAGGAGATTCAGAAGGAGATGCTGTAGGAGGCGAGGCAGGAGTAGATGATGCAGCAGACGCTGTAGCAGGAGATGCAGAAGAACAAGATTCAGTAGGAGATGCAGCAGCTTTAGATACAGCAGAGGATGCAGCAGCAGGAGATGCAGAAGCAGGAGATTCAGAAGGAGAGTCAGACGAAGGAAATTCAGCAGCAGGAGATGCAGCAGCAGTGGATTCAATAGCAGAAGATGCAGGTGAGATGAAGCAGGAGATGCAGCAAGATGCGATGCAGCAGGATACGAAGCAGCAGGAGATGGAGCAGCAGCAGATTCAGCAAGTGATTCTGCAGCAGTAGATGCAGCACCAGGAGATGCAGAGACAAAGATGCAGAAGCAGGAGATACAACAGGAGATGCAGCAAGAGATGTAACAAAAGATGCATCAGCAGGATATGAAGTAGCAGAAGATACAGTAGAAAATGAAGCAGCAGATGTACAAGAAAATGCAGCAGGAGATGCAGCAGCAGAAGATGCAGCATGAAATGCAGCATCAGGAGAAGCAGTAGAAGATGCAGCAGGAAATACAGCAGCAGATGCATCAGGAGTTGCAAGAACAGGAGATGCAGAAGTAGGAGATGCAGCAGCAAGACTTACGGGAGTAGGAATTGCAGAAGCAGGAGATTCAGCAGCAGGAGATGCAGCATCAAGGGATACAGCAGGAGATGCAGCAGAAGGGGATGAAGCAGTAGAGGATGAAGCAGGAGATGCAGAGATGAAGAGGCAATAGTAGGAGATGCAGCAGGAGATGCAGCTGCAGGAGATGCAGCAGCAGGAGGTGCAGAGTACAAGCTGCAGAGAATAAAATGCACCAACAGGAGATGCATCAGGAGATGCAACAGCAGACGCATCAGCAGGAGATTTGACAGCAGAATATTCAGCAAAAAATGCAGCAGGATAAGATGCAGCAGCAGGGGATGCAGCAGGAGATGCCACAGCAGACGCAGCAGTAGGAGGCGCAGCAGGAGGAGGTGCATCAGGAGATTCATATGCAGATTGAGATGCATCAGGAGATGTAGCAGGATATGTAGCAGCAGGAGATGCCGCAGGATATTCAGGAGGAGATTCCGCAGAAGGAGATGTAAGAGCAAGAGATGAAGCAGCAGGAGATGCAGCCGCAGCAGATGCAGCAACAGATTTAGCAGGAAATTCAGCAGCAGGATATGCAGCAGTATGTGCAGCAGGAGATGCAGCAGCAGGAGATGTAGCAGTAGGTGAAGTAGGAGAAGCAGCAGGAGATGCAGTAGGAGATGCAGCAGAAGGAGATGCAGAAGCAGATGAAGCAGGACATGCAGAACCAGCAGGAGATGCAGCAGCAAGAGATGCCTCAGATGATAAAGCATCAGGAGAAGCAGCAAGAGATGCTGCAGCAGGAGATGTAGAAGCAGAAGATGAAGTAGGAGATGCATCAGTAGTAGATACAGCAGGGGATGCAGCAGCAGAGGATTTTGCAGCATGAGATGCAGAGATAAGAGATGTAGCATTAGGAGATGCAGCTGTAGGAGATGCAGCAGCAGGAGATGCTGTATGACATGCAGCAGTAGAAGATGCAGCAGCAGGAGATTCAGCAGGATATGCGGCAGGAAATGCAGCAGCAGGAGATACAGCAGTAGGAGAATCAGCAACAGGAAATGCAGCAGGAGATGCAGCAGCAGATGAAGTAGCACATGCAGAAGCAGCCGACACAGCAGCAGTGGATTCAGCAGCAGGTTAAGTAGGAGATTCAGCAGCAGGAGATGCTGCAGCAGATTCACAAGAGAAGATGCAGCAGCAAGAGATGCAGCAGGAGATGCAGCAGAAGTAGATGCAGCAGGAGAAGCAGCAGGAGTAGATGCAGCAAAAGATGCAGGAGCAGGAAATGCAGCACGAAATGCAGAAGGATATACAGCAGGAGAAGCATCAGGAGGAGATGCAGCAAGAGATGCAGATGCAGCAGCAGGACATGCAGCAGCAGGAAATGCAACAGCAGGAGTTGTGGTACCAGGAGATGCAGCAGGAGATGCAGCAGGAGATGAGGCAGCTGATGTACCAAGATATATCGTAGGAGATGCAGCAGGAAATGTATCAGTACAAAATGCAGTGGGAGATGAAGCAGGAAATGCAGCACGATATGCAGGAGAAGTAAATGCAGCAGGAGATGAAGCAGAAAGAGATGTAGCAGCAGGAGATGCTACAGGAGATTCAGTAGGAGATGCAGCAGGAGGAGATGCAGAAGCAGGAGATGCAGCGAAGTAGATGCAGAGAAGAGGATGCATCAGAAGGAGATCTAGCAGGAGATTCAGCTGCAGAAAATGCAGCAAGAGTTACAGCAGCATCGGATGCAGCAGCAGCAGATGCAGCAGCAGATGCAGCATCAGCACGTACAGCATCAGGAGATACAGCAGGAGATGCAGCAGTAGATGAAGCAGCCGCAGATGCAGCAGCAGATTCAGCAGATGCAGCACTAGTAGATTCAGAAGGGGATGCATCAGAAGGAGATCAAGCAGTAGGAGATGCGTCAAAAGATGCAGAAGCAGATGCAGCAAGAGATGCAGCAGGAGATGCAGCAAGAGATTCAGCAGCAGGAGGTGCAGCAGCAAGAAATGCAGCAGTGTATATTGAAGCAGGAGATGAAGCAGCAGCAGCAGATGCAGCACAAGGAGGTGTAGCAGCAGGAGATGCTGCAGCAGATGCAACAGAAGAAGATGCAGCAGCAGGAGACGCAGCAGCAGGATATGCAGCAAGAGATGCAGCAGGACATTCTACAGCAGGAGATTCAGCAGGATATGCTAGAGGAGATGCAGCAGCAGGAGATTCATCAGCAGTAGATGCAGCAGCACGAGATGCAGCAGGAAATGCTGGAGACGGAGATGCCAGAAGAAGTAGATGCAGAAGGAGATGCATCAGCAGGAAATGAAGCAGGAGATGCATCAGCAGGAGACACAGCAGGAGGATCTGCATCTCTGCTGCATCTCTGCTGCATCTCCTGCTGCTTCTCCAATTGCATCTGGTTCTGCATCTCTTACTGCTTCATCTACTGCTGTATCTACTGCTGCATTGCCTCCTGTATCTCCTACTGCTGAATCTCCCGTTGCATCTACTGCTTCAGATCCTCCTGTATCTCATGCTGCATCTGCTGCTGCTGCATCTCCTGTTTCTGTATCTCCTGCTGCATCTCCTCCAACTGCATCTCCTCCAGCTGCATCTTCTGCTGATTCTGCTGTTGCATCACGTGCTTAATCTCTTGCTCCATCTCCATCTGAATTTCCTGCTGATGCATCACCTGCTACTGCATCTGCTGCAGCATTTCCTACTGCTGCATATCCTGCTGCTTCATATCATGCTGCATTTACTGCTTCTTCATATCATTCTGCATTTACTGCTGCTGCATATCCTACAGCTGCATGTCCTACTGCATCTCCTGCTGCATCTCCTGCTGCTGTATCTCCTGCTGCTGCATCTCCTGCTGATGCATCGACCGCTTCTGCATCTGGTGATGCATCTCCTGCTGATGCATCTCATGATGCTGAATCTCCTGCAACATATTCTGCTGTGACGACTCCTGCTGCATCTCTTGCTGAATTTTCCTGCTGCAACTTTTGCTGATCTGCTGCTGCTACCTCCTGCATCTCCTGCTGCTGCATCTGCTGATTTATCTCCTGCTGCTGCATATACTTCTTCTACATTTACTGCTGCCTCGGGTACTTCTGCATCTCCTGCTGCATCTCCTGCTGTTGCATCTCCTGGTGCATCTCCTCTTGCTGTAGCCGCAGGAGGTACATCAGGAGGTACAGTAGCAGCAGCAGATGCAGCAGCAGGAGATGCCAGAAGAAGTAGATGCAGGAGCAAGAGATGCAGAAGAAGATGCATCAGCAGGAAATGAAGCAGGAGATGCATCAGCAGGAGACACAGCAGCAGGATATCAGGCAGGAGATGCACCAGCAGGAAATGCTTCAGGAGATTCAGCAGCAGATGCAGCAACAGATGCAGCAGCAGGAGATGTAGCAGGAGATGCAGCAGTACATGAAGTAGCAGCAGATGCAAAAGCAGGACTGCAGCAGGACATCCAGAAGGAAATGCAGCAGCAGGAGATGCATATTCTGCAGATGATGCAGCAGGATATGCAGCAGAAGATGCAGCAGCAGGAGATGCATCAGCAGATGCATCAGCAGATGCATCAGGACATGCAGATTCAGTAGGAGATGTAGCAGTAGAAGATGCTGCTGCAGATGATGCAGCAGGAGGTGCTGAAGAAGGAGATGCAGCAGGAGATGCAACAGAACGAGATGCACAAGAAATGCTGCAGGAGGAGATACAGCAGGTATTGCAGCGGCAGGAGATGTAGCAGAATATGAAGCAGGAGATGCAGCAGCAGAAGATGCATCAGGGGATGCATATTCAGCAGTAGATTCAGCAGGAAATTCAGGAGGAGATGCAGCAGCAAGAGATGCAGCATGAGATGAAGAAGCAGCATATGAAGCAGCAGCATATGAAGCAGCAGATGCACCAGATGGAGCAGAAGGAGATGCAGCAGGGGATGAAGCAGCAGATGCAACAGGAAATGGAGCATCAGGAGATGCATACGCAGAAGGATGAGCAGAGGATGCAGCAGCAGATGAAGCAGCAGGAGATGCAGCAGCAGGAGATATAGCAGGAGATCCAGCAGTAGATGAAGCAGCAGCATATGCAGCAGCAGATGCACCAGAAGGAGCAGAAGGAGATGCAGCAGCATATGCAGCAGCAGATGTAACAGGAAATGGAGGATCAGGAGATGCATCCGCAGAAGCATGAGCAGGGAAGGAGATGCAGACGCAGTAGATGCCGCAGGAGATTCAGCAGCAGATTCAGCAAGAGATGTGGCAGCAGGAGGTACAGCAGCAAAAGATATAGCAGCAGGAGATGAAGCAGCAGATGCAGTACCAAGAGATGCAGGAGGACATCTAGTAGCAGGAGAGGCAGTAGCAGGAATTTTAGTAGGAGATGCAGCAGGACATGAAGCATCTCCTGCTTCTGCCTCTCCTGCCGCTGCATCTCCTGCTGAATCTGCTGCTGAATCTGCTGCGGCATCTACTGCTACAGCATCTCCTGCTGCTGCATCTCCTGCTGCTGCATCATCTCCAGCTGCTTCTCCTTCTGCTGTATCTGCTGCTGCATCTGCTACTGCTGCATGTCCTGCTTCTGCATCTACTTTTCTGCATCTCCGGCTGCTGAATCTCCTGCAGCTCAATATCCTGCTTCATCTTGGGCTGCTGCATCTCCTGCTGCTGCATCTCCTGCTGCTGCATCTGCTGGTTCATCTCGTGCTGCTGCATCTGTTCCTTCTGCATCTACTGCCGCATCTGTTTCTTCTGAATCTCTGATGCATCTCCTACTGCATTGCTGATGCAGCCGCTGCTGCATCTCCTGCTGCTTTATAAAGTGCTGCTGCATATCCAGCTTCAGTATCTCCTATTGCATCTGCTGGTGCTGCTTCTCCTGCTGCTACATCTCCTGCTGCATCCTCTGCTCATGCTTCTGCGGATGCATCTCCTAGTGCTCCATTTCCTGTTGCATCTGCTGCTTCATCCCCTGCTGCATCTCCTTCTGCTGCATCTCCTGCCTCTGCTGCTTCATATGCTGCTGCTTCATCTACTTCTGCATCTCCTGCTGCATCTCCTGCCTCTGCTGCTTCATATGCTGCTGCTTCATCTCCTGCTGCATCTCCTGCTGCTGCATCTCCTTCTGAATTTCCTGCTGAATCTACTGCTGACTATGCATCCCCTGTTGCATCGTCTGCTGCTGCATTACCTGCTGCATCTCCTCCTACGGCATATCTTGTGCATTTCCTTCTGTTGCATCTCCTGCTGCATCTCCTTCTTCGGCACCTCCTGCTGCGTCATCTGCACTAGCATCTTCTACTGCTACATCTCCTACTGAATCTGCATGTCCTGCTGCATCTGCTGCTGCATCTCATGCTGCTGCATCTTCTTCTTTGACACCTCCTCCTCTGTAATCAGCAGCAGCATCTTCTACTGCTATATCTCCTTCTGAGTCTGCATCTCTTGATCCATCTGCTGCTGCATCTCCTGCTGCATCTCCTGCTGCATCTCCTGCTGCCGCATCTCCTTAATCTGCTGCTTAATCTGCTGCAGATTCGTGTACTGATGCATCTCCTTCTAAAACACTTGCTGCTTCCTTTCCTGATACTTGATGTCTTCCTGCATCTCCTGCTGCTGCATCTGCTGCTTCATCTCCTTCTGCTGTATCTCCTGCTGCTGCATCTCCTTCTGCATCCTCTAATCATGCATCTGCGGATACCTCTCCTGATGCTCCATTTCCTGATGCGTCTGCCTCTCAGTCTTCTGCTGATGCATCTAGTGCTTCTGCATTTCAGCTGCATATCCTGCTGAATGCATCTGCGGCTGCATCTCCTGCTGTAACATCTCCTGCTGAATCTCCTGCTGCACCTCCTACTGCAACTGCTGATACATATGTTGCTAATTCATCTCCTGCTGCGTCTCCTGCTGCTGCATCTTCTGCTGATTCATCTCCTGCTCTTGCATGTCCTGATGCTTCATCTCTTGCTGCAACTTCTGCTGCAGCATATCCTGCTCAATAGTCTGCTGAATTTTTTCATGATGCATCTACTCCGGCTGCATCTCCTGCATCTGCTGCTACATCTTCTGCTGATTCATTTATTGCTGCATCTCCTCCGACATCTGCTGCTGCTGCATCTCCTCCTGCACCTCCTGTTGCTGAATCTGATGCTGCATCTTTCTGCTGCATCTCCTGCTGCTGAATATCCTGCTAATGCGTACACAGCTGCATCTACAGCTGATGCATCTCCTGCTGTTGCATCTCTTGATTCTGTATTACTGCTGCATTTCTTGCTGCTGCATCTCATGCTGCATCTCCTGCTGTTGCCTCACCTCCTGCATCTCCTGCTGATCTTTGTGCTGCATCTCCTTATGCTGCATCTCCTGCAGCATGTCCTGCTGATTCTCCTGCTTTAGAATCTCCTGCTGTATCTCTTGCTGCATTTCTCATGATGCACATCTTGCTGCATCTCTTGCTGCTGCGTCTCCTGCTGCTGCATCATCTTTTGCTACATCTGCTGCAGCATCTCCTGCTGCTATATCTCCTGCTGCTGCTTCTGCTGCTGCATCTCCTGCTTCAGCATATACTGCTGCATTTCCTGCTGCTGAAACTCCTGCTGTGGAATCTCTTGCAGCATGCACCTCCTGCTGCTGAATCTCCCATTACAATATATAATGCTGGATTTCCTGCTGCTGAAACTCCTCTTGCTGAATCTCTTGCTGCATGCCCTGCTGTGTTTCTTTCTGCATCTGCTTCTGCATCTCATGATGCATCTCCTATAGCTGCATCTTCTGCTGATGCATGTACTTTTGAATCTACTGTTGCTGCATCCGCGGAATATGCTGCTGCATTTGCAGCTGCTTCATCTACTACTGCATCTCCTGCTACATCTCTTGCTGGTGCATCTCCTGATGCTGCATCTGCTGCTGCTGGAACACTTGCTGCATGTGATGCTGCAACTGTTGCTGCTGGAACTCTTGCTGCATTTACTGCGGCTCAATCTCCTGCTGTATCTCCTTCTGCTGCATCTCCTTCTCTGCATCTCCTGCTTCTGCATCTCCTCCTGCTGCACCTCCTGCTGCATTTCCTCCTGCTGCCTCTCCTGTTTCGGTATATTCTGCTGCATTTCCTGATGCTGCATCTCCTGATGCTTCATCTCTTGCTGCAACTCCTGCTCAATATCCTGCTGAATCTCCTCATGCTGCATCTACTCCTGCTCCATCTCCTGCATTTGCCGCTACATCTTCTGCTGATTCATCAATTGCTGAATCTCCTGCTCCATCACCTGCTGATGAATCAGATGCATTTCCTGCTGCAACTCCTGCTGCTGCGTACACTGCTGCATCTACTGCTGCTGCATCTCCTCCTGCGTATGATTCTGCATTACCTGCTGCATCTCACAGAATCACAGATTCACAGAATAACCAGGTTGGAAGAGACCCATTGGATCATCGAGTCCAACCATTCCCACCAATCCCTAAATCATGCTCCTAAGTACCTCATCCACCCTAACCTTAAACACCGCCAGGGACGGCGACTAAACCACCTCCCTGGGCAGACCATTCCAATGCCTAACCACCCTCTCCGTGAAGAATTTTTTCCTAATCTCAAGCCTAAGTCTCCCCTGGCAGAGCTTGAGGCGATTCCCTCTCGTCCTGTCCCCTGTCACTTGGGAGAAGAGGCCAGCTCCCTCCTCTCCACAACCTCCCTTCAGGTAGTTGTAGAGAGTAATAAGGTCTCCCCTCAGCCTCCTCTTCTCCAGGCTGAACAACCCCAGCTCTCCCAGTCGCTCCTCATAAGATTTGTTCTCCAGCCCCTTCACCAGCTTTGTTGCTCTTCTCTGGACTCGCTCCAGAGCCACAACCTCCTTCTTGTGGTGAGGGGCCCAGAACTGAACACAGTACTCGAGGTGCGGTCTCACCAGTGCCGAGTCCAGAGGGAGAATAACCTCCCTGGACCTGCTGGTCACGCCGTTTCTGATACAAGCCAAGATGCCATTGGCCTTCTTGGCCACCTGCATCTCCTCATCCTGCATCTCCTGATGTAGTAACTCTTAATTCTGTATCCACTGCTGAATTTCCTGCTGCTGCAACTCCTGCTGCTGCATTTGATGCTGCATCTCCTGCTCCCTCATCTGCTGTTACTTTATTTGCTACTGCATCTTCTGCTGCATATCTGCTGCTGCATCTCATGCTGTACCTCCTGCTGCTGCATCTCCTCATACACCTGCTCCTTGATCTCCTGGTGCATCTCTTGGTGCTGCATCTCCTGCTTCATCTCCTGCTAAATCTCCTGCTGTGGAAACCCCTGGTGCATCTCCTGCTGCATTTCCTGTTGCATCTCCTGCTGAATATGCATCTCCTGCTGCTGCATCTCCTGCTGCTGTATCTACTGCTGATCTACTGCTGCATATGCTGCTGCTGTATCTTATGCTGCTGAATCTCCTGTTGCTGCATCTCCTTCTGAATCTCCTGCTGCTGTATCTTCTGCTGCTGAATCGCCTGCAGCATCTCCTGCTGCCTCTCCTACAGCTGCATCTCCTCCAGCTAAATCTCCTTCTGCATTGCTGGTGCATCTCCTGCTGTATCTCCTGCTGAATTTTAGCCTTCATCTCCTGCGGCTCCATTTCCTGGGGCATCTCCTGCTGCTCTATCTCCTGCAGAATCTCCTGCTGCATCTCTTGCTGCTGAATGTCCTGCTGCTGAATCTCCTGCTACTGCATCTCCTGCTGAATCACATCGTGCCTCTCCTGTTGCTACATCTCTCTCTTCTGCATCTCCTGCTGCTTCATCTGCATTTCCTACTCCTGCATTACCTAATGCATCTGCTTCTTCATATCCTGCTGCACCTTCTACTGCTTCACCTCCAGATGCTGCATCTCCTGCTGCATCTGCTGCTGCGGCATCTTATCTAGCTGCGTCTCCTAATGAATTTTCTTGTGCATCTGCTGCTTCATTTACTGCTGTATCGTCAGCTGCCGCATCTTCTGCTGATGCGTCTGCTGTTGCATCTGCTGCTGCATCTCCTGCGGCTGCATCTCCTGCTACATCTGCTGCTATTGCAACTTCTTCTCTACAACATTTTCTCTGCATCTCCTGCTGCTGCATGACTTGCTGAATCTGCTGCTGCGGCATCTCCTGCTTCTGCATCTCCTGGTTCATCTCCCCTGCATCTTCTGCTACTGGATCCACTCCTGCTGTATCTCCTGGTGCTGAATCTCCTTCTTCTCAATCTCCTGCTGCATCTTCTGCTTCTGCATCTCCTGCTGTATCTTATAATGCTGCATCTCCTACTGAATCTTCTCCTTCTCCTTCTTTATCTCTTGCTGATGCATCTGCTGCATCTGCTGCATCATCTACGCCTGCCTCTCCTCCTACGGCGTCTCCTTTTGATTCTCCTGCTGCATCTCCTGAATCTGTACCTGCTGAAGCATCTCTTCCTGCTGCATCTCCTGCTGAATATGCATCTATTGCTGCACCTGCTGCTACATCTCCTGCTGAATATGCATCTATTGCTGCACCTGCTGCTACATCTCCTCCTGCCGCATCTCCTGCTACATCTCCTGCTGCTGAATCTCCTGCTGCTGCATATCCTGCTGCATCTGCTGTTGAACCTGCTGTTGCATCTCGTGCTAATGCACCTCCTAATGCTGCATCTATTGCTGCTGTATCTCCTGCTGCTGCATTCTATGCTGCATCCTTTACTGCTTCATCTGCTGCTTCATCCCCTTCTGCTGCATCTCCTGCTGTACCCCTTCCTAGTGCATCTCCTGCTGCTGCATCTCCTGCTCCTGCATGTCCTGCTGAATCTGCTGCTCCTCCATCTCCTGCTGCTGCATGTCTTGCTGCATCTCCTGCTTCATCTCACCTGCATCTTCTGCTATTGAATCCACTGCTGCTGCATCTCCTGCTGCTGTATTTCCTACGTCTGACTCTCCTGCTGCATCTCCTGCTTCTGCATCTCCTGCTGCTGCATCCTCTGCTGTATCTAATGCTGCTGCATCTCCTACTGAATCTTGTGCTTCTGCATCTCCTGCTACTGCGTCTGCTGCATCATCTATTCCTGCCTCTCCTCCTACAGCATCTGCTTCTGAATCTCCTGCTGCATCTCCGGAAGCTGTACCTTCTGAAGCACCTCTTCCTGCTGCATCTCCTGCTGAATATGCATCTATTGCTGCATCTTCTTCTGCATCTCCTGCTGCTGAATCTCCTGTTGCTGCATCTCCTGCTGCTGCATCATCTGCTGCTGCATCTCCTCCTTATGAATCTCTTGCTGCTGCATCTGATGCTGCATCTCATCCTGCTGCATCTCCTGCTGAATATGCATCTATTGCTGCATCTTCTTCTGCATCTCCTGTTGCTGAATCTCCTGTTGCTGCATCTCCTGCTGCTGCATCATCTGCTGCTGCATCTCCTCCTTATGAATCTCTTGCTGCTGCATCTGCTGCTGCATCTCCTCCTGCAGCATTGTCTGCTGCTGCATCACCTGCTGCATCTGCTGTTTCATTCCCTTCTGCTTCATCTTATGCTGTATCTCTTCCTGCTGCATCTCCTGCTGCTGCATCTCCTTCTACAACCCCTCCTGCTACATATCCTGCAGTATCTCTTTCTGCTACTCCTTATTCTGCTGAATCTTCTGAAGATTCTCTTCATACTGCATCTCCAGCTGAATCTGCATCTCCTGCTGAATCTGCTACTGCATCTCGTTATGCTGCATCTCCTGCTGCATCTCCTTCTGTTGCATCTCATTCTGATGCATCTCCTGCTGCATCTCTTGCTGCTGAATCGCCTGTTGATGAATCTTCTCCTGCTGCATTTCCTACTGAATCTTCTGCTGAATCTCCTGTTGATGAATCTTCTCCTGCTGCATTTCCTGCTGAATCTCCTGCTTCTGCATCTCCTGTTCCTGCATATCCTTCTGCTGCGGCTCCTGCTTCAGCTCCTACTGCATCTTCTGCTGCATCTGCTGCTGATGCATCTGCGACTGCATTTCCTGCTGATGATGCATCTCCTGGTGCGATTCCTGTTGCTGCATCTCCTGGTGCATCTCCTGCTTCATCTGTTGCTGCATCTCGTGCTGATGCAGCATCTCCTGCTCAATATCCTTCTGAATCTCCTTTGGCTGCATCTCCTGCATCTGCTGCTACATCTTTTGCTGCTGGATCTCCTTCTGCATCTCTTGCTGACGAATCTGATGCTGCATCTCTTTCTGCTGCATCTCCTGCTGCTGAATCGTCTGCTGCTGCGTACACTGCTGCATCTACTGCTGATGCATCTTTTGCTGCAGCATCTTCTGCTGCATCTACTGCTGCTGCCTTTCCTGCTGAATCTCCTGCTGCATCTCTTGGTGCTACATATCCTGATGCTACATCTGCTGCTTCATCTCCTGCTGAATCTCTTGTGATAGAACCTTTTGCTGCATCTCTTGTAGCATTTCTAATGATACACCGCTTGCTGCATCTCCTGCTTCTGCATCTCCTGCTCCTGCATCTCCT
Source organism: Clamator glandarius (assembly GCA_033459285.1). Lineage (NCBI taxonomy): Eukaryota > Metazoa > Chordata > Aves > Cuculiformes > Cuculidae > Clamator > Clamator glandarius. The sequence goes on from JAUNZM010001760.1 coordinate 350,017, forward strand.
GCTGCTACATCTGTTGCATCATCTCCTGCTGCTGCATCTCCTGCTACATCTCTTCATGCTGCACATCCTGCTGCATCTGCTGAATATTCTCTTCCTACTGCATGTCCTGCTCAATCTGCATTTCCTGCTGCATCTGCTGCTGCATCTCCTTCTGCTTCATCTGGTGATGCATCTACTTCTCCTGCATTTCCCGCTGCATTTTCTGCTTCATTTCCTGCTGCATTTCATTCTCATACATATCCTAATGCATCTCCAACGGTATATCTTGCTACATCTGCTGCCTGATCTCCTCCTACATCTCCTGCTGCATCTGCTGATACATCTCGTACCCCTGCATCTCTTGCTTCATCTGCAGCTGATGCATCTCTGGTATCATCTCCTGATATTTCATCTCCTGCTGTATCTGCTGCTGCATTTTCTTATCTGCATCTTTTTATATGCATCTCCTGCTGCTGCATCTTCTGCTGCTGCATCTCCTGCTGCAGAATCTCCTGCTGAATCTGCTGATGCATTTCCTGCTGCATCTCCATCTGCTGCATCTTCTTTTCTGCATCTACTTCTCTGCATCTCCTGCTGCTGCATCTCCTGCTGCATTTCCTGCTTCATCTGTTGCTGCATCTTCTGCTGCTTCATTTGCTGCCGCTGTATCTCCTGCTACGTCTCCTCCTTCTTCATATCACGCTGTATCTCATGCTGCTGCATCTCATGCTGCTGCATCTGGTGAAGATTCTCTTCCTACTGTATCTTCTCCTGAATCTTCGTTTCCTGGTACATCCTCTTTTGCATCTCCTGCTGATGCTTCTCCTGCTGCTGCATCTCCTGCTGCTGTGTCTGCTGCTGAACATCCTGCTGTGTCTGCTGCTCAGTCTCCTGCTACATCTGCTGCTGCTGCATGTCCTGCTGCTCAATCTCCTGCTGCTGCGTCTCCTTTGGCATGTGATGCTGCTGCATCTCCTTCTGCTGCATATACTGTTGCATCTGCTGCTGCATCTCCTCCTTCTGCACTATCTGCTGCATCTCCTCCAGCGCCATATCCTGCTGAATCTCATCATATGGCATCTTCTGCTGCTGCATCTCCTGCTGATACTCTTAATGCTGCATCTCCTCTTGCAGCATTTGCTGCTTCGTCTACTGCTGCTGAATCTTCTGCAGAATCTGAATCTGCTGCTACATTTCCTGCTGATGCACATCTTGCTTCTACATCTCCTACTGCTTCATCTCCTGCTGCATAGCCTTCTGATGCATCTCCTGCTGCTGCATCTTCTGCAACTGCATCTGCTGCTACATCTGCTGCTGCTGTGTCTCTTGCTGCATCTCTTTCTGCTGATTATCATTAACTACATCTTCTGCTCTGCATCCCCTCCTGCTGTATCTGCTGCTGCATCTCCTGCTTCTGCATCTATTACATCTGCTGCTGCATCTACTGCTAGATACCCTTCTTCTGCATCTACTGCTGCTGGATCTCCTCCTGCATCTCCTGCTTCTGCATATGCTGATTCGTATCCTTCTGATTCTTCTGCGGATTCATTTCATGACACTACTCTCCTACTTCTGCTGCTGAATATCCTGCTGCTGCAAATCCTCCTGCATGTGCTGCTGCTTCTCTTGCTCCTGTGTCTGCTGCTGCATTTCCTGATGCACCTTGGGATACTGCATCTCCTGCCGCTGCATCTCCTGCGTAGTGTCCTGCTGCTGCAAATGCTGGTGCTGCATCTGCTGCTTCATCTCCTCCTGCTGCATCTCCTGCTGCTGCATATCATAGTGCATCTTCCTCTGCTACATCTCCTGCTACTGCATCACCTAAGGCATTTCCAGCTGCATTTCCTGCTTCTGCATCTACTGCTGAATATGCATCCCCTGCTGCATCTCCCGCTTCATCTCCTCTTGCTGCATCTCCTCTTTCTGCATCTCCTGCCGAATCTGCTGCTCCTGCTGCTGCTGCATCATGCTCTGCTGATGCATATCCTGCTGGTGCATTTCCTTATGCATCTCTTGTTGATGCATATCCTGCTGCATCTCTTCCTGCTGCTAATCCTGCTGAATCTATAACTGATGGATCTGCTGCATGTGCTGAGGCATATTGTGCTGCTTCACCTACTGCCTCATCTCCAGCTACATCTACTGCTACTGCTGTACCTATTGCTGCTGCATCCCCTCCTGCAGCATCTCCTACTTCATCATCTACTGCATATTTTGCTGCACCTGCTGTAGATTCATCTTCTTCTTCATCTCCTGCTGCTGCATCTTCTGCAGCAGGAAACTCAGCAGAAGTACGTGCAGCAGGGTATGCCCTATCAGGAGATTCAGCAGCAGGAGATGCAGCAGAAGAGTGTCATGAGATAAATCTGCTAATGAATCAGAATGAGTTGAAGCAGGAGACGCAACAGCAGGAAATGCCACAGAAATGCAGCAGCAATTGATGCAGGAGACGATCCAGCAGGAGGAGATAGAGCAGCAGGAGATGTAGCAGGAGATGGAGCAGTGGGTGAATAAGCAGGAGATGCAGCAGGAGCAGATGAAGAAGGAGATACTGCAGGAGGAGATGCAGCAGGAGGAGATGCAGCAGCAGTAGATGCAGCCGCAGTAGATGTAGCTGGAGATGCTGCAGTAGGTGAAGCAGCACAATATGTATCAGCACATGCTGCAGATCTATCAGTTATAGATTCAGCAGGAGTTGCAGCAGCAGAAGATGCATTAAGAAAATGCAGCAGCACATGCAGAAGGATATGCAGCAGCAGGAGATTCAGCAGCAGGAGATCCTGTAGGTTAGTAGCATCATGAGATGAATCCGCAGAAGCGTAAGAAGGATATGACGCCAGAGATGCAACAGGAGGAGATCCAGCAGCAGCAGAGGCAGAAGAAGGCCAGGTAGCAGGAGATGCAGCATTAGATGAATCAGCGGCAGATGCAGCAGCAGATGCAAGAGATGCAAGAGCAGGAGATGCAGCAGCAGGAGATGAAGCTGGAGATGCTTATATAGGAGGTACAACATGAGATTAAGCAGAAGGAGATGCAGCAGCAGTATATAAAGCAGCAGGAGATTTAACAGCAGGAGATGCAGCATGAGATGCAGCAGGTTGAGATGAAGCAGCAGGGAAAGCTTCAGGAGATGCAGCAGAGAATCTCCTGCTGATGCATCTCCTGGTATTGCACCTCCTGCTGATACATCTCCTGCTGCTCCATGTCTTGCTGCTGCATTTCCTTCTGATGTATCTCTTGCTTCTGCATCTAATGCGGAATCTGCTGATATATCTGCCGCTGCTGCACCTCTTCTGCTCCATCTCTTGTTGCTGCACCTCCTGTTGAGTCTCTGTATCTTCGGCTGAATCTGCTGCTGCATCTCCTGCTGAAACTCCATCTTCCTCTGCATCGGATTCTTGATCTCCTGCTGCTGCACCTGTTGCTGGTGTCTTTGCTCCTGAATTTGCTGCTGCGTCTTCTGCTGCATATCATACTGTATCTCTTGTTGCGGTATCGCCCGCTGATGCGTCGCTGCTTATTTTATTGAATATGATGTTGAATCTGCTGCGGCCTCATGACATGCTGCTGCAGCTCATGCTGCTGCATCTCCTTCTGCTGCTTCTCCTGCTACATCCCCTGCTGCATCTCCTCCTGCTTGTCTTGCTGCATCTCCTGCAGCTTCATCTCCTGCAGCTTCATCTCCTGCTGATGCTATATCTCCTGCTCTATCTCCTTCTGCTGCAGTTCCTGCGGCTTCTGCTTCTGCATCTTCTGCTTCATCTTCTCCCACATCTGCTGCAGCTGCATCTCCATCTGCTGCATCTCCTGCTTCTGCATCTACTGATGAATATGCATCTCCTCCTATGGAATCTTATCCTGCTGCATCTCCTGGTGCTGCATCTACCCCACTATCTCGTGCTTCTGCATCTCCAACTGCTACATCTCCTGCTGCTGCATTTGCTGTAGAGTCTCCTGCTGCTGATTCTTCTGAATATGCATCTCCGGCTTCATCTCCTATTGCAACTCCTGCATCTCCATTTCCTGCTGTGTTATGAAAATATATTACCTCCTGCAGAAAATATTCTAGTTTGGAATGGGTTCCGAATGTCTTCTCTTGTAGCCCTTTCACTGCAAAACGACTTCTCTGGAAGCGTTTCACTGCCAGCTGCAAAGCAGGACTAACGGAAAGTTTTCGTATAGGATCTTGAATTGTGTCCTAACTGCGCCTGTTAAGACGCTTTAGGAAATCGAATAACGCCCACAGGGAAGATAGTAGCATGGAATGCTGCTGGTTTTATATATCTTTCTTCTTATAGCGATTTCACAAGTACCCCAGGGAAGCTGCTACCATCATATGACGGCTCTCGTTAGAGTCTGTTTTGGAAGCGCTTTCACTGCACACGGCAAAGTACGACTAACAGAGTTGTAGTATAGGGTACTAAATAGTGACTTAACTGAGGAAATTAAGGCGCTTAAGGAAAAGCGAGAAACTCCCGCAGGGAAGATGCTGCATGGAATTCTGCTGCTTCTGTATGTCTTCCATTATAGCGCTATTACGCCAAAGAAAGACTTGTAGAAGTTTCATTCTAGGCTTGTGTACTTTAACAGCAGAATGGTTATTAAAGCGTAACTACAAAATTCTAGATGGTTGATTATAAGTATCGGAGGGAAGCTTCTACAGTCAAATTCTAGGACTTCTTGGAATCTTCTCTGGAAGCGCTTTCACTGCATGTCGCAAAGCACGACTAAGAGAAAGTTTTAGTATAGGATACTGAATTGTGACTTAACTGCACTAATTAAGACGCTTAAGGAAAAGTGGGAAAGTCCCGCAGGGAAGATGCTAGCATGGAATTCCGCTGCTTCTGAATGTCTTCTCTTATAGTGCTTTCACTGCAAAGCCAGACTTGAGGAGCTTTGAGTCCTAGGCTTTTGTACTGTAACATCAGAATGGCTATTACGGCATCACTTCAAAATTTCAGTCCGTCAGCACAATTACCACAGGGAAGCTGCTACGATCAAATGCTGGTTGTCGTTAGAGTCTTTTCCAGAAGAGCTTTCACTGCAGTATGCAAAGTGTGAATTGTGACCCGTTTTAATATAAGTAAGTGAATTGTGACTTAGCTGCGGCTATTAAGGCGCTTTAGGAAAACCGAACAATTCCCACAGGGAAGATGAATGCTGCTGCTTCAGAATGTCCTCTCTTATAGCGCTTTCACTGCAAAGCAAGACTTGAAGGACTTTCAGTCTCGGCCTGTGTACTGCAATATCAGAATGGCTTATTAAAGCGTTACTTCTAAATTTCAGATCGTTCAGCACAAGTACCGCAGGGAAGCTGCTTCCATCAAATGCTGGCGCTCGTTAGGGTTTTCTGAGGTAACGATTTCACTGCAAGCAGCAAAGCAACACTTACGGACTCTTTTAATATAAGGTACTGAATTGCGTCTTAACTGCTCCTATTAAGAAGTTTTAGGAAAATGGAATGACTACAGCATCAAAGATGCTAGCATGGAATCCTGCTGCTTCAGAGATTATAGCGCTTTCAGTGCAATGCAAGACTTGTAGAAATTTCCGTCTAGACTTGCGTACTGTAAGACCAGAATGGCTATTAAAGCATCAATTCAAAATTTCACTGCGTTCAGCACAAGTACCGCAGGGAAGATGCTACCATCAAATTCTGGCTCTCGTTAAAGTCTTCTCTGGAAATACTGTCACTTCTACCTGCAAAGCACTACTAACAGATCTTTTAGTATAGGGTGCTAAAGAGTGACATAACTGCGCCTATTAAGGTACTTTAGGAAAAGCGAGTGTCTCCCACAGTGACGATGGAATGCTGCTGCTTCTGAATGACCTCTTTTACAGTGCTTTCACTGTAAAGCAAGACGTGTACAACTTTCATTCCAGGTTTTTGTACTATAACAGTCGAATGGCTATTAAATGTACTTCAAAACTTCAGCACGTTCAGCACAGGTACCAGAGGGAAGCTCCTATCATGAAATTCTGGATCTCATTTGAATCTTCTCTAGAAGCTCTTTCACTGCTAGCTGCAAAGTTAGGCTAATAGAACGGGTAGAGGGTACAGAATTATGACTTAATAGCGCCTATGAAGGCGCTTTAGGAAAGGACAGTATCTCACGCAGTACAGAGGCTAGCATGAAATTCTGCTGCTTGCTAACGTCTTCCCTTTTATCGCTTACACTGCCAAGCAAGACATGGAGTACTTTGAGTCTAGGCTTGTGTATTGTAACAGCAGAATGGCTATTAATGCTTCGCTTCAAAATTTCAATACGTTCAGCACAGTACCCCAGGGAAGCTGCTGCCATCATATGATGGCTCTCGTTGGAGTCTTCGCTAGACGCACTTTCTCTGCACGCTGCAAAGAACGACTAACAGCTAGTTTTTGTATAAGGTACTGAATTGTGACTTAACTGAGCCTATTAAGGCGCTGAAGGAAAAGTGAGTTTCTCAGGCAGATAAGATGTTAGCGTGGAATGCTGCTGCTTCTGAATGTCTTCTATAGAGTGCTTTCACTGCAAAGCAAGACATTTAGAACTTTTAGCGTAGGCTAGTGTACTGCAACGAGAGAATGGCTACTAAAGCATCACTTCAAAATTTCAGATCGTTCAGCACAAGTACCGCAGGGAAGCTGCTACCATCAAATTCTGGCTCTCGTTAGAGTTTTCCCTGGAAACGATTTAACTTTTACCTACCAAGCACGACTAACAGACCGTTTTAGTATGGGATAATGAATAGTGACTTGACTGCTTCTATTAAGGTACTTTAGGAAAAGTGAGTTTCTCCCGCAGTGAAGATGCTGCTGCTTCTCAATGTCTTCTCTTACAGTGCTGTCACTGCAAAGCAAGACTTGTACCGTTTTCAATGCACGCTTGTGTACTATAACATCTGAATGGCTATTAAAGTGTCACTTCAAAACTTCAGAGCATTCAGCATAAGTACCACATGGAAGCTCCTAACAGGAAATTCGTGCTGTCTCTCTAGTGTTCTCTGGTAGCGCTTTCACTGCTAGATGCAATGTGCGATTAACAGAACGTTTTAGCACAGGGTACGGAATTGTTCCTTAACTGTGCCTGTGAAGGCGCTTTAGGAAAAGTCAATATCTCCCGCAGTGAAGATGCTAGCATAGAAATCTGCTGCTTTTGAATGTTTTCCCTTATGGCGCTTTCATTGCCAAGCAGGACTTGTAGAACTTTGAAACAAGGCTGATGTATTGTAACAGCAGAATGACTATTAAAGCGCCACTTGTAAATTTCAGAGCTTTCAGCACAAGAACCCCAGGAAAGCTGCTACCATCAAATTCTGGACCTCTTTTGAGTCTCCTCTGGAAGCGCTTTCACTGCAAGGTGCAAAGTAGGACTAACAGAACGTTTCAGTATAGGGTAGTAAATTGTGACTTAACTGCTCCTATTAAAGTGCTTTAGGAAATGTGAGTAACTCCAGCAGGGAAGAGGCTAGCATGGAATGCTGTTGCTTGAGAAACTCTTCTAAAATAGTGCTTTCACTGCAAAGCAAGACTTGTCGAGCTTGATTCGAGGCTTGTGTACTGTAACATCAGAATGGGTATGAAAGCGTCACTTCAAAATTTCAGTTCGTTCAGCACAATTACCACAGGGAAGCTGCTACGATCAAATGCTGGTCGTCGTTAGGGTCTTCTCTTGAAAAGCTTTCACTGCGATATGCAAAGCGCGAATTATGGACCGTTTTAATATAATTAACCTAATTGTCACTTACTTGCGCAAATGAAGGCACTTTAGGAAAAGTGAGCAATTCCCGCAGGGAAGATGGAATCCTGCATGGAATCCTGCTGCTTCTGAATCTCTTCTATTATAGTGATTTCACTGCAGAGCAAGACTTGTAGAACTTTCATCCTAGGCCTGTGTACTGAATCATCAGAATGGCTATCAAAGCGTTACTTCAGAATTTCAAATCATTAACCACAAGTACAGCAGGGAAGGTGCTTCGATCAAATGCTGGCTCTCGGTAGTGTCTTCTGTGGTAACGATTTCACTGCAAGCAGCAAACCACTACTTATGGACCTTTTTAATATAGGGTACTGAATTGTGCCTGTACTGCGCCTATTAAGGCGCTTAAGGAAAACGCAATAATTACAGCATGGAAGATGCTAGCATGGAGTGCTGTTGCTTCGCATTGTCTTCTCTTATAGCGCTTTCACTAGAAAACAAGACTCGTAAAACTTTCAGTCTAGGCTTGTGTACCGTAACATCAGAATGCCTATTAAAGCGTCACTTCAAAATTCAGAGCCTTCAGCACAAGTATCGCAGGGAAGAAGCAACGGTCGCTTTGTGGCTTCTGTGGAAGCGCTTTCAGCGCAAGGTGCAAAGCGCTACTTATGGACCGTTTTAATATAAGTTACTGAAAATGACTAAATTAGGCAAAATAAGGCCCTTTAGGAAAAGTGAGTAACTCCCGTAGGGAAGAGGCTAGCATGGAATGCTGCTGCTTCTGAATGTCTTCTCTTTATAGCGCTTTCACTGCAAAGCAAGATTTGTAGACTTCTCAATCTAGACTTGTGAAGTGTAACAGTAGAATGGCTTTTGCAGAATCGCTGCAGATTTCATGTCGTACAGAATAAGTACCGCAGGGAAACTACTACGATCATATGGTGGCTCTCCTCATAATCTTCTCTTAAAGCGCTTTCACTGCAAGCTGCAAAGCAAGACTTATGGGTCTTTGTAGTACAGGGTACTGAATTATGGCTTAACTGCTCCTATTAAGGAGGTTTAGGAAAAATGAGTAATTCGCGCAGGGAAGATGCTAGCATGGAATTCTGCAGCTCCTGAATGTCTTCTCTTATAGCGCTTTCACTGCAAAGCAAGACTTGTAGAACTTTCAGTCTAGGCTTGTGTACTGTAACATCAGAATGGCTATTAAAAGGTCACCTCACAATTCAAAAGCCTACGGCATCTCCTGCTATTTCTCTAGCTGCTGCATCTCCTGCTCCATCTCCTTCTGGTGCAACTCCTCCTTCATCTCCTTCTTCTGCATCTCTTGCTGTATCGTCTGCTGTGTATCTCCTGCTGCAGAATCGCCAGCTGCTGTGTCTCCTGTAGCATCTCGTGAAGCTTCATCTCCTTCTGCTGCATCCCTTGCTGCTGTGTCTGCTGTAGCATCTCCTCCTGCTCCATCTCCAGATTCATTTCCTGCTGCATATCCTACTGCTGTTTCTCCTGCTGTTGCATCTCCTGGTGGATTTCACCGTTCTGCATCATCTCCGTCTGCATCTCGTGCTGCATATCCTGCTGCAGCATCTCCTGCTTCAGCATCTCCTGCTTCATTTCCTGTGGTATGCATCTGGTTTTTCATATACTGTTGCTGCGCCTCCTGCGGCAGCACCTCTTACTGCAGCATCTCTTGCTGCTGCATCTTCCGCTTAAGCATCTCCTGCTGCTGCATCTGTTACTGAATCTGCTGCTGCATCTTCTGCCATTGCATCTCCTGCTGCTGCATCTCTTACTGAATCTGCTTCTGAATCTGCTGCTCATCTCCTGCTGCTACATCTCCTAATGCATCTCCTGCTGCTACATCTACTTCTCTTGCATATCTTGCTGCTGCATCTCCTACCGCTGCATATCATGGTGCACCTCCAATTCCTCAATCTCCTGCTGCTACATCTCCTAATGCATCTCCTGCTGCTACATCTACTTCTCTTGCATATCTTGCTGCTGCATCTCCTACCGCTGCATATCATGGTGCACCTCCACTTCCTCAATCTCCTGCTGAATATCCTGCTTCATCTCTTGCGGCTGCATTCCCTGCTATATCTCTTGCGGCTGCATCTCCTGCTCCATCTCTTGCTCATGAATCTTGTCCTGATGCATCTCCTTATGCATCACTTGCTGCTGCATCTTCTGCATTTCCTGCTTCATCTCTTGCGGCTGCATTTCCTGCTGAATCTCTTACTGCTGCATCTGAAGCATTTGCTCCTGAATCTGCTGCTGCTTCACACACTGCTGCATCTTCTGCTACGTCTCCTTTTGGTGCATCTCCTGCTGTTGCATCTGCTGTTGCATCTCCTGCTGCTGCATCTACTACTGCTGTATCTCTTGCTGAATCTACTGCGGCTGCGTCTCCTTCTGCTCCTTCTCATTCTCTGCATCTTCTTCTCTTCACCGTCTGCTACTGCATCTCATGCAGCTGCACCTCCTGTTGGATGTATCTCCTGCTGAATCTCCTCCTACTGCATCTCCTGTTGCATCTCGTTCTGCATCTCCTGCTGCATCTGCTTCTGATTCATCTACTGCTGCATGCCCTGCTACATTTTCTGCTTCTGCATCTCCCGCGGCTGGATCGCCTCCTGCATCTGCTGCTGCTGCATCTACTGCTGCAACTCCTGCTGCAGAAGGAGATACAGCAGGAGATTCAGATGAAATAAATGCAGCAAGAGTTACAGCAGCAGCAGATGCAGCAGCAGGAGATGTAGCAGGAGATGCAGCAGTAGATGAAGCGGCAGTAGATTCGGCAGATGCAGCAGTAGTAGATTCAGAAGGAGATGCAATAGGAAGAGCTGCAGCAGGAAATGCAGAAGAATATGCAGCAGCAAGAGATGAAGCAGGAGATGCTTCAATATGAGGTGCAACATGAAATGCAGCAGAAGGAGATGCAGCAGCAGACGAAGCAGAAGGAGATGCAGAACAGGAGATGCAGCGGCAGGACATGGAGCAAGAGATGCAGCAGCAGGAGATGAAGCATCAGGAGATATAGCAGCAAGAGATGCAGAAGGGGATGCAGCAGGATGAGATGAAGAAGCAGCAGATGCAGTAGAAAATGTGCAGCCCCAGCGGATGCAGCAGCAGATTCAGCAGCAGATGCAGCAGTGGAAGATGAAGAGGCAGGAGATTCAGCAGCAGGAGTTGCAGCAGCAGGAGATTCAGCAGGAGATGCAGCAGCAGGAAATGCAGCAGGGGGTACTGCAGCAGGAAATGCGATAGGACATTGTGCAGCAGGAGATTCAGTAGGCGATGTAGCAGCAGGAGGTGCAGCCGCAGATACATTCAGCAGAATATGCAGAAGGAAATGCAGATGCACTTGATGCATCAAGCAAGAGATTGAGCAACAGATGCAGCAGGAAATAGAGTATCAGGAGATGCATTCACAGATGCATGAGCAGAGGATGCAGCAAGAGATACAGCAGGAGATGCATCTGAGGAAGATGCAGCAGGAGATGTAGGAGCAGACGGTCAAGAAGCAGGTGAGGCAGCAGGAGAGATGCAGCAGTTAATGCAGTACCAGTAGACGCAGCAGGGTATGCACCAGCAGGAGATTCAACAGGAGATGCAGCAGGATAGCAGCATCCAGAGATGAACACGCTGATGTATGAGAAGGAGTTGCAACAGCGTGAGATGCAGGAGATGCAGCAGAATATGCAGCAGGACGAGATGCAGAAGGAGATGCGACAGCTGGAGTAGCAGTAGCAGGATAGTCAGAAGCAGCAGATGCAGTAGGAGATGCAGTACCTGGAGACGCAGAATCAGGATATGCAGCAAGAGATGCATCAGCAGGAAATGTAGCTTGAAATGCAGCAGGAGATGAAGGAGATGCTGCAGCCGGTGGTGCCACAGGAGATGCAGCAGGAGATGCAGCAGCAGGAGATGCAGTAGCAGGAAATACAGCAGGAAGAGAGGCAGAAGGTAATACAGTAGCAGGAGTTGAAGCAGGATATGCATCAGCAGGAGATCCTGCACCAAGAGATACCGCAGGAGATGCAGCAGGAGGTGCAGCAGCAGGAGATGCAGAAGAAAATGCAGCAGCAGGAGTTGAAGCAGCAGATTCAGCAGAAGCAGATGCAGCAGGAGGAGTTGCAGAAGGAGGAGATGCAGCAGGTAATGTAGCAGCAGGAGGTGTAACAGGAGATTCTGCAGCAGAAGAGTACGCGGGACATACCGCAGCCGGTGATGTAGCAGAAGAAGATGCACTATGATATGCAGCAGCAGGAGATACAGCAGCAAGTTAAGAGGCAGCAGATGCAGCACCAGCATATGTAGCAGCAGGAAATTACGCAGGAGATGCAGCAGCAGGAGATTCAGCATCAGAAGATGCAGAAGAAGGATATCTAGCAGGAGATGCAGCATGAGAAGAATCAGCAGCAGATGAAGCAGCAGATGCAAGAGATGCAGCAAAAGGAGACGCAGCAGCAGATACAGCGGTAGGAGATGCAGCAGAAAATGCCACAGCAAGAAGATGCAGTAGCAGGAGACGCAGAAGGAGATGCAGCAGCAGGATATGTACCAGCATATGCAGCAGTATGTGAAGCAGCAGAATATGAAGCAGCAAATGCTGAAGATGCAGCAGCAGAGGATTCAGTAGGAGATGCAGCAAAAAGAGATGCAGAAGGAGATGCATCAGGAGGAGATGCATCAGTACTAGATAAGGTAGGAGATGCAGCAGTAGAGGAAGCACAATTAGATGCAGCAGCGATATATGCAGCAGAAGGAGATTCAGCAGGAGATGCAGCATAAGGGAATTAAACAGCAGGAAATGCACTAGAAGATGCCACAGCAGGGGATGACACAGCGGAAGATGCAGTAGGCGATGCAGCAGCAGTAGATGCAGCAGTGTATGCAGCAGCACGAGATTCAGCAGTAGGAGATTCAGCAGCAGGAGATGCAGCAGCAGGAGATGCAGTAGCAGGTGATGCAGCAAGATATGTAGTTCAGGATATGTATCATCAGCAGATGTGGCATGAGATGCAAAAGCAGGAGATGCAGCAGCAGATGAAGCAGCAGAGGCAGCCGCGGGAGATGCAGCAGCAGGAGGTGCAACAGCAGGAGATTCAGCAGCAGGGGAAGCATTATCAATAGATGCAGAGAATGTGATGCAGCAGAAGGAGATGCAACAGGAAATGAAGCCGCAGTAGATGAAGCAAGAGATAGAGCAGCAGCAGATGCAGCAGCAGATGCAGTAGCAGGACTTGTAGCAGGAGATGAAGCAGCAGGATGTGAAGCAGCAGCAGATGCAGCAGCAAATGCAGCAGATGCAGCAGAAAGTGACGCGTAAATAGATGCATTAGGAGAAGATTCATCAGCAGGAGATGGAGCAGGAGATGCAGCCGCAAGAGATGTAGGACGAGATGCAGCCGCAAGAGATGCAGCATTAGACGCGGAAGGAGATGCAGTAGCAGGAGATGTAGCAGCAGGATATGCAGCCGGGGATAAGAAAGAGGAGATGAAACCTGAGATGCAGCAGGAGGACATTCATAAGCGGTAGATGCAGCAGCAAGATAGACATCAGAAGGAGATGAAGAGGTAGATGCAGCAGCAGGAGATTAAGCGGCAGGAAATACATTAGGAGATGCAGTAGCAGGATAGGCAGGAGGTGATGTAGCAGAAAATGCAGCAGCCGAAGATGCAATAGAAGGAGATGCAAAATCACACGAAGCAGCAGGAGATGCAGCAACAAAACATGCAGCAGGAAATTCAGCAGGAGATTAATCAGCAGAGGTAGTAAGAAACGCAGCAGGAGGAGATGCAGCAGCAGAAGGAGCAGCAGATGCAGAAGCAGTTGCAGCAGGAGACGATGCAGGAGAAGATGCAGCAGCAGGAGATGCAGGAGAAGATGCAGCAGCAGGAGATGCAGCAGCAGAAGGAGCAGCAGGGGATGACGCAGCAAGTGTTGCAGAAAGAGATGCAGGTTGAGGGGATGAAGCAGCAGGAGCTGCAGCAGCAGGAGCTGCAAAAGGAGATTCAGCAGGTGATTCAGCAAGAGGAGTGGCAGCTGGATATTCTGCAACAGGAGATGCAACAGGAGATTCAGCAGTAGATGCAGCAGTAGGAGATTCAACACTAGATGCTGCAGCAGGACATGTAGTAGGAGATGCCGCCACAAAAAATTCAGGAAGATGTAAATCAGCAGCAGATGCAGCAGCAGATGCAGCCGCAGGAGATGCAGAAGTAGATCGAGCAGAAGGAGGTGCAGCAGAAGGAGGAGATATAGCAGCCGATTCAGCAGTGGATGAAGCAGCAGCAGCTGAAGCAGCAGATGCACCAGATGGAGCAGCAGGAGATGCTGCAGGGGATGAAGCGGTAGATGTACAGTAGGAGATGTAGAAGGAGATGCATCATCAGGAGATGCAGCAGCAGATGCAGCAGCAGGAGATGCAGCAGGTAATGCCAAAGCAGGAGATGCAGCAGCAGATGTAGTAGACAGAGATGCATCAGGAGATAGAGCAGCAGGATAATCAGCCGCAGATGCATAAGCTGGAGATGCAGCAGGAGGAGGTGCAGTAGCAGGAGATGCAGCAGCAGAAGATGTAGAAGCAGATAAAGCAGCAAATGGAGCAGGAGATGCAGCAGGAGATGCACCAGCAGGAGATAAAGCCGCAGATGCCTCAGCAGGAGATGCAGAAGCAGGAAGGGCTACAGAGACAGGAGATGCAGCAGCAGGGGATGCAGCAGCAGGAGATGCAGCAGCACATGCTGCAGAGGAGGTTCAGCAGCAGGAGATGTGACTGAAGCAGAAGCAACAGCAGATTCAGCAGGAGGTGCAGCAGCAGCACATGCAGCAGCAGGAGATGCAGCATAAGGATATGCATCAGGAGATTCCATAGAAGCTGCAGCAAAAGAAGCAGGATCAGGAGATGCAGAAGCAGGAGATGCAGCAGAAGGAGATGCAGAAGCAGGAGATGCAGAAGCAGGAGATGCAATAGGAGATGCAGCGGCAGGAGATGCAGCAGTAGATTCAGTAAAAAATGCAGCAGGAGGAGATGTAGCAGGAAATGCAGCAGGAGGAGATTCAGAAACAGGAGATCCAGCTGAAAGAGATCCAGCATGAGATGCAGCAGGCGACAGAGCAACAAGAGATGCAGCAGTTGGAGATGCAATAGAAAGAGATGCACCTGGAGATGCAAAATCACACGAAGCAGCAGGAGATGCAGCAACACAATATGCAGGAGAAGATGCAGGAGCAGGAGATGCAGGAGGATCTGAAGCAGCAGCTACCAAAGGAGATGCAGCAGCAGGAGATACAGCAGGAGATCAAGCAGCAGATCAAGCAGGAAATGCAGCAGATGCAGCAGCAGATGCAGCGGGAGGAGATGCATCAGCAGGAGATGGAGAAAGAGATGCAGCAGCAGGAGATTCAGCAGGGAGAGATGCAGCAGCAGCAGATGCAGCAGGAGTTTCAGCAGCAGACACAGCAGGATATAAAGCAGCAGACACATTAACAGGAGATGCAGTAAGAGCTTTAGCAGGAGATTTAGCAGGAGATATAGCAGGAGATGCAGCAGCAGGAGATGTAAAAGAAGATACAGCAGCAGGAGATTGAACAGCAGCAGATGCAGCAGCAGATGCAGCAGGAGATGCAGCAGCAGATGAAGCAGGAGATGCATTGTGTTGAACGCGCTGATGAATCAGCAAGGAATCAGCAGGAGATGCAGCAGCACATGCCGTAGGAGGAGATGCAGCAGCAGGAGATGCAGCCAAGGTAGAACAACAGCAGATTCAGTAGAAGATACAGCAGGAGCTGCAGCCGCAGAAGATGCAGGAAGAGCTGCAGCAGCACGAGATGCATCAGCAGGAGATGCAGCAGAAAGAGATCCAGCAGCAGGAGATGCATCAGCAGGAGATGCAGAAGATGTAGCAGGAAATGAAGATTCAGCAGAAGATGCAGTAGGAAGAGAATCTTCACCAGATGCAGCAGCATGAGATGCAACAGCATGAGTTGCAGATGCAGGATATACAGCAGGATATAAAGAATGAGGAGATGCAGCAGGAGATAAAGCAGCAGGAGATGAAACAGCAGCAGATGCAGCAAAACATGAAGCAGGAGATGCAGAAGCAGGAAATGCAGTCGCAGATTCATCAGCAGCAGGAAATGCAGAAGCAGACACATCAGCAGCAGATGCAGCAGAAGATGCAATAGGAGCTGAAGCAGGAGCTACAGCAGAAGACTATGCAGGAAAAGGAGATGCAGCCGCAGGAGATGCGGCAGCAGGAGATTCAGCAGGAAATGCAGCAGGGGAAGGTTCATCAACAGGAGATCCAGCAGAAAGAGGTCCAGCTGGAGATGCAGCAGACGATAGAGCAGCAAGAGATGCAGCAGGAGATGCAGGAGGATCTGAAGCAGAAGATGCAGAAGGAGATGCAGCAGCAGGAGATGCAGAAATGGATGCAGCAGGAGATGCAGCAGAACGAGATGCAACAGAAGGAGATGCAGCAGAACGAGATGCAGAAGCAGATGCAGAAGCAGATGCAGGAGGATATGCAGATTCAACAGGAGATGCATTAGGAAGAGAATCTTCAGCAGATTCAGCAGCATGAGGAGCAGCGGAAGGAGATACGGCAGGATATGTAGCAGGAGGAGTTGTATAAGGAGATACAGCACCAGGAGATGAAGCAGCAGTAGATGAGCAGGACATGAAGCAGGAAATGCAGCAGGAGATGCAGCAGCAGGAGATGCAGCGGCAGAAGATGCAGCAGCAGAATATGAAGCAGGAGATGAAGCAAGAGCTTTAGCATGAGATGCAGCAGCAAGGGATAAAGCAGGATAGGCAGCAGAAGGGGATGAAGCAGCAGATGCAGCAGGCGATGCAGCAGCAGGAGATGCAGCAGGAGATTCAGAAGGAGATGCTGTAGGAGGCGAGGCAGGAGTAGATGATGCAGCAGACGCTGTAGCAGGAGATGCAGAAGAACAAGATTCAGTAGGAGATGCAGCAGTTTTAGATACAGCAGAGGATGCAGCAGCAGGAGATGCAGAAGCAGGAGATTCAGGAGAGTCAGACGAAGGAAATTCAGTAGCAGGAGATGCAGCAGCAGTGGATTCAATAGCAGAAGATGCAGGTGAGA
The DNA here is from genome assembly GCA_033459285.1 of Clamator glandarius. Lineage (NCBI taxonomy): Eukaryota > Metazoa > Chordata > Aves > Cuculiformes > Cuculidae > Clamator > Clamator glandarius. The sequence continues at coordinate 366,792 of JAUNZM010001760.1, forward strand.
TGAAGCAGGAGATGCAGCAAGACGCGATGCAGCAGGATACGAAGCAGCAGGAGATGGAGCAGCAGCAGATTCAGCAAGTGATTCTGCAGCAGTAGATGCAGCACCAGGAGATGCAGAGACAAAGATGCAGAAGCAGGAGATACAACAGGAGATGCAGCAAGAGATGTAACAAAAGATGCATCAGCAGGATATGAAGTAGCAGAAGATACAGTAGAAAATGAAGCAGCAGATGTACAAGAAAATGCAGCAGGAGATGCAGCAGCAGAAGATGCAGCATGAAATGCAGCATCAGGAGAAGCAGTAGAAGATGCAGCAGGAGATACAGCAGCAGATGCATCTGGAGTTGCAAGAACAGGAGATGCAGAAGTAGGAGAGGCAGCAGCAAGACTTTCTGGAGTAGGAGATGCAGAAGCAGGAGATTCAGCAGCAGGAGATGCAGCATCAAGGGATACAGCAGGAGATGCAGCAGAAGGGGATGAAGCAGTAGAGGATGAAGCAGGAGATGCAGAGATGAAGAGGCAATAGTAGGAGATGCAGCAGGAGATGCAGCTGCAGGAGATGCAGCAGCAGGAGGTGCAGAGTACAAGCTGCAGAGAATAAAATGCACCAACAGGAGATGCAGCAGGAGATGCAACAGCAGACGCATCAGCAGGAGATTTGACAGCAGAATATACAGCAAAAAATGCAGCAGGATAAGATGCAGCAGCAGGGGATGCAGCAGGAGATGCCACAGCAGACGCAGCAGTAGGAGGCGCAGCAGGAGGAGGTGCATCAGGAGATTCATATGCAGATTGAGATGCATCAGGAGATGTAGCAGGATATGTAGCAGCAGGAGATGCCGCAGGATATTCAGGAGGAGATTCCGCAGAAGGAGATGTAAGAGCAAGAGATGAAGCAGCAGGAGATGCAGCCGCAGCAGATGCAGCAACAGATTTAGCAGGAAATTCAGCAGCAGGATATGCAGCAGTATGTGCAGCAGGAGATGCAGCAGCAGGAGACGTAGCAGTAGGTGAAGTAGGAGAAGCAGCAGGAGATGCAGTAGGAGATGCAGCAGACGGAGATGCAGAAGCAGATGAAGCAGGACATGCAGAACCAGCAGGAGATGCAGCAGCAAGAGATGCCTCAGATGATAAAGCATCAGGAGAAGCAGCAAGAGATGCTGCAGCAGGAGATGTAGAAGCAGAAGATGAAGTAGGAGATGCATCAGTAGTAGATACAGCAGGGGATGCAGCAGCAGAGGATTTTGCAGCAGGAGATGCAGCAGCAGGAGATGCTGTATGACATGCAGCAGTAGAAGATGCATCAGCAGGAGATTCAGCAGGATATGCGGCAGGAAATGCAGCAGCAGGAGATACAGCAGTAGGAGAATTAGCAACAGGAAATGCAGCAGGAGATGCAGCAGCAGATGAAGTAGCACATGCAGAAGCAGCCGACACAGCAGCAGTGGATTCAGCAGTAGGTTAAGTAGGAGATTCAGCAGCAGGAGATGCTGCAGCAGATTCACAAGAGAAGATGCAGCAGCAAGAGATGCAGCAGGAGATGCAGCAGAAGTAGATGCAGCAGGAGAAGCAGCAGGAGTAGATGCAGCAAAAGATGCAGGAGCAGGAAATGCAGCACGAAATGCAGAAGGATATACAGCAGGAGAAGCATCAGGAGGAGATGCAGCAAGAGATGCAGATGCAGCAGCAGGACATGCAGCAGCAGAAGATGCAGCGGGAAATGCAGCAGGAAATGCAACAGCAGGAGTTGTGGTACCAGGAGATGCAGCAGGAGATGCAGCAGGAGATGAGGCAGCTGATGTACCAAGATATATCGTAGGAGATGCAGCAGGAAATGTATCAGTACAAAATGCAGTGGGAGATGAAGCAGGAAATGCAGCACGATATGCAGGAGAAGTACATGCAGCAGGAGATGAAGCAGAAAGAGATGTAGCAGCAGGAGATGCTACAGGAGATTCAGTAGGAGATGCAGCAGGAGGAGATGCAGAAGCAGGAGATGCAGCGAAGTAGATGCAGAGAAGAGGATGCATCAGAAGGAGATCTAGCAGGAGATTCAGCTGCAGTAAATGCAGCAAGAGTTACAGCAGCAGCGGATGCAGCAGCAGCAGATGCAGCAGCAGATGCAGCATCAGCACGTACAGCATCAGGAGATACAGCAGGAGATGCAGCAGTAGATGAAGCAGCCGCAGATGCAGCAGCAGATTCAGCAGATGCAGCACTAGTAGATTCAGAAGGGGATGCATCAGAAGGAGATCAAGCAGTAGGAGATGCGTCAAAAGATGCAGAAGCAGATGCAGCAAGAGATGCAGCAAGAGATGCAGCAGGAGATGCAGCAAGAGATTCAGCAGCAGGAGGTGCAGCAGCAAGAAATGCAGCAGTGTATATTGAAGCAGGAGATGAAGCAGCAGCAGCAGATGCAGCACAAGGAGGTGTAGCAGCAGGAGATGCTGCAGCAGATGTAACAGAAGAAGATGCAGCAGCAGGAGACGCAGCAGCAGGATATGCAGCAAGATGTGCATCGTGAGAAATGCAGCAAGAGATGCAGCAGGACATTCTGCAGCAGGAGATTCAGGAGGATATGCTAGAGGAGATGCAGCAGCAGGAGATTCATCAGCAGTAGATGCAGCAGCACGAGATGCAGCAGGAAATGCTGGAGACGGAGATGCCAGAAGAAGTAGATGCAGAAGGAGATGCATCAGCATGAAATGAAGCAGGAGATGCATCAGCAGGAGACACAGCAGGAGGATCTGCATCTCTGCTGCATCTCCTGCTGCTTCTCCAATTGCATCTGGTTCTGCAGGTCCTACTGCTTCATCTACTGCTGTATCTACTGCTGCATTGCCTCCTGTATCTCCTGCTGCTGAATCTCCCGTTGCATCTACTGCTTCAGATCCTCCTGTATCTCATGCTGCATCTGCTGCTGCTGCATCTCCTGTTTCAGTATCTCCTGCTGCATCTCCTCCAGCTGCATCTCCTCCAGCTGCATCTTCTGCTGATTCTGCTGTTGCATCACGTGCTTAATCTCTTGCTCCATCTCCATCTGAATTTCCTGCTGCTGCATCACCTGCTACTGCATCTGCTGCAGCATTTCCTACTGCTGCATATCCTGCTGCTTCATATCATGCTGCATTTACTGCTTCTTCATATCATTCTGCATTTACTGCTGCTGCATATCCTACAGCTGCATGTCC